>CM077558.1:24763065-25232523 GCA_039657345.1 Stephania japonica | reverse complement strand
CCAAGTAACCAACCTAGCAACATTCGGGTCTTTGTTAATCTACTCATACTATGAATCGACTCATCCAAACCTTCAATAACCGCATCTAGCACACGCTTTTGTTCCGAACAAGAATCCATTGAAACCACAAATTTCAGATCATCGGGAACCACAATCAATCTTCTATAAACATGTAAAGTTATTGTTGTCAAGTTGAAGTCGTAACCAACCGACTCCAATGAACTACCGAATCGAAGTTAGCAAGGCTGGCAGATAAGAATACACAACGCATTAACCTGTATCCGCATCTAGAACCAGTAACAAGACTGCCATCTTTTACCGACATATACAGATAGACTTGTGCTTGTCACATTGCAGCATCTATATTCTTCTCTCATAGCTTAACGTTAGCTATCAAATAGCGGGTTATCAAGCTATATATATGCAAAAATGTAAACCCTAAATCTATCATGGTGAGAAAGAAAAACATATCAAAGAAATTGCCCTCTCGGTCACTGATGATATACTCATTTAGTAACTCAAAATGGTTGAAAGTACAAATTGCTCGGATGCTATAGGTCAGTTAAAATAGGTGCCATCGGGATTAGCTTGATAGCGTTGATTATCAAGCAATATGGCGGTATAGTAATACTTAATCACAACAACACACCGACATCGCGACACGCTCGTGACATCATCTAGAATATCCCTTAAATTTAATCAGTAGCACGCGTGTCTTATTTCTCAGACCGTGACTCTACCCGTCGCGGACTTGTCAGTATTACTCTGCTTCTCGTAGCCGACACTAATGTCGTATATTTCATTTTTCATCAGGATGTTTGTATTATTATTTATACTCCAACGCGGTAACATTCCATATGCCCCATGCTAAGCATGGTTTTTGTTTTATTAATCAACTAAGAATTTCTCATAGCGAGATTTACCTAGGAATAACATGAATTTTTAGTGGCATAATAATACAAATAATTAAATACCGAAAAATGGTAGTTCATGAATTATTAGAAAATAATAAATAATTAAATAAAACTGCGAGAGCGAGGTTATGGTCCTGGAAACGCACGCGACGCATTTAGTCGTCAGGTGAAATGGGTCCTGGGAACACGAGTTGAGAGCGTAGAAATGGATTGGTTTTGAAGTCAGTAGTCACCTATTAAAGTCTTAAAGGTATGTTAGAGTAGTTGAATGGAGTTAAGGTGGAACATAAGATGCGCGCTCGAGATTCATGTTGACTGGGAGATTGATTATGAGTAAAGATATACATATATCACCTTTTCTCTCTCCTTAATCTATTTTATCATTTTTTCCAATGAGAGAATGAGAATAGAGCGTTGGTTTTGGGATTTTTCACGAGCTCATCGTGACATCTGTGGAACGACTAATCACACGCAAAAAGTGTAGGATCCTTACTCCCTCTCGTGTTTATCTACGCTTGAGGCCACAGCATTTTGCAAGTTTTTCACAACAATTTTTGAACGAGATTTTGGGAAAATGTTGGAAATGAGTTGGTAAATGGTGCTTCTCCTGGGATCAATGAGATGATTTAATGATGAATTGTGAATTGGTTTGTGTATTTGAGGGAATTTAGGATTTTTAGTATTTTTGGGCTAAGAATTTTCTTGTATTCCGTTTGGCTTTCTGACAAGCAGAATCGAAGGTGTTTTGTAGTAGTTAGCGAACGTTCTTCTAAGAGTTCGGGGATAGCCGTCGAATGTAAAAGACGCGAGCCAAGGTTTCGAAAAATGATAGGAAAGATGTGCGGGGGACCCACACAATGATGCAGGATGTCAGGATATTTAATGCCCACAAGCGCCACCTACAACGTCGGGGCAAAGTGGGAAGCCCCAACTCACGCCGCGAGGAAGTCGCCACCGGTTGAACTCTAAGACGCCACGATGATGTAACACTGCTCACAGTGAGGAATTTTCGAAATTCTTAGAAAAACTCCTGGGACATCTCGCAAGCAATCAAATTAGCCCAAATACAACCCAATACCTCGTAAATCAACACAATTACACTATTAAAATAATTATGGAAAATGGGGTAGAAAGCTTTTAATAGGATTTACAAATTTCGGTAAATTGATTTTCGGGGACTTTGAGAATTTGAGTGGAACAACTTAGAAAGTTGTACGCGAGGATCGGGGTGCTAAGCGAGTATTTCGAGGCAACATCTCTTCGTACGTATTGCAGAGCCGCAGAAAATATACATTAATTCATTTCTTCCATTATTGACATTTCTATTTGAATTGAGTCTGTTGTTGGAGTTCCATTTTATATTTCCTTGGTTTGAGTAGTTCTCGACATAAGTGTATTAGTGGAAGGTACTCCTAGTGTCCATATTAGCCGGGTTAGCATAACATCACTTCTCATACAAAGCGTCGGGTTCAATTTCCACTTCTAATAGTGGGTTACACCCCGAGTACTAGATTGTTGGGAATCAGAATCATCAGGACTATGAAAATGTGGTACTATTGTAATACATAGAGATTAACTATTTATGGGTCTCTTTGATTATGTGGACACTCAAATTTTGTCGTCATAAGTTCACAAAATTGCTTATCATGCAATTTGTTACATTTTCTCGTTCCTTTCAATACCGCATGATATTTGGGAGCAGTTTATTTGGTAAATCTTGGATTATTGTTTAGTTTCTCCCCGGGCATTACTTTCATATTTTTCTCTACGCACTCACCATCTAGTCGCAGTACTGGTAAGTGCGATAGAGTCGTAGACGAGCTGTGGAAATGAGTTGATGCTGGGGTGATATCCTCTCGAGGGACTCCATTGAGCGATCCTTTTCCTTTAGCTCACCGTAGGTTTTGTTCTTTCGAATCGCGATTTTTTGTATTATATGTTGTCAGAAACATTCGGGACATGTATCGTGGGATCGAGAGACTAGGCATGTATGATCGCATTGCTTAGCTTTGATCACCGTACATGCATGTATTTATCCGTTTTTCTCGTGTTTCTACTATGATAGATTATCTATTTTTCCCGATTTTCCATTTACAAGCTATAGTTGATTTAGTAATTGCGACTGCGTAATTTCTTTAGTTAACTTTATAATCCTATAACTTACACATTTAAATAATAAACGATGACGTATGTATATGATGACTCGAGGTACGACTAGGATACATAAACACTTCACGCAGCAAGTCGCTCTGTGGGTCCACGTAGGTTCTAGTCAAGTAGCATCTAATGTTACGGGGAACCTGTGGTTATCGGGTTAGTATCCGGGAAAGACATTAAAGTTTTAAGTGCCCGATACCGTTGTTTAACTCTACAAACCAAAAGATAGAATACAAACCAACAAAATAGGAAATAGCTTGGAACCTAGACTTGAACCTTGGCGATATTGAATTTGAGGTTTCATTCAAAGCCGTAGTGAAGTCGTGAAAAGTAAACGTGAATCCTATATGTTATATCTCATAAGTGACAGTATTAGTATTTTATCGGGTAGCTATTCACTTATCTCAGCTTATTCATTGCTTTGTGTCTCTATGAGCCGGATCGTATGGAGCTCTCAATGGATGATACAATGCTAGTTGGGCTTCGAGTTATCATTGTCAGAGGATTTTCAAAGCCTTGACATTAGAGAGTTGCTACCTGTGATTAGAGGTTAAAGGATACCTTGAGGATTTTTGAGGGATTACCTGCCATTACTATACCATCACCACTACATCTACTCTTAAGTAGAGTTCCTATTACTCACAAGCAGATGGACACACTCGATACAACTAGCTACATGTGGTTATTCCTATTGACTATCTAGAATGATACTGCACCGATAGTATTACCATCAAGCATTGCATCGAGATAGTGCTCCGTAGTACTCTCAATGGGCCGACCGACATAATGCTTGCTCCATTATGAGAGAGAGGCATTGTAGCCACTAAATGCAGGTGTACATGGGGCCGAGGGAGTTCAAAGCAGGCATAACCCGGCGAGTTCTTCGTTGGCATATATACGGTGGCCGTCGAGATGTTTCTAAAAAGCCACGAGAATTTTCACAACATCATTTGTGGATCGAGTAGCATATGCGTGTCTTCGTCTATGTTGTTTCCTGTGGGAGGCCGATAACTAAGGACTACGATAAAGAGTCTGGCTTCGGTAGGGTGCCTATGGCCGGTTTGACGAGTTCGTGAGCCTAGTTCAATCTTGAAAGTACTTTCCCTCCTCGCTGGCACAGGGCAAAGAGAAACGAGTTCTCTACTATCGCACAACTCAGCCACAGTATGAGTCGGGCTAAGGGATTATGGCGGGATGGTACTCGCGTAGCTTGCTACCCTGGATGTCGGAGGTTCAAAGAGACAAGAGAGATCGACAAAGTCTATTACTTTACCGAGTGGGTTATTACCTCGAGATCGGGAGGTGTCGTAGTCTCCATTAAGCGTTCGTAGACATTACAACTAGCTTACGCGTGGAGAGATGGTCCAGTGTTATTACGAGTTCCTGCATCTGTGTGGAGCCGTTCTCATGACCTCGTTGAGTGGGTATGTCTTTAATTTGCAAGACATTCTCGATGTTTTACCATGTTTGGATTCGTGGTTTTATAGTTTTATTTATTTTCGGGACGCATGGTAGATGCATCGGAGTTGCAGACTCATTAGGCTTAGTAGAGACTCCGGGATCCTTGCCACGCTCTACTACCGGGGGACAAGATATACCCGAATTTGTTGCTGGCTGTTGGTTTTTCTGTTGTTATATGTAGTGGTCACACTAGTCGTACGATTTGACAAACAAGCATAGTAGTTCTGTGAGTTTGATGCAAGTCAGAAACAGCATAAGCACTTGTTAGAGCTTATCAGTGCCCATATTGATTGTTATGAGAAGCATTATCATGATCTCCATCGGGTGACATGGTACTGAGTGCTTGATTTCATAGTACATACAACTTTATTACCGATCACTGTGGGCGAGAGGCTACTAAATGTAGTGTAGATTGAGACATTTGTTCGTGTCAGCGAGCATCAAGTGCTAAGAGACAGAGGTTCAGTATAGTTGATGCGTACCTAGTAGGGGTGCGAGTTCATCGATGTATTTCCCGTAGGATTTACATAGACTACCACAACATGGTAGAGATAGATTTCATCATATACTTAAGTACTGGGGACTTAAACCCATTCTCTATACCGCCATAGGATGGCACCTCGCAGAGTTGGGAGGAGCTCAAGATCGTAGCTTGGATTGAAGTTGTTAGAATTGGGATTCATTAGTCCTAAATGATGTCACCATGGGGTGCATTGAAGTGTTTTTATAATAGAAGAAAGACTATAGACACTCAAGCGTTCAGCAGATCGACTACAAATAATGAATCAAGTAAATTCAAAGCGAAGAATAAGTATCCGCTCCTCATATAGATGATTAGTTTGATTACCGGGACGCGAGTAAAAGTAAGTTTTCGAAGATAGCAATCCGAGGTCGTTTTCACCAACTGTAGATTAAAACAAGATAAGGAGAATATCAAACATTCGATACGAGATACAACCATTATCAGCTCATGGTCAAGCCATTTGGTTTGCAAAATGTTCCAAGCCTATGTTTATGGATCTCATGCACAAAGTATTTCAAGGACTTATCCTGATAGATTTGTAATCAGTGAAACATTGATGATATCCTTATCTATTTTAGACCTAAGTAGAGACTTTAGGACATCTTCTTGATAGTTCTACACGACTTTAAGTGGACTGATCTGTCAGATGCCAAGTTCAAGAAGCGCGAGTTCTTGGCTATTGTCGTAGGTTAGATTCTTAAGTTACGTTATTTAAGCCAGTCTGGTGTTTCCATGGATTCCATGAAGATTGTGAGCAATAATTGAAAGTATTTACTCAGACCATATAGTGATAGAGATCTCAGCTTTCTAGATTATCAGTAATATCGTCGTTGTGCGAATTTTTTCAAGATTGCTACAACCGAACGACTAGACCGACAAGCCAAGAATGTAAAGTTTGAGCGGTGACGAGAGTCGCGAGCAAGCATTCTCTACTCGTTAGTTTAGGTCGATGATCGCGTTAATTCTCGCATCGTTTCGAGACAGAAATGATTTAGTGGTTCTAAACTGAATGCTAGTCAAAGCGTCGGGGCTTACATGTTTTGATGTAGGAGCAAGGTAGATCAAGGTGATGCATCTCGACAATTTCTCAAGCGTTCATAAGCTGGCTAATTATCCTGTAGTCGATGATTTGGAGTTAGTCGGTTATGGTATTTCAGACTAAAGATTCGGGAGATTATTAATACAGAGCGTCACATGTTTGATCTATTCACTGATTAGAAGAAATTTAATAATTATCTCTCTTAAAAGATTTGAGTCCGAGACAGAGACATTGGTTAGATTCCCTAAAGCATTATGATTTTTCTACTCAGTATCATACTCGAGAAAGCTCGCAATCGTAGCTTGGCGAGACGCTTGCTTTCTGAAGTTAGAAAGGATTTCACATGGGCTTTTAGAAACATTGTGCATCACATGACTCACGAATATGATAAGAGCATTGGAGCAACTGCATGCGATTTAGGTTACAGCTTGATACTAACAGTTTACTACTAGGACAAGATTTCGCTGGTAAGATGAGAATGCAAATAGTTTTACATAAGGTAGTTCATTGAGGGACAACAAACTAATGAGTTATATCAAAAGGTTTGTGGAGCATTGGTCGATAGTTCAAATTTTCCAGATTGGGAGCTTGGTCATTCCATTGTGACGATGTCCGAGTGTATCGTAGGCTTGATCGTGCGGATTCCACGCCAGTGATCGATCGGCGCATTAATGATACTCAAAGGAGGCTCACCGCTTATGTTTTTTCTATTCATTCAAGTTGAACCAAAAGACAGACGCGTGATATGCAACGCTTCTTCCTGCTAGGTTGTGGATGAAATTCCGACAGTTTCGTGAGTTTATAAAGAGTATGTAAGATATGCCAACATATGAAGCAAGCCGAGCTTAGGCAACCTGGAGGATTGGCTTTGCAAATTTCTCTCCCATTCCATAATGGGAAGTTGAGCACGTTGCTGCGGATTTTGTGGTGCTGGTTTTCCTCGATCATCCCGCTGGACATGCATTAATATCTTAGGTAAAGTTGCTGGACATACCGATCGTAAATCTGCACATTTCATTTCCGTATCCATTACACATACGTGGTCGATAGATTGAGTTAATACTACTACGAGCCGTAAAGATAGTCGATTGCAATGAGAGTTTCGCTTGTTCTATCGTGGTTGACATAGGACCACAGCTTTATGTCATTTGCTTTGGTAGAAGCATGCGTAAGCTCATTGGCACTGGGGCTTCGATTTCAAAAAGATAGTCACCATCTGCCATGTGATGAGACACGCATTAAACTTAGAGGCTAATTCAGTGTTAGAGGATATTCTTAGGATGCGTGTACTCAAGTTACCTAAGGATTTCCTGGGGAAGAGTGACCTTCATTTGTACGAAGCTCATGCGACAACAACAAGCTTTTCAAGCTGGGTGCATAGGCATGGCACCATTTTGCATTACATCCGATAGAAACCGTATAAATCACTATCTCATGTCGCAAGAAAGTCGTAGGATACAATGACGCTTAGGTCCGAGATTGTTTTTGATCATAATCCGAAGCGTATAATGATTCGTCAGAGATCAAGAAGTGCTCTTTAAAGAGACAAAAAAGAGTATTATGATAAAGTATCGTGATCATCTATCGTACGAATGGTTTAGGGAACCTATGTTTATCTCAAGGTTGTTGCATTTCTAAAGCGTGTGTCACAAAGAGGTTCGAAATCAATGGAAAACTTACGCCTAGGTTTATCGGGGCTGTCCTTTTCAGATTATGGAAGAGAGTTCGCATAAGGTTTGCTTATGAGTTGATTTTTCGGTCTCATCCGCCTGGAGTTCATCCGCTTTCCATATTTCTATGCTTGACAAGTTAAAGTGTTGTCAGGATTCGCGAACAATGGTAGATCTCGAAAGTAAGATTGATTTGTGCAGATGATATTACTTATGAGTAAGCATCGATTTAGATCAGTGGATGGGGAAAGGTCAAAATACTCGAGGGAATAAGTGAAATACCTTAAGACTTGCGTTCGGTGGCACACTACCATGGAGACGGTAAGAGTTATGCAAAGTGAGTAATTTCATCATTTCTATTCGATTTCTTGTAAGTCATTATTTTAAGTAATTATTAGATAAATTTCTAATGACGTAAATTTTAATAAGTCGTGTCAAAGACTATAACGACCCTCAAATTTAATCGGGTGACATGTGTCATAGTTTCAAGACCGTGACCTATCCGTCATGACTGGTCATATTACCTGCTCTCAGAATCGATACTAAGGTATATTTTATTTTCTGTGATGTTTTTATTATTATTTATACTCCGAATGTGATTATCGCATGTCTTAGTGTGTAATTTTTGTTTTATTAATCGCCACGGAATTTCTCGTTTTACTTCGCTTAGGAAAAATATGAATTTTAGTGGTATAATGGCAAGTATACTTAAACACCGGTAAAAATGGTAGTTAGTGAATTATCAAAAAATAATAAATAATTACATAAAATGTGAGAGAGTGAGTTATGTCTCTGGAACACATGGCGACATCGTAGTCAGTGGAGGTGAAACGGGGTTCGAGAACGAAGTGCCGAGAAATGTAGAAATGGATTGGTTTTGAAGTTGTATGGGCCTCACCTATCAAGTCTTCCTAAGGTATGTTAGAGTAGCTTGGATGGGAGTTGGAAGCGTGGGGGACACAAGAGCGTGCCTCGATATTCGTGCAAGCTAGGAGATGATATGAGAAGTATATATATGCATTACCTTCCTCTCTCTCAATCTATTTTATCATTTTTCCTGGAATCTTGGAGAGAATGAGGCAAGCAGAGCGTGGTTTTGGACTTCATTTAGCTCATCGCTAAGTGACACCGCAAAACGACCAATCACGTGCAAAAAGGTAGGATCCCTACTTTCCGTGTTTATCTTCGCTTAACGTTAATTTTGCAAGTTTTTTCATCAACGTTTAAGATTTCTGGACGAGATTTTGGGAAAAATGTTGGGAAATGAGATTGAATGAGTATTTTTGGGATCAATGAATCGATTTAATGATGAATTGAGGTGGTTTGTGTATTCGAGGGAATTTGAAATTTTTAGGGGGATTTTTTGAAGAATTTTCGCTTGATTTATGAATCTGTGGTGTTTGTCTGTTTTGACGTTAACTCGAAGGTGTTTTGGTGGTAGTCACGGACATCCTTAAAGTGCGTAGAATAGGCTCAAAACACTAGTGACGCGAGCTCGGTTTCGAAAAATCTCAAAAGTGTGCAGTGTGACTCACGCCATTGCAAGGGACCTACGCCACTGGCTGGTGGACGCTGCATGGACATTTATTTCCCATCGGTGGGGCCACATATGGCGTCCGGCAAGAAGCTCCCAACTCACGCCAGAGGACGCCGCTAGTTGTTGAACTCCATGGCACCACAAATGCTAAGATGGCATCGGGTTCTGTTTCCTCACAAGGGAGAATTTCTTTTTTTAAAAATTTTAAAAAAACTTCGGTGGATCTCGCAGTGTAGCTCAAAACGTAGTTTGAATACAACCCAATACCTTGAAAATCAACCCAGATTACACTATTAAATAATTATGAAAAATGGGGTAATTAGAAAGTTTTTTTTATAGGATTTGCAAATTTCAGAATTAATTTTCAGCACTTTTGTAGAATTCGAGTTGGAACAACTTAAAATGTTACGTGAGGATCTAGAGTTTCATGACATTCGATAGTAATGCGTTCTTTCTGTAGATTTATCAGTAAGCCAAAGCATATAAAATATGGGTATTTAATTTATTTTCCATTATTGGACATTTCTATTTGAATTGAGCCGTTGTTGGAAAGTTCCATTCTTATATTTTTGTGGGCGGTCGTAGTGTTCACGTAAAATGTGTTGGGCAAGGTACTTCAGGTCAATATTAGCCGGGTTGGGGCATTGAGTGCCTTAGTGGTGCCGCCATTTATTTTCGAATAAATGGGTTACACCCCCGAGTACTCGGATTGTTGTGAACTCATTGTGACTATGAAATATGGGTACTTCGCTGATACATAGAGATTAAATCCACTTATCATTGCCTCTTTGATTCTCTATGTAAACTTAAATTTTGTTGCTATGCTTGCTAGTTTGCTTATCATGCAATTTTGGTTACATTTTTTCGCCTTTTCAACATCGCATGATATTAATCATCGCTTATTTGGTAAATCTTCAATTACTTCGCTTAGCTTTCTTCAAGCATTACTTTCTATATTTTTCATGTAATCACCGCTCTAGCTTTATGACGGATTAGAGTCAAATGAGACGGTGAATGAAAATGAGTCGATGCTAGCGATATCCTTTCTCGACACCCTCGGGAGTGATCATTTCCTTGGATCCTAACGTATGCCTTTGTTCTTTTCTGTCTATGATTAATGTATTATATGTTTTGTAAAACAAATGGGACATACCGGCTATCGTATAAGACTCAGGATATTTATGTATGATCACAATCGCTTAGCTTTGATCACCGCATTACGATGCAAGTTTATCCATTTATCGTGGTTTCCACATGATAGGTTATCTACTTTCTTCTTAATTTTTTCATTTACGTTGTTATGGGTTGATTATAGAGTTCTTCGCCATGCAAAGAATTTGTTAATAACTTCCTATAATCCTATAACTTGCAGACATATTACTATAATAAAACGGATGACTGTATATGAGTGATTCGCAGGCCGACCTGATGCTGTAGACTTCTGACGTAGTAAGTGCTCTGGGTCCACGTATTTCCATGCGACGACCCGAGCTCCCCATAAAATTAGGTTCCGCCGGTTCAGACTCCTCTTACGTGGACCTCCCGAGCCCTTACTCGCGAAGTCTACGTATCCTAGTCAACCTCAAATCCTCAATTACATCATTATATTATTAAGTTAATGTGAGAATATTATAAAGTTATCAAGAAATTCATGCAGCGACAAATTCTATAATCAACTATAACTAATAACGAAAATAAGGACAAATAGATAACTTATCATGTGGAAACCCGAGAAATGGATAAATACATGTATGTTTGGTGATCAAAACTATACAAAGTGATCATACATGATATCCTTAGTCTCTCAATCCCTAATACATGTCCCAGTGTTTAACAAAACATAATATACAATAATCACAATCAAAAGAACAAAAACCTACACTAAGGAAAAGATTGCTCTAGAGAGTCCTCAAAGGATGTCACTAGCATCGCCTCCTTCCCCTTACTCATCTCACTCTATATCCCTATCTGCACCACCATCACAAACTAGATGCAAGTGAGCGCTTGAAAAAGTGAAAGTAATGCAAGAAGAAAACTAAACAGCAATTCAAGATATACCAAATAAACAAGTCTAAATGTCATGTAGTATTGAAAGGCAAAAAATTTAACAAATAGCATGATAAAAATATCCGATAGCGTAGCAATGAAATTTAGTGTCCATAAAGTCAATAAAGGACCATAAGTGGTCAAAATCAATGCAAGTACATTAACACGATATTTATAGTCACAATAACATGATTAACAAACCAAAGATAACGAGTGCCATAACAATTCGAGATACTCGGGGTATAACTCAAGTTGTCAGTGGGGTGGGACAACACGCAGTTAGGAGTATTCACGCTTACTGCTAATATGGACCCAGAGAGTACCTTCAGTAACACTCTAAGCCAAGACACTTTTCAACCAAGAAATAAAGAATGAATTTCCAATAATAGCTCAATTCAAATAGAAGTGGCAATAAATGGAAAATGAATTAGTGCATACCCGCCTTGATGCTTGACTTGATTTCTAAAACCATTCCATTTCTTGCTCAAAGCACGCGTTCTCGAAATTGTTTCGATCACAACTCAGTACAAGCGCGTGCGTTCCCAAACATAAACTCACTTCCGCATTTTATTTAATTATTTATTATTTTTGATAATTCACTAATTACCATTTTTTGAAGTCTATCATTATTCATATATACCCTAAATTTTCAAGTTTTTCCAAATGTAGGAATCTCACAATTTAAATTTGTGGGCGATTAATAAACGAAAACCATGTACTAGGACATACAATGTTCTCATTCGAGTATAAATAATAATACAAACATCACAAAAAAATAAAATATACCTTAGTGTCGACTCCCAAGTCTTGAGAAATATGACAAATCACAACGAATAGGTCACAGCTTTTTTTAAAAACACATTACATTCGTATCACCAATTAAATTTGAGTGGTCATTACAGTCTTCTGCATACAATTTATTAAAATTTCGTCCTCAAAACAATTATTCAATATAACGACTTACCATAATTGAATAAATGAGGAAAATACTCACATGTCGAGGACTTTAACTTCAGTCAACTCCTCGTCTCCATTGGTTGCCACACTGACGATCTTGAAGATATGTCCTTATTCCTCGATATATTGACCTTCCTCATAATCACTATGTGAATCTAATGCTTCTCATAAATGATATCATCGCGCAATCAATCGATTTCCGGATCTACAGTAGAGTCACCGTCCCTCTCTTGACTTGTCTAGTCAAAACATAGAAATATGGGAAACCGAATGAACTTTCCGACGACCTCGAGGTCTGAAAATCTAACTCATAAGCAACCTTGCCAACTCTCTTTATAATCACGAAACGACTTATAAACCTAGGCGCAAGTTTCCACTTTCGATTCCGAACCTCTTGTTACCCTTCGTAGGCAAAACCTTCAAATAAACATAAGTTCTTTCATCGTACTTCAACCTCAGTCGTATACTTGTCATAAAACTTTTCTGTCTCTCCCGAACACCTACTTCCAGTTTCTAACAAATCTGTTGTATCTTCTCGAGCATGATCAACAACAATCTCGGCCCAACTGTCACTTTATCCCAGTTCAGCTAATAAGATAATGATCTATAAGGTCTACAATATAGTGCCTCAAACGGTGTCATGCCATACCAGCTTGAAAGCGTGTTGTACGCAAACTTCTCGCATAAATGAAGTACTCTTCCCAAGATCCTTTGTACTCTAGTACATACATCATTTGATTATATCCTCTAACACTTTCGAATCGAGTCTCTCGGATTGTCCAGTCTATCTCGTTGGATGGTACCCCATACTCAAATCAATCCTTGTGCCAAACTCGAACTCAGTATCAAGCCATTATTAATGACGTAAATCGCTGTCCTCTATTAGATAATGATAGACAGCGGGAACTCCATGCATTCGACTATTTTACGCTCGTAGAGAATACTTAATCTATCAACTACGTGTGTAGTGGATACCTAGGAATAAATGTAGATTTCGTTAAGTCTGTCCACGATTACCTGAGATACTTTCACCGTGTTTGCAAAGATGATCGGAGCATGGAAACCACTCACAAAATCTATAGCTATGTGCTCCCAGCTTCCACCTTTGTGGAATGGGAAGAGGCTACAACAATTCTCCAAGTCGCCCATGCTTAGCCTTCACACGCGCGGCATATCTTACACGCTCATATATAAACTTCAAACATCGGCTTTCATCCCGGACCACTACGAAAAGACGTCGCATATCAGCATACTTGTCTTGGTCCTACTACGGATGAATAGAAAAACACGAGCGGTGAGCCTCTTGAAGTATCTCGGTGCACAAATCAACCACTAATGGAATCCACAATCACCACTCGATACCTCAACGAGTCAAGGTATGCTATCGACCAACTCCGGTCTCGAGATAATCCGAACTATAATCCATCTCACCAAATCTCTGGTATAACTTATCAGAGTGTTGTCCTTCATGAACTACCCGAAGTGAAATAGTCTGCGTATCCTCAATCGACTACAAATTTGTGTCCTGGTAGTGGTGCACATCAACCGAACTCATCATCTCGCCGTTGCCTCGAGCAACGCTGACTCATATGTCATGTGGCACACAACTACCTCACCATCGATCTCTTCGCTTTCAAAGCATAAGCAAGCTATGTTGGCCTTCCCGGGTGATGATACCAATTGAAAAATCATAATCCTTAAGGAATTCTTGCCAACGTCTTTGTCTCGCATTCAACTCTTTTGAGAGAATAAATACCTCAAGCTCTTATGATCGGTGAAAAGATTAAACTTCACACCATACGGATGTAATGCCTCCATATCTTCAACGCAAATACCACTGAGCAACAGCCTAACTCCAAATCATGCGTCTGATAATTCTTTTTCTATAAACCTTGAGCTATCGAGATGCAAACATAATCACCTTGCCTTCTTCCTGCGCATCAAAACACAACCAAGCCTAACCTTCGATGCATCGGTATACACCACCAAGTCCTTCCCTTTGTCCTAGCAAAAGATACAAGAGCTGCAAGTAGTCATCAAACTAGTCTTTGATTATAAAATGTTGTCTCACAACTCTCATCCCAAATCAAACTTCATATTATTCTAAGTCAGTCTAGTCATTGGGTGTAGCAATCTTGGAAAAATCCTGCACAAAATGATGATAATACCCAAATTAACCCCAAAACTCGCGAATCTCTGTCATAGTACTCGGAAAGACGGCCACTCAACAATAGTTCTAATCTTCATGAAATCCATTGAAACACCGCTAGCTCGTAAACAACATGAACTAAAAATATGACTTGTAGTAGCCAAAACTCACACTTACTAAACTTGGCATACAACCTAGGTGGTCCCTCGAAACTGTAGAACTATTCGATGATGTCCTCGTGCTCTCACGAAAGTCCTTAGTAGTAAATAAGGATATCATCAATGAACACAATCATAAATCTATCTAGATAAGTCCTCGTATTTACTCTGTGCATGAGATCCATAAACATAGTTCGGCGCGTTAGTCAAACCAAATGGCATGGCATGAGTGAATTGATAATGATCGTATCTCATCTTGAATGAGTATTCTCCCCTGTCTTCAACCCCCTAATCCGGTGGTGATAACTTGATCTCAAGTGTCATCTTCGAAAAACCACTTAAGCCACTTCAATTGATCAAATAAATCATCTATACGTAGGAAGTGGATACTTATTCTTTACCATCACCCAATTCAGTGTGCCCGTAGTCGATGCCTCAACCTTAAGCTAACGTATTTCTTCTTCACAAACAATACCTGGGATTTGCACCCAGCTAGTGACATGCTAGGATTAATAAGTCCCAACTTCTAGCAACTTATGCAACCGAAGTCCCGACTCCTCCAACTTTCGAGGGCCATCCTATACGGCGGTATAAAAATGTAGGTCTACAGTCCCGTGTAGTAGGTCTATGATGAAATCTATCTCCTCGACAAAGTGGTAATCCTGAAGTAGATCATTAGGAAAACATTGGTAAACTCTTACACTACTAATACATCATCAACCCGACCTCCGGTCTCTCAACAATGCTCATTGACAACGGCAAATGTCTCTATCTTTACCATTAAGTAGGTCCTCTTCGCCTTACGCTGAGTGATAGGTAATAGTGCTGTTAGCGTACTTCCGAAATCTAACCTCTCGTACTACCAACGCCAATGGAATAGTGATAATCTTCCAATAATAGTCAATATGGGCATGATAGGCTTCTACCAGTCCATGCCTAACAACGCATCAAACTCTAAGAACTCTAAGTACTCTCAAATCAAATGAAAGAATTGTGACTCTATAACTGCTAATGAACAATCAATAACTGACAAGTTGAGATATATCTTGTCCCTTCTTTGTCGCGCATAAGGATTAAGGGTCTACTTAGCGTGATGTGGTCTTAACCTAAAAGGCGTACACTATGCATTTAGAAATAAACGAAATCTGTATAACCTGAATCAAACATGGTATGCATCAAAGTATTTCAAATCAAAGACATACCATCAACGAGATAACGAGATGCCTCTTGGTACGATTCGATAACAACTGGACTCTCTCTACCGTCCAAGCTAATAATCTTGTGGTAACTCTCTCGTCAATAACAACACCGAAATCAGTAGGCGCCCAATTTGACCACACTTGTAGCAAGTATGTGTTTCCCCGCGATCTAGATGAAATCTACCCACAGTGTACGAATTTCTGCCATGCGTCCTTACATGGAGGTCTCGGAGTCGAGCCCGACCGAACTGAGTCGTACTGTCCGTACTTCTACGTCTATGTACGTCATGTCTCTGTGTCTATCCACCTCCTCTACTAGTATCCCTACTCTACGAATACCTACCTACTCTTGTCGTGCAGTTCAGTAATTTATGGTGGTTGACCAAAGTGAAACCGTTCAGTAGTACCTGGGGTGCAATCACCGTAGTCTATGCGGGTCGTGGTGGTGGAGCAACCGAACCACTACTTCGGAGCTCTTCCCATGCGTCCTACTAAAACCTGCATATTCTTCCTCCTCTTCCTATTATATCGGTCCTCGAACGTGTCTCCTACCGAAACAGTGTCTAATCTCCTAAATGAGTTAGTAGATATTCTTCCCTGCTGGTAGCTAACGACCGCTCATAAGTCGATGTAGGTCGTCTCTGGCTTTGTGGAGACTATGACACCTCCAATATTAGGCAAATAACCCCCTCAGTGAAGTAGGGCATACTCTATCGGTTTCATCCATGCTTGCTTAACCCCAGTATAGGGTAGAAATCGAGATATCGTCCCATGTAATCCATGATAGACTCATACTGGTAGGCACTGTACGATGTGGATAACTTGTTCCTCTTCGCTCTTAGAATCGTAGGAGGAAAGTACTTTAGGTTGAACTGGGTCTCGAACTTTATCTAGTCTTTCAAAACCCCTTTAGTAGATAGAATTGTAGTCCACCAATCATCGGCCTTCTCCAGAATAACATCGATGATGAAATCGATGCTCGCGTATGTCTTTAAATCTCATGTCGCAATGATATCTTTGTGGTCCTTCTCGTGGTTTTCGAAACATCTCTACAAACCACCCAGTATTTGTAACCCTCTAAGAACTCCTTCAAAGTTATTGTTGTGTTTTTGGGGTTCATATGCAGCGAAAATTTAAAACAATTTTGAAAAACCCTAACAGGATCGCAAATAAGTTCCATTAAACTAGATCTACAAAAGTAAACTATACTTTGATTCGTGATTTCCTTCTTTGATTGTTTGATCTTCAAAGAGTTCAAGCACATATCCTTTATCGAAATTCACACACGAATCTGTAAGTGACTACACAATTTGGAGTGCTAGCACCAAAAAAGAGATTGAAAACATTTTTTCTTTCTCTCCCAAAATCGAAGTAGCTCGAAAATTAAAAAAACGAAATTCTTCTATTACATTTTTGTTAGAGGTGGGCAACGGTTTTCATAAACCGCATAAATCATCCAAATCGCACCGGGTTCTAGTCTAGTTTTTGAACTCGCGGTATTGGGTGGTTTAGAAAAGCTTGAAAACCGTGATTATGCGTGGTTTGGTGGTGGTTTTTGTTTTTAAAATGTAGTTCCACCGAACCGAAAGGAAATTTAGGAATTTCTATAATTTTACACCCTCCATAACCCTAACCCTATTACCCAAATGCAATTTGTCAATTCATTCTACTTCCCTTACCTCCTCTCTATGTTTCCCGATCCTTCCATTCGTATGAATTGACTTTGTTTTTTTAATTACTTTTTTTATTGGATGCTCATGTGTTTCATTGTATTTTTGTGGATTAACATGTAAGGACATTTTTTATGGAATATATGCAAGTTTTTTTTTTTTTTGAAAATGTTTGTAGGAAAATCGCAAAGCCAAACCAACAAAACATGTGTATAGTGGTCAGCTTGGTTGTGGTTTTAATAGTTCACGGTTTTAATTGTTCGCGGTTTTGGTGTAGTTTATAAAGCTGTCAAACCGTGAATCCTCGGTTGGTGGCGGTTTAAGGGTTTTCACCACCAAACCGTGGTTTGCCCAGCCCTAATTTTTGGGTATCACCTTTTTTTATATGTTTAGATAAGCTTTCACTTAAATCCTATTCGTAATACAACTATTGTATTTTACGAATATTTTAATAAATTGTAAATACAACTATTGTATTTACATTGTTTTAAGCTCAAATTACACATATATCCTTATTAATAAGTTATCATATAACGAATCATAAGGGGTTATATACTATGAATTTTATCTTATAAAATTCAATACTTTGGACCATTTGAAATTGCGAAAAGCCATTCTTTTGTGTGTAACCTTGATAGGTTCATGCGACGTTGGTAGTGAACAAAAACCATTTTGGTACACAAGTCATAAGTGGTCTCTAGCAAGATATTATGACTAACCAAATAGCATGAATATCGAAAATCGATACAACCTAGTGAATAACGTATATCATATCCTTTTGGACATGGCCATTTAACAATCTAACACATCGAGGGATCCACCGATATCTTTCTCTTTATGAGAGTGACAAAACTTTTTCTTGATTACACACTTTCATATATTAACTTTCAACATGATATCCAATCACAATCTTTATAATCGTCGATTAAAGACGATGTTTGATTGTGTCAAATTACCATGCTCCCAATATTGAAGTCTATGGTAATCTCAAGTCAAGAGACTAAATGATATACCTATTAAGAATAAAACCTATGACTTAATCCATGTGGTATTCTCATGAAGTGGGCCGATCGATTACCTTGTTCCTTAACAAGTATTCATGATCTCGATTTGTACCTATCACGTATGATTATCACATGACCATCAATCAGACTAAAGCTAGTCTTAATTCATTATAGTTCCCAATATAATGACCGACTAGGACATTTAGGATATTTCAACATATACTCGTGATCTTATTATAAGGTAAATGTGCAATCACTTATAATAAAATAGCAAATGATAAACCTCTATTTTATTAACTAAAAGCCGTAAGATAAACAATGTTTGTAGATTGACCTCAGTAGGCACATGCCCCAATCAGAGTTATGCCTCTTGAACTCCTCATTTGTCTAGCCTCAGTATGTGGCTAGAATTTCTCTCCTCGTTTACTAAAGTGTGCACTTATGTTAGTCCGGGCAAGAGTAAAAAGTGCGTGATGCCTTATTTCAAATGTCTGACCTATGTGGTAACACAATAGTCTTCGTATCACTTGCAATAGTCGTAGGAGCAGCCGGTGGATGTAGCAACACCCAGTGTATCCATCTTTTGTAGTACTTTAGGAACTCCCTGAGGTAGATGTGGTGATGGTGTAAGCAACCGGCGTCCTCAAATTCTCGTGATCTCTCTAACCTCTCGATCTTGAAGTAGCTTACTGTCGTTGTGTCGATGCCCGGAAAATCCTCGACAACGATAACACGAGGACTAAGTAGCCCCATTGTCATTACTAGACTCGATTTTGATCCTTCATCGCGATCCGAAATAGAAAACGAATCACCTAATAAGCGGCCAATAACTACCGACATAATATAGTACATTTCAACATATATAACATATGAAATCAAATTCTTACTTTTCCCACTAACTCACCTCACTTCCCAACTAAACCTCAATTCGGGATCAGCTGGGGTTCCACTTATAGGTTCCAACTATTTCCTATTTCCGCTAGTTTGTATTTTATGCAAGTTGTAAGGTAAATTAAGTGTCATAATTAAACCTTTTGCTTTGATACTAACTGCGATGGCCTTAGTTCCCATAAAATTGGGTTCATGCGACTGTAACTTTATGTGGACCTCGAGGCCCTTTACTCGTGAAGTTTACGCATCATAGTCAGCCTCAAATCCTTAATTACATCGTTATATTATTAAGTTAATGTGAAAGTTATAGGATTGTAAAGTTATCAGAAATTCGCAGCGATGAGAAAATTCTATAATCAACTATAACTAATAATGGAAATAAGGACAAATAGATAACTTATCATGTGGAAACCCTAAGAAATGGATAAATACATGCATGTTTGGTGATCAAAACTATACAAACGATCATACATGATATCCCTAGTATCTCAATCCCCAATACATGTCCCAATGTTTAAAAAAATGTAATATATAGTAATCACATGACCGAAAAAGAACAAAAACATAAACTAAGTAAAGGAAAGGATCGTTCAGGGAGTCCTCAAAAGATATCACCTAGCATCAGCTCCTTCCACTTGCTCGCCACAACTCTATCTCTATCTGTACCACCATCATAATCTAGATGATGAGCAAGTGTAAAATTGAAAGTAATGCGAAGAAACTAAATGATAATTCAAGATATACCAAATAAAGCAAGTATCAAATATCATGCAAGTATTGAAAGGCAAAAACTTTAACAAATAGCATAATAAATGTAGGACTAATAATCGAGCAACGAAATTTGAGTGTCCAAAGAGTCAATAGAGGCCCGTAAGTGGTCAATCAATGTAGTAAATCAACACCACATTTATAGTTCCAAACGATGACCAACAAACCATAGACACAACTGTTTGCCCAAACAATCCAAAGATTACTTTCGGGGTATAACCAGCTATCGTGGGTCGGACAATACACTAGTAGAGTGTTCACGCTTACACTGGCTTAATATGGACTCGGGAGTACCTTTGTAACACACTTACACCAAGATAATCAACCAAAAAATAAAGAATGGATTTCCAACAATAACTCAATTCAAATATAAATGACAATAAATGGAAAATGAATTAGTGCAAACTTTCTAACTGGTACCTCAAACAACCGCAAACATGATAAGTGTTCATTTAGGCATTAATTAGTATAGGTTATTAGGTGTAATTGGACTATATTTATTTTATTTTATGGTGATAAATGCATATTTTAGGAAATTAGTGATTTATTGGAATAATATGAGAATATATATCTAATTATATTTAGTTCTCATTTTAGGAGAAACTGAGTGCACGGTTGATCAGGGGCGGAAAAATACTCAAAATAGAGTATACACTTGAGAAATTGGACACGGAGGAGTTGTTTTGGGGGCATACACAAGAATAGGTGAAATGGAATTTGAACATGACACGTGGCGGCGTCCCAGTGAACCGACCACGTCGACACGCTTCCGCCCAGACCAATCAGCGCCGCTGACACGTCGCCCGTCGTCACTTATATACGTAGCGCGCCACACGTACTCGCGCCTCAACGCTTCCTCGCTCCAGGCCGCTCGATCTTCCCGAGATTCGCGTCAACCATGCGCTCCCAGTTTCGATGATGGACGCTGGCGATTCTTCTCCGCACACGTCCAGCGCCCGCGTGCGTCTCTCGTTTGTCGGTAAAGCGTCATTAACACTTCTTCCATCCAACCAGGTTGCGCCACGTGTCGCCACCTGCCGCATCCAGCATGTCACCACGGCTAATCACATTTCGCTAAATCGTCGCGCCACATCCGCCACCAACCATTGTGCGTGCCACGTCGATACCCGACTTACCAGGTTTTTCCACCAATCTCATTGATGCCACGTGTCCCGGACGTCAAAAAATTATGAAAATTAGTTAGGGACCAAATTTGGGCTATAAATACACATGAGGCTTGGTGTGAAGGGAGCAATTGTTCCTTCATTTTTTCAGTATTTTCTAGTATTTTTCCTCTTCTTCTTCTACACTATGGGTAAAATTTAAACTCATCGGTGCAAGGCAGGTCGATCAAATCACTCTTTTTGGCATAAAACATATGTGATATCTATTTATTTATTTTGTTTTTCATAGTAATTTATTTTCTTTGGTATTATTTTAACAATTGAAGTTAAACACTAGTTTAAACTTCAATTCATATGCCAGTGAGTTGTAAGCACCCATGCTTGTGCAATAAGACCACACTAGTGGCAATTGACCATACCAATTGATTAGACCCTTTTGGGACCGATCAAATACCTTAGGGATCTAGAAGCTAAATCGGGAGCACTAGCGATCCGGTTGTCTAGGTGTAGTGCCTTCACTAATCGATGTAATGCGATCAATGCGTTAAATACGGAGCACCAGCGATCGGGTTGCGTATTGAGTCGGGAAAGTAGTCAACGGTCGTACCTTGGCTACGGACATCGAAACGCGAACACTGCGTACATTACCGGGTCTATAACGACACTAAATTATCTTGTGATTTGCATACTTTAATTGGATTGAGGATTTGTATTTAAAATTATGCCAAATTGAAGAGATTTGTGTGATGGTTTGGATTGTTCTTTTCCATTTTGATTGATTTATTTACATTGTATTTTAATTATTATTTTTATTAAAATTAGAGACATTTTCATTGAACACTCTAGGTAAGTTTTAAGTTAGTAACCTAAGTTGGAAACTTGGTCTTCGTGGTTCGACCACTGTACTTGCCCCTTCTTTGCAGGTTCTTGTAGTTGTTGGTAATCTAATCGGGATATATATTTATTTTGTGGCTCGACACACGCATCAAATTTTGCGCCGTAGTCTTGGGGACCAAGTTTTTCTTTCTTTGGTTTTTGTTGTATATTTATTTATTTATTTTTGTATATAGTCCCTTGTTTCTAATATTTTGCGGGAAATTTCTCAATGGCCTCCTACTTTACCATAATTATGATCGATTCGAAGACTCATACTATCATGGTATGAATGGGGTAGGTATGTCATATAATGGACATCAATTTTCTAACTCGCAATTTTTTATGCAACGAAGGTCGAGGCTTGTGATTTTTGTGGGGAATCCTTTCATCCCGCGTATGCTTGTCCTTACCATCGAGGTATGGAAATCATCTGCATTCTAGCTATGCATCATGACACAACCCGACTACGTATGTCTAGGCCAAATCCATGGAGTCCTCAACAAGAACGAAGAACCATTGAAGACATGGAGAAAGATATGATCTCGAGTGGCTTTCTCAAGCAAAAAAATACCCCTTTGACATTTGGATTAATTCATCATATCAGTAAACGGGACACATATAGTTCCATGCGAGAATCAGCCTTGAGGGATATAATAAGGTTTCTTCTAGAGGCCGAGCAAGATATGAACCTCACCGAACAAGAATTGGACCAATGGATTGATAAAAGGGATCAAGAAGGTGAAGAATAAATAAAGTCAATTCTCCAAAAGATATCAGTGAGACCATGAGTGCAATCCCATTGGAGAGTGTTGAGGTGAATGAGGTTACAGATTGAGGACTATTAGGAGTGAACCGGAGGAAATAATTGAAGTTTCCTTACATGAGTAGGAAATTAGCATTGCGCGAGAATGAAGCGGATGAAGCTGAGAAAGAAATTGATGTTATTTTAGAAAGGCCGGAGGAAGCTGCAAAAGAGAGCAAGGAAGACCAACCTCTGGTGTTGGTGAAGCCTTCGCCTCCCGTGCATATTGTTAGACCTTACTGGGGTGGTCGTAAAGGAGCGTTCGCAGATCTTCTACTTACCTGATGACACCTTTGTGTCGGTGATGATGATGCGATAGATTCATATGTGTTAGAGGTCTCGGATGAGCTCTAAATCTAAACGAGGGCATGCACGATGAATTGCCAAAGCTATAGATGCGCCATTCGTTGTCGACATCTCGAAAGGAGAGGGTATCACGTGATCGGTCACGACAAGTCGAGCCAACGACTTTAAACAAAAGCGCTCTTGGGAGCGCCCAAGTTTCTATCTTTTACTTTTTCGGTTTGTTAATTTTTATTTAATAAACTTATCTTATCCCATTTTTGACTATTTTCGGGTGTTTGATGCACTTTTGTTGAAACAGCACTTTGGAGTCGAGAGCTTAGATATCATTATTGAGTTTCTTCGGTATACATGGTTAGTACGATTGGGATCTGGTAAGTTCTAGGTTTTAGATTATTAGGTTAGTTTTTGCGTCAATTTGGAGGTAATTAGATGTATATTCCCTATATTTCTGAGTTGAGCATTTTTATCGCTTGTGGCTTCATATTTCATGAGATATTATAGTCCATTAGGTTTTGCATAATCATTTTAGCATGTCATTTCCCAGTTGTTTCTTTCAACTTCCATATTCTTTTCATCTCTTTTCTCTTCATTTTGTAGTTTGATATTCTTATTCTTGTTTTAAACCTTGAGGACAAGGTTTGGGATAAGTTTGGAGGTGTTTCAGGTATAGTGGAGTGTGGGATGAATGGATTTGCGCATGGGGTATAAGTTTTATTATGCATATTCCATGGGTATGGTAAGTTATGGTCGTGTGTTTATATTCCCTTTCACCTCAATTTTTTATGACATGCTATGCATTGCATCATTTAGGTTAGTAGTTGTTTATATTAGTTTATACATTTTTGTAGTTATTTAGATACATTCACGTAATGTCTATGTATGTTTAGTGTCATATGTTGCATATGTTGCATTTAAAGTCACCGAGACTTTGTTCATGCCTTTGGTTATGGATGAGTACTTTATGGTTGCTGTTGACTTGAAACTTAGGAGAAATTAGGAGAAACACTTAATCAAGTCGTAGGCAGACATTTTTATGATTTCATGATTAGGGACTTAGTATGTTGGTTGAGCTTGTGCTAGATACCAAAATGGGCGGACGGTTAAAATTGTGCAAGTGATAATATTTTAACCCGCATTAGGGAATTTGCTTGATTATAGTGAAAGTGAGAAGGGCTAACGGGAGTTTTCTTAATATTGAGAGTCCCACAAGTTTCCATAGGAAATGGAGCGGGGAAACTTGTGGTGGAAAAAAAGTGAGAAAATCGGTCCATAGGAAATGGAGCGAGGGGCCGTGTTACTTGAAAAAATGGAGAAAGGAATAGAGAATAAAAAAAAATAAAAAAAAATAAAGGCGGAAGTTTATGAAAACTCCTCAAATAAAAAAAAGATTTAGCTCAAGTGCTTTCACTAAATTATGTGGGATTTTAAACTTGCGTGTTTGAATGTACAAGTCAAGAAAACCCATGAGTAGTTGATGGCATTTGTCTTGGCGCATCTTTGTCTTGAAAATGTAATCTTAATTGTGCTTGAGTTGCGGTTCTTGACATATCATAACTCCAAAATTTCTTGAGTGGCTTGTTAGTTTGGCGACTATGTAAACTAAAGGGACTCCATGAATTTCTGAATCGGGTATATGATTAGTTGAGTCAGCACATATCTATAGTCGAGTTTATTTGTGTTTTGTGATTCACTCATTTGCTCGGAGACGACAAAGTCTAAGTTTGGGGTGTTTGATAAGTGTTCATTTAGGCATTAATTAGTATAGGTTATTAGGTGTAATTGGACTATATTTATTTTATTTTATGGTGATAAATGCATATTTTAGGAAATTAGTGATTTATTGGAATAATATGAGAATATATATCTAATTATATTTAATTCTCATTTTTAGGAGAAACGGAGTGCACGGTTGGATCCGGGGCGAACAAATACTTAAATAGAGTATACACTTGCAGAAATCGGACACTGGAGGAGTTGTTTTGAGCATACACAAGAATAGGTGAAATGGAATTTGAACATGACACTTGGCGGCGTCCCATTGGACCGACCATGTCGGACACACGAATGCTTGACCAATCAGCGCCAGGACGCGTTAGCCGTCGCCATGCGTGCGTATGCCGCGCCACGCGTACTCGCGGCTCGGCACCTCGCTCCAGGCCGCTCGATCTACCTCGATATTCGCGTCAACCGCACTCCCAGTTTTCGGTGATGGACACGCGATTCTTCTCCGCCACGTCAACGCCATGTGGCGGCCTACGGTTCGTCCGGTGCGTCATTAACACTTCTTCCATCCGACCAGGTTGCGCCACGTGTCGTCACCTTTGCATCGACACGTCACCTGGCCTAATCATGACTCACCACGTCGGGGCCGCGCCACATCGCCCGGCCAATCACAGTAGCGCGCCACGTCGGCGACACCGATTCTTCCACCAATCTCATCTTTGCCACACGTGTCCTGGACGTCAAAAAAATTATGAAAATTAGTTAGGGACCAAATTTGGGCTATAAATACACATGAGGCTTGGAGTGAAGGGGGAGCAATTGTTCCTTCATTTTTTCAAAGTATTTTCTAGTATTTTCCCTCCTCTTCTTCTACCTATAGTAGACTAAACTCATCGATCTGAGCCAGGAGGTGGATCAAATCACTCTTTTTGGCATAAAACATATGTGATATCTATTTATTTATTTTGTTTTTCATAGTAATTTATTTTCTTTGGTATTATTTTAACAATTGAAGTTAAACACTAGTTTAAACTTCAATTCATATGCCAGTGAGTTGTAAGCACCCATGCTTGTGCAATAAGACCACACTAGTGGCAATTGACCATACCAATTGATTAGACACTTTTGGGACCGATTAAATACCTTAGGGATCTAGGCTAAATCGGGAGCACTAGCGATCCGGTTGTCTAGGTGTAGTGCCTTCACTAATCCATGTAATGCGATCAATGCGTTAAATCTGGAGCACTAGCGATCAGGTTGCGTACTTGGTCAGGAAAGTAGTTAACGGTCGTACCTTGGCTACCGACATCAGGAAGCGCGAAGACACGCGTACATTAGGGTCTATAACTACACTAAATTACTTGTGATTTGCATACTTTAATTGGATTGAGGAATTTGTATTTAAAATTATGCCAAATTGAAGAGATTTGAAAGCCGATGGTTTGGATTGTTCTTTTCCATTTTGATTGATTTATTTACATTGTATTTTAATTATTATTTTTATTAAAATTAGAGACATTTTCATTGAACACTCACAGGTAAGTTTTAAGTTAGTAACCTTAGTTGGAAACTTGATCTACGTGGTTCGACCGTACTTGCCACTTCTATGAGTTCTTGTAGTTGTTGGTAATCTAATCGGGATATATATTTATTTTGACGCGCTCGACACGCATCAAAACCTACGATCTCGCGTGCATACTATAAGCTATCACTCAAATTCTCAAAGTCTGTCAATTTATCCAAATTTGCAAATCTATTAATATCTATCTAATTTACTCAATTTTCCATAATTATTAAGTTAATATAATTGGGTTGATTTTGGGGTATTGGATCATATTCGAACCCAATTGGATACCCAAGAGATCTATAAATTTTTTGAAATTTTTAAAAAATTGGCCTCTATGAATAGTTTCACGCGCCATGCGCCATGACCTCGTTGTACTAGACAACATCCCCCGATGTCTTCTCATATTATTTTTCTCCATTTGCTTTCGAGACACCGTGAGTGGCGCGTGGGAGATAACTCCTCATGGCGTCCTCGCGGCGTGTTACGTGAGACACTAATATCCGTTAAAGCTCGTGTCGTGAGTGTCTCGGGGTTTTCGAAACCTTGGCTCGTGTCGTCGCATTCGAGTCTATTCCATGCCTTTAGGGACGTCCATGACAACATACTACCAAACTCCTTTACATCAAAACCCCAGACAAAACACTCAGATTAAAAAATAACTCAAAATTCTTCAAAAATTCTCAAAAATTTCATTTCACTTTCAATCCACAAATCAACCACCAATTCATCACTCGAACCATTAATCAATACCAAAAACATCAATCAAAATCAATTTCCAATTTTGAAAATTAAGTCTAAAATCGTCTCGACAAAAACTCACAAAAAATAACGCCAAACTATGCACAAACACAAGATGAGCGAAGATCCTATCTTTTTACACGTATTGGGTCAAACCACGGTGTCGCAACATGCTCGAAACCTCCTAGATCCCTTGTTCTTTCCTCATTCACTCACATTAGGCGAAATGAAAAAATGGATTAGAGAGAGAAAAGTTGGTTTTTAAACTAATCTATTATCTCTTGGTGACACGAATTTCGTGGCACATCTTGTGTCTAACCTTCGATCTATCCAACTACTCTAACGAGAATAGAATGACTTCAATCGTGACTTGATTTCTAAAATCATTCCATTTCTTGCTCAAAACACGCATTCTTGAACTCGTTTCAACTCATGACTTGCTCGCGTGCGTTTCAAACATAAACTCGCTCCCGCATTTTATTTAATTATTTATTATTTTTGATAAGTCACTAATTACCATTTTTGGTGTATTATTATTAAGTATTATACCCTAAATTTTCTATTTTTCTAGCTAAATCTCACAGAAATTCGTGGCGATTAATAAATGAAAACCATGCACTACAACATACAGTCTTCTCATTTGGATATAAATAATAATACTAACATCACAAAAAATAAAATATACCTCAGTGTCGACTCTCGAGGCTTGAGTAATATGACAAATTACAACAAGTAGGTCACAGTCCTGAAAACACACGACACGTGTCACCAATTAAACTTGAGGATCGTTATAGTCTATGCTGGGCGGGATCCATTTTTATGGGGAACTGGAGCTGTCACAGTTAGTATCAAAGCACATTAATGTTTTAGTGCTTATTTGTTGATTAACCTTACAACTTGACGCATAAAATACAAACCAATGAAAATATGAAATAGTTGGAACTTAGAGTGGAACCCTATGATCCGGAATTGAGGTTTAGTTGGGAAGTGAGGTGAGTTAGGGGAAAAGTAAAATGTGAATCCTATATGTTATTTATGTTGTGATCTATTATATTATATTGATAGCTATTGAATTATTTGGTTATTCACTTTTTGTTTTAGATCGCGATGACGGATCAGACGGAGCCTAGTGATGAAAGTGGGGAAACTGGTTCTCGTGTTATCTGTGTTGAGGATTTTCAGGCCTTGACACAAAGAGTTGCTACCTAGGATCAGAGGTTAGAGGAGATCTTGAGGATTTTGAGGACACCAGTTGTTGCTACACCATCACCATCATCTACCTCAGGAGTTCCTATTACTTAGGAGATGGACACTTGTAGATAGTTGCTATATCTACTGCTCCTACGATTGTCGTAGTGATACCAGAGACAGCTGTATTACTAGCGGTACAGATTGAGATAGTGCCTATAGTACATCTTACTCAAACTAACATAATGCCTGCTCTAGTAGTAGAGAGAGGCATTAAAGTCATAGCTGAGGCTAGACAGTTCAGGGAGTTCAAGAGGCATAACCCGAAGGAGTTCTTTAGGGAGTGCAGAATCTGGTGGGCTGTGAGATGTTTACGAAGAGCCATGAGAAGGTTTACAACATCATTGCGGCGAGGAGCATAAGGGCCCGATATTTGGTGGACTACGATAGTGTCTACCGAGAGGGTGCCTAAGGATTTGGATAGAGTTCAAAACCCGGTTCATCTGAAGTACTTTCCTCTACAATTTTGAGGCGAAGAGGAACAAGTTCTTTACTATCAGACGGCTCATGAGACAGTGCCATAATGGATTATATGGGATGGTACCTATAATTACTACCTATCTTTGGGGTTCGGTAGATAGAGAGCGACGAGTCTATTACTTTTGAGGGTGTCGTAGTCTCCATTGAGCCAAAGACATTTAGCAAGCTTTTGAGCGGAGCTTGGCTATGGAGGGTTATCTGTGCACCCATCCAGATGAGGTTAGATCTGTTAGGCAGGAGACATGTTTTGAGGGCTGCCAGGATAGGAAGAGGAGCAAGAACAAGTGGGGTTTTAGGGATAGTAGAGCCCAGAGTAGTGGTTCGAGGTTGCGCCACTTACCACGTCTATCACAGACTACGGTTGTGGCACCAATACCTGTGCAAAGTTTCACTGATCAACCACCACAGTTTACTCGAGCTGCACAACAATAGAGGTAGTATTATGAGAGAAAGGATATTAGTAGTGGAAGTGGATAGACACATACACAAAGATCTGGACAGTCATACACTAAGAGGCCTGGTCAATTTCAGATACATCCAAAGGGACATGGGTAGGGTCAGACAAAGGGGAAGGTATCATCTGGGTCACGGGAGACATGTACTTGTTATAAGTGCAAATCAGATCGGACAGTTACATCTTCAATGTCTTTTGCTCTTAAGAGCTCAGCCACATCATCACCCGGCGACGAGAGAGAGTCGAGGTTGTTGTTGAGCCGGACCGAGTGCGTCTCGTAACCTCATTGGGGCATGTATTTAATTTGTAGTACTTTCATGCATACCATTTTTCATTCGGGTTCTATAGTTTCATTTATTTACGGATACATGGTAGATACATTAGGGTTGAGACCCATTAGGTTTAGTAGACCCTTGATCCTGGCATAGGCTGTTGGGGACAAGATATACCGAACTTTATGTATGTTGATTGTTCGGTAGTTATAGAGGTCACAATTTACTCTTGATTTGAGAGTACTAGAGTTCCTAAAGTTTGATGCGTTGTTAAGCATAGGCGGTAAGGAGCTTATCATGCCCATATTGATTGCTATGGGAAGATTATCATGATTCCATTGACATATGGTACGGACGTTAGATTTCATGGTACAATAGCTTTATTACCAGATCACTAGGGTCGAGAGAGGCTACTAGTGCGAGATTGAGACATTTGTGAGTGTCATGAGCACTGTTGAGAGACTGGAGGTTAGTATAGTTGACGTACCAGTAGTGTGCGAGTTCACCGATGTATTTTCTGAGGATCTTCTAGGACTACCACCGCTGAGAGAGATAGATTTCATCATAGCCTTAGTACCTAAGACTAAACCCATTTCTATACTACCATATAGGATGGCACCTCGAGAGTTGGAGGAGCTCAGTACTGAGTTGGATGAGTTGTTAGAATTAGGATTCATTAATCCTAGCATGTATTTATGGGGTGCACTGGTGTTTTTTGTGAAGAGGAAAGACGGCAGTTTAAGGTTGAGCATTGACAACACACAGCTGAACCAGGTAACGGTGAAGAATAAGTATCCGCTTCCTCGTATAGATGATTTGTTTGATCAGTTGACGGGAGCGAAATGGTTTTTGAAGATAGACTTGAGGTCAAGTTATCACCCAGCTGAAATTAGAGTGAAGATAGGGAGAAGACTGCATTCAGTACGAGATACGACCATTATCAGTTCACGGTCATGCAATTTAGTTTGACTAACGCGCCAGCTATGTTTATGGATCTCATACACGAGTGCGGGACGTATTTGGATAACCGTGATTATGTTCATTGATGAAATCCTTACCTATTCGGGACTCGTGAGGAGCACGAGGGACATCTCGTATAGTTCTACGGACTTTGAGGGACCACCATTGTATGTCAAGTTCAATAAGTGTGAGTTTTGACTAATAGAGGTCATATTTTTGGGCCATGTTGTTGGAACCAACGATGTTTGTGGATTACGTGAAGATTAAAGCGATGGTTGTGTGGCCTTATTCCATTGCTAAGTGATAAAGATCCGTAGTTTTTATGATTAGTTGGGTATTATCATCGTTTTGTGTAGGATTTTTCAAGATTGCAACAGATGACTAGATTAAGCTTGAGAAGAATGTGAAGTTTGGGTGGTATGAGAGTTGTGAGCAAGCATTATCTACTTTGAAAGAAAAGCTAACATTTGCACAAGTTCTTGCATTGCACGAGAAAAGAAAGGATTTGGTGGTTTACAACGATGCGTGGTTCGTGAGAAGAATTATCCGATGCATGATTTTGAGTTAGGTTGTTGTGGTATTACGCATTTGAAGATTTGGAGACATTACTGTATGGTGTAAGGTTTGATCTATTCGCGATCACTGAAGAGCTTGAAGTAATTATTCTCTTAGAAGGAGTTGAATTTGAGAGGCAGAGCGTCGGTTATAATTCTGAAAGATTATAATTTTTCACTAGAGTATTATCTGGGAAGGCCAATGTAGTTTCTTGATGCTTTGAGCGAGAAGAGGATCGATGGTGAGGTAGTTGTGTGTCACATGACTCATGAGTATCCAGATTACTCGAGGTATTTGAGATGATGAGTTCAATTGATGTGCAAGCTACTTACCAAGACACTGAAATTTGTGGTCGAGATGAGGATGCGAGTGTTTCACTTTAGGTAGTTCATGAGGGACAATAAACTAATGAGTTATATCGGTGGTTTAGTGAGATGGTGATAGTTCGGATTATCAGTTAGAGTCGATCGACGGACGCATGTACGAGGTATCGAGGGCGACCATGGATTCCATTAGTGGTGATTTGCGCACGAGAGATACTTGGGAGGCCCACCGTTTACGTTTTTCTATTCATCGGGTTGAACCAAGATCTATCTTGATATACGACGTCTCTTCTAGTGGTCGGGGATGAAAGCAGATGTTTCGAGTTTATACGAGCGTGTGAGATATGCCAGTATGTGAATGCTGAGCATAGGTGATCTAGAAGATTACTTCAGCCTCTTCACTTTCCACAGTGGAAGTGAGAGCACATTGCTATGGATTTTGTTAGTGGTTTGCCTCTATCATCCCGCAGACATGATAATATCTGGGTAATTATGGACAGAATAACGAAATCCGCAAATTCCATTCTGGTATCCACTACACACAGGGTTGATAGATTGAGTATTCTCTACGAGCGTGAGATAGTTAGATTGCACTGAGTTTCGTTATCTATTGTGTCAGATAGAGGACCACAGTTTACGTCATTTTTATGGCAGAACATGCAGGCTCAGTTTGGTACCAAGCTTGATTTGAGTACAACGTACCATCCATAGATAGATGGACAGTCCGAGAGGTTAATTCAGGTGTTAGAGGATATGCTCAAAATGTGTGTCTTGGAGTACTGAGAGGATCTTGGGAAGAGTACCTTCATTTGTGCGAGTTTGCATACAACAATAGTTTCTAGGCTAGTATTGCCATGGCACCGTTTGAAGCACTGTATAGGAGACCTTGTAGATCACCATCTTGTTGGGCGAAGCCTGAGGATCTGATGACAGTTGGGCCTAAGATTGTTGTTGATCATACTGAGAAGGTATAACAGATTCGTTAGAGATTGAAGGGTGCTCAAGAGAGACAAAAAGTATTATGATAAGTATCGAGATGGGTTGCATTACGATCGGGAGCCTATGTTTATCTAAAGGATTTACCTCTAAAGGGTCACAAGAGGTTCGAGAATCGAGGAAAACTTACGCCTAGGTTTATTAGTCCTTTTAGTATTGTGAAGAGAGTCGACAAGGTTGCTTATAAGGTGGATTGCCGCCTCGGCTCGCCGGAGTTCATCGATCTTACATATTTCTATGCTTCGACTAGACAAGTCAAGTGAAGGACGACGATCGACGGTAAATACGAGTCGGATTGATTTGCGCGATGATATTACTTATGAGGAGCGGTGATTCGGATTACGGACGGGAAGGTCAAGATGCGAGGAATAAGGAAATCTTTGTGACGGCCTCAAAACCACCTTGGTCGCCGTGGGGGCCACGCGGGCCTCTGACTAGCCACGTATTTGCCAGTATGTCTTACGGCTAACTAATCACTATATTTACCTAATTTTCGAGTAAATAGTCGATATATTGAATGTGCGAATGCATTTAATTACCATAAGCTTGAGCATGAATAAGTTAAACATGTTACACCTATAGTGGAAAACTCGGAAGTACTCGGTATATAGGCAACAAAGCGCCTGACAGTGAATATATATACAAGTATTGGACATGATATGGTCGCAAGTCCCTAATAGTAATAAATAAAGCAATTTGATAATAACTACACATACAAGTAGGTCTAGATAGTGGACAAGTAAAGATGTGCGCTATGATCTCCTTGCCCCTACTAATACACAAAGATACGTGCTCAAGCCATCACAAGAGGCGGATGACGAGCCCGATAAGTAACATGCAGGAAAACCACCATGCATTATTTAAAGAAATAAGTAATAGAGTTAATAATAGTGTTCAATAAGCATGCGAAAAGAAGGAAAAATGCAGGCAACTGCTCAAAGCTCATCGCATGAATATAAAACACCAAGAAATACAAAGCGGATGTGACCCCAACTGACTAAGTTATGTACTTTAGACCGGGAGCCCTGGATGTTGAATCTACCAATCCCTCATTTGTGTCCTATTTGTATTAGCCCTATTGGCGCACATTGAACACGTAAACCGGTATTCTACTCGGGATAACATCTAGAAGAGCTGCGAACACGCACTACATACTTAGCAAGCAACCCCTACATCTCGCAGATACTTAGGCAGGAGTAACCTCAACCAACCCAGTAAGAATAGACTCACATATTATAAAAAATAATAGCTTTAATGAATGGAATAAGTAAATGTAATAGTGGTGTTCAGTTGGATTTTATGTACCTCAAACGCGCTCAATAACCAGAAACATCCCTAAGTCCAACCTCAGACTAGTCTCCGACTCCAAATACTGTCTCGTGGCATCTGAGATCGATTTCCAGTTTTTTATGGTTAATTAAGTGGGTTTATGAGTTAATTAGCACAAATGGCCTCGGTCATACACTTAACTAAAACAATGGTCTCGGTCCCATTGTAGCGCAGGAAAGTGCAGTTATCATTTTTGGGTGTTGGGTCCCAAGCCTTGGCGGGAGGTAACCCGGCGCGCTAGGCAATTCTTTGCCTAGGAAGGATATTCATCTTCCCCAGCAAGCCCAGCATGCTGGTGTGCATCACCTAACGCCCTTGGTAAAACCATGCCCAAAATTCCAACAACAAATTCTGGGTTTCTGGGGTTTCCTAAACACCCAAACAAGATCCTTAACACCCACACACTCTAATCGCACCTAAATCATCACTTAAACACTAAGAATACACGTTTTAAAACCAAAACATAGAATCAAACATGCATGTTCACAAAAATCCAACTTCACCCAAACCCTCCCAATTTTTCATAAATCTAACCCAAATCAATATAATTCATCAAAACAAACCTCATAATCAACAAATCTTATAAAAATAGTGGCAATTTCATCCAGAAACCCGGTTTAAATCTAAAACACTCAACAAAAAGTTTCCATGAAAATTCAAGTTGTAGGTGAGTAGATTACCTCAAATTCCATGTTTAGAACTCCTAAATCCGCTCACCAGATCACGAACTTACTCCATCAAATCGATTTTTCTCTCTCAGAACTCAGGGTTATGGAAGATTGGATTTGCATGGTGAGCACTCATCGGATGGGTTTTATAGTTGTTCTAATCTGGCATGAACATGCATCTCAAGGCCGATCTAATGATCCCTAGTCACCATGTGTCACTCGATCTGTATACCTATCATGACACTAAGCGCCTTGTATTCACTTGTTGTGTGTCTCGAGGACAATCAGAGGGTGCCAATTTATCTGTTTACAACTATAAGACTTAACATATTTGAGTTGTTTAAATTTATATAACCTATATAAGCCACCAAATAAATTCCATAAAATGGTGAATATGGTGACACTAACTACGACTACCCGACACTCTGTGTACATTTTGCATTTGGCACGTACCCCAAGCGGTCCCACACTTAGTGTACCTAATTGATCTACTTAGCCTAAGGTTATACTAACCTAATTATCCCAAGTCCTCAATCAACATCACATTATTATTGTTTGCCTTAGTCCATCCCTGACACACGGCCAAACAACAATCGAAAGCCAAGTGTTGGCATTTTCTACAAGACAAAACCCCGGCACTCAACCATGCCTATCATCAACATACACGCATGCGATGTTGCATTTATATTGTGACGGCCCCAAATTCTCAATGCATTTGGGTACGCCCGACCTAGACCCGTGCAGGTCTCGAGTCAGTTTCTCAGCGAACCTGACGAGCCTAGTCAGCCTCAAATTATCAAAATTGCAAGGTTTATGAAAGAGTTATTGCAATTCTAACACAGCGGAAACAAAATCATATTCTAATCAAATATTGGGAAATAACTCAATCAAAGGGAAATTAGGAATCTATATAAATGTGGAAAAACCCCGATATAGTCATATCCAAGTCAACAAAATGGATTGATGGAATCCACCTCAAAACATATTCCCCAGTTCCAAAACAAACATATATATAAACGTCATACAAAAAGAAATAAACATGAGCCTACATCTAGTACCTCAAGTCATTTGCTCACAAAAATCTCCAAAGCAAGGCCCCTTGCCCCTCTTGCTCTCAGTCTATCTACACCCAGCAGTCACAAACTAGACGGTGAGCAAGCTGAAGAAATTGAAAGTAAACGAGGAAGAATATAACGATAATTCATGAAATAACGAGCAAGGCAGTCTAAATATCATGCGGGAATGGAAAGACGAGGAATTTAAATAAACAAGTTGCATGATAGGCAATTTGGAAAACAAACGCAATCGAAACATGTGTGCCTTACGAGTCAAAAGAGGCCATAAGTGGTCTATATTCCACAACAATACCACAACAATCCACAAAAATCCACTGACAATCCAGTACATGGTATCACACAATCACTAGGGGTGGTCAAACACTCGTGCGCTCGAGTGCCGCGTTTTATCCCTTTAGTGCGGCGCATGTACCGCCGAGACACATACTTATGCCAAGAACACACATACAAGGAATATAGAATGGAAAGCCAATAATTTGATAATAACAAACACAAAGAAATGAAAATGAATCACGTGATATTTTCTTAGTGGCTTACTAACGTACAAATACTTTTTAAGGCAAGTGTACTTACGAACTATCGTAACTTGCGTACAATGCTCCGTGAATCTAACGCGTATCCTCGAGTTTCCGCTACGACAAGGTCGGAAACTCGTATTAATAGGTCAAGTCATTCACTAAACCTAGGTTTAAACTTATTATTTTCCCGATGTTTTAAATGATTCGAACGACACGACAATTTAATCAAAAAATGAATACTCTCTCTCGGGTTTTGAAAACACAATATTTATAAGCCTATCGCGAATCATAGGCTCGGCTCGAGTCTTATGTAGGTTATGTCATAGTTTCGAGGATCCGCGACATGACCACGACGTCATAACCATTCATCGCCATGCGATGCCAATACCAACCCGACATCCAACCATAACTCCTCGTGAAAACCGAGCCGACATGTACAAACAAACATGAAACCTCATTTGGTGTTGTCAGACATTGGTGAAAGGTTTCCTTAGCATGGGATGGTGGGAAATATCCTCGAACATCGGTACTCAAACTCATTAACTAAACAATACTCAAACTCAATATTTACATAAAAACATAATAAATTTCTCTAACATATTAAAATTTGGGAGACAACTAAGGGTTGCGAGACCTCAACAAGGTTAGGTGAGACCCACGACAACCTTCCTTTGGTGGTGGTTCGGCCGGTAGCACCGCCGGCGGTGGCGGATTTCGGTGAAGCTCCACGCACATATCACATGAAATGACAACTCTTTTGCGCAAAATAAAACTATTTTCGACCACTCTTAAGGTTTGTGGGGCCTACGTAGGAGTTTAGTGGGATCCACGACGGCGTCCGATCGTGGTGGTCGGCGGTGGCTGTGCTGGTGAGGTGGTTTTCAGCGAGACTAACAATTAGGCAAAACAAGAAAAAAAACACTCAAAAATGGACGTCAACCCACATGGGCCACAAACTCAAGGTGTCCGGGGACTTGAGGACTCGGTGGGTTACCACGGCCGTAGTCCCTGACCACCATGACTCACAACAGCTGACTAGGCGGTCGAACATTAGAGGAGAGAAAAAAATAGTAGCTCCATAACACTGAGTATATCTGCCACCTATACGGGCTCGGGATTGTGAAGGCTGCCAGATGAGGCACCTCCGGCCACCGTCCCGTTCATCGCCACCACTATTGTCATGCAACGGTCGAGGGAGAGAGAGAGGGAGAGAGAGAAGGCAGGAGGAAAGAGAGAGCTCGAGTATACGAGAGAGATCGTGAGAATGAAAGAGAGAGAGGCAGAGAGAGGGAAGGAGGTAGGGAACCTCAGGTGAACTTCCCGGTCACCCCCTGCACCTCAGACGGCCGGCGAGGACTTGGCGGCCGAGGCGAGTGAGCGAAGGAGGGAGGTCGAGAGATGAGAGAAACAAGTAAGAAAAGTGAGGAGAGTGAACAAACCAAAAAAGAGAGAGAGAAGGTATACCTTGCTCCGTGAGACGTCCGGCAAAGGCGGTCGTCACGCCGGCGAGGACGGGGGCTGGTGAGAGGAGGAGAGGGTTAGTGAGGGTTGAGTGTGAAGTGACGAGATGAGAGAGAGAACGTGAGTGAGAGTGGTGGAGAGAGGAGGTGGGTGTGTTTTTTTTTTTTTTTTTTTAACATCAAATGGGTATGGTGTGAATAATGGTGAATAGTATGTTAGGTGGGGTGTTGTCTCAAGCATGGCCTTTCATCTCCACCTAACCACGCATCTCGAGGTTGATCTATTGATGCTCCATTATTGGAGTGTGTCACTTTAACAATCCTACACCATGGTCCATTTGTTGTGTATTTATCCAACACCGCGTTTTCCAACAACTTTTCCCAGGCCGTCTTGCCTCCTCGGTCCATATTTCTCTATCATACGCATACTTTCGCCTTGTCTCGTACAAATAAATAATTAAATTATTAGAAAATTCATTTATACTGTACTCTTTCACGGTGTTTTAAATCCCCGTGTACCGTAACCCAATTTTCCTACTCGTTCAGATTAAATCGTCAGGTCACTCAAATACGAGTATAAATATATATTACACATCATCGATCACAAATAAATAAATTTTCGGGCCGTTACGGTCTCCCGACTAACAAAAATTTCGTCTCGAAATTAGCTCTATCTCGAGTGAATAAGGAGACCTTACACCCATTTTCACGTCTTCCAAGCTGCGGCTTACTTAGCCGTTTTGAATAGCTTGGATTATTCTTGAGCTGCGGACTACCTCGGAGTTACTTGAGACGACTCATTCCTCGTTGTTGAGCTGCGGACCAATGCAAAGTCACTTCGAGACGACTCGATAAGCTATGACCAGCTGTGGACTCTCGCGAGAGTCACTTCCTTGACTTGACACTAGGTATTGAGCTGTGGACTTATACAAAGTCTCTTCAAACAGCACAACGTTCTAAATCCACTCCTTTTCTCTACATCTATCAAACTATGGGCTTACGCGCCGAACGACTTGATTTCGTCTCGGCCTTGATTTGTGGGTAACCAACCACTTCAAGCGCTTGATGCAACCACGGTCTCTCTAGACCGCTCCCGTTTTCCCAAGAATGGTAGAAATGCCAACGACCTTATCGTAGACACCCTCCACCACCACAAACACAAGTCGGGTAATTACAGTAAGGCTACGATCGCGACTTCGCACATCAAACCCGTAATGACCTCCCGACCTACTTACGTTTCAACGCAAGTTTATTCCTACCAGCGATAAATATGTTCGACAAAGTTGCAAGCCAGTGGCCACCATGTACACTACGTGTTCATGCATCGTAAGATGAATCACAACTCGTCTGCAGTCTGCCTTTCTTTAGGTGTCTTGGTGGCTAGTTTTGGCAACCCATTGTGCCTAAACTTACCATCTCTTTCGGACTCTAGTCTAAGTTAGGTCTGTCTCACCCTAAACATTAAGTTTAAACGGTACTACTCTAGCTAGTCACGAGCCTAACTCTGTCACATGATGGCCAGGCATCACATTTAAACTCTAAAGTTTCAAATAATTAGTCCCATGCATGTGCATTAACCAGGAAGATTCCTCACCTCTGTAAGATTACGAACCAGCAGCTTGTTGTTGTTCACTCGCCATGTGCACGTCTCAGCGGCTTGAGGCTAATCGTCATCTTCTTGGTCCTCGTACAAGTTTGGACATCGATTCGAAAATGTCCGGGTTGTCGCATACAATGGGTAACACACCTTAGTCCTTGAGAACCCTTGTTGTCATTTTGATTCCTCATTCGTTTCTGTCTTGTTTCTACGATTGGTGTTCTAGCGCAACTCGGGCCAGTGGTCACGCTCAAACTCCTCGGGTAAGTATTTAGGTAACTTTCCCTAGTCAAGCTACACTCATAGGCTTTACTGCAATGTCTCGGTGCATTTGCGTAGTGACTACGGAACCATCGATCACGAGTAACAAACCCTCGGTGAAATAATAGACTCGATCGGTCTCGGTGACGCCGATCCTCCGGCATAAGGTAACAATGATGAGAATCTACCCATGTACTCCATCGGCGACTCATTAACGCCTGCCTCGCGTCATGAACTCATTCCTCTTGGCTCGAAGCACGATCGGTGGAAAGTATTTACGATTAAGCGGGTCTTGAAGTCGATCCGAGTCTCTCGGAACACCTCTAGTAGTAATGATCGTCGTCCACTTGATCATGCCTCTCCATGTAACATCGACGAAGAGATAGTCGCTCCATGTGGTCCTCCGTGGCAATGATCGAATGAATCTTCTCATGGTTCTTCGGAAATAACTCTGCTGCTCTAACATCAGTGCCGCCATAGAACTTCATAGGATCATGTCTCTTAAATTCCCTCCACTGCTTCGCCTCAGCAGTGGCTCCCGGACTCTTCGATGGAGTCATAACTGGAGTAACCTCTGCGGTAGGCTGTTGCTTGGCGTAGGCTGGTGTCTCTATCGCTCGAGCCATCTGCGTCGATAAAGGATGTGTCTCGCCTCGATGCATGTCGGAGTGCAGAGAACGAGCTCCCTCGGTCTTTGCCTCTAACGGAATCGGAGCGTAGATGCGCGCAATCGGGGTCTTTGCCCCTCGGGTAGTAGTATGTGGCAATGGTGTAGTCGAGTCGATGGTGTAGCGGTAGGTGATGCAGTGTCCTCAGCGATCGTAACATTTCTTGTAGGCTGCGAATCTGCATCGCAACTCTACGAGTCAAGGCATGCACATCGTCGCACTAGCATATCGTGTCTTGCTTAGGATATGCTATCGTCATCATGACCAGGTCGATCCGCCATCGTTGTCTAAATCAAAAGAACGAACTTCTCGGATCGAGTCTATAGCTAAGTATACTATAATAATACACATAACAATCATAATATGCATTAAAATAATTCGACTCAACCCATTTCTTCCCCGAGTTAAGTTTCTACGGGATCATTGGGTTTCCACTTCTAAGTTCGACCATTCTAACTTTATTTGGTTGAAATGGCTTGTGTTTTATGAATTTAAATCGAGAGTCGAGTCTATATAACCTTGGGCTCGATACCAAGCTGTGACGTTAGTATCACAATTTTTAGACAACTCATACTCGTCCTTAAGATTATGAAGCCTATGCTCACGATACCAGTTGTGACGGCCCCAAATTCCCAATGCATTTGGGTAAGCGAAGCCTAGACCCGTGCGAGTCTCGAGTCGGTTTCTCGGTGAACTGACGAGCCTAGTCGCATCAAATTATCAAAATTTCAAGGTTTATGAAAGAGTTATTGCAATTATAACATAGCGGAAGCAAAATCATATTCTAATCAAATATTGGGAAATAACTCAATCGAAGGGAAATTAGGAATCTATATAAATGTGGAAAAACCCCGATATAGTCATATCAAGTCAACAAAATGGATTGATGGAATCCACCTCAAAACATATTCCCCGGTTCCAAAACAAACATATATATAAACGTCATACAAAAAGAAATAAACATGAGCCTACATCTAGGTACCTCAAGTCAATTTGCTCAGGAAAAATCTCCTAAGCAAGGCCCACTTGCCCATCTTGCTCTCAGTCCTATCTGCACCCAGTCACAAACTAGACGGTGAGCAAGCTGAAGAAATTGAAAGTAAAGCGAGAAGAATATAACGATAATTCATGAAATAACGAATAAGGCAGTCTAAATATCATGTGGGAATGGAAAGGCGAGGAATTTAAATAAACAAGTTGCATGATAGGCAATTTGGAAAACAAAGCGCAATCGAAACATGTGTGCCTTACGAGTCAAAAGAGGCCATAAGTGGTCTATATTCCACAACAATACCTGACAACAATCCACTGACAATCCAGTACATGGTATCACACGCGATCACTAGGGGTGGTCAAACACTCGTGCGCTCGAGTGCCGCGTTTTATCCCCTACAGTGCGGCCCGCATGTACCGCCGAGACACACACTTATGCCAAGAACACACATACAAGGAATATAGAATGGAAAGCCAATAATTTGATAATAACAAACACAAAGAAATGAAAATGAATCACTTGATATTTTCTTAGCGAGGCTTACTAACGTACAAATGCTTTTTAAGGCAAGTGTACTTACGAACTATCGTAACTCGCGTACAATGCTCCAGTGAATCCTAACAGCGTATCCCAGAGTTTCTGCTGCGACAAGGTCGGAGGCTCGTATTAATAGGTCAAGTCATTCACTAAACCTAGGTTTAAACTTATTATTTTCCTAATGTTTTAAATGATTCGAACGACATGACAATTTAATCGAAAAATGAATACTCTCTCGGGTTTTGAAAACACAATATTTATAAGCCTCATCGTGAATCATAAGCTCGGCTTAGTCTTATGTAGGTTATGTCATAGTTTCGAGGATCGTGACATGATCATGACGCCATAGCCATTCATCGCTATGCGATGCTTCAATCAACCCGACATCCAACCATAACTCTTCGTGGCGAGGCGACATGTACAAACAAACATGAAACCTCAGCTGGTGTTGTCAGAGCATTGGTGAAAGGTTTCCTTAGCATGGGATGGTGGGAAATATCCTCGAACATCGGTACGCACACTCATTAACTAAACAATACTCAAACTCAATATTTATATAAAAACATAATAAATTTCTCTAACATATTAAAATTTGGGACACAACAAGGGTTGCAAGACCTCAATAAAGGTTAGGTGAGACCCCTGACAACCTTCATTTGGTGGTGGTTCGCCGGTAGCACCGCCGGTAATGGCGGTTTCGTGAAGCTCCACACACATATCACATGAAATGACGACTCTTTTGCGCAAAATAAAACTATTTTCGACCACTCTTAAGGCTATGGGGCCTACGTAGGAGTTTAGTGGGATCCACGACGGCGTCCGATCGTGGTGGTCGGCGGTGGCGCCGCCGGTGAGGTGGTTTCGGCGAGACTAACAATTAGGCAAAACAAGAAAAAAACACTCAAAAATGGATGTCAACCCACATGGGCCACAAACTCAAGGTGTCCGGGGACTTGAGGACTCCGGTGGGTCACCCTGACCGTCCCTGACCACCATGACTAGCCTGACGAGCTAGGCGGTTGAACATTAGAGGAGAGAAAAAAATAGTAGCTCCATAACACAAGTATATCCGCCACCTATACGGGCCGGGATTTGTGAAGCCGTCGATGAGGCACCTCAGACCACCGTCCGTTCATCGCCACCACAATTGTCATAAAACGAGTCGAGGGAGAGAGAGGGAGAGAGAGAAGGCAGAGAGGAAAGAGAGAACTCGAGTATACAGAGAGAGAGATCGTGAGAATGAGAGAGAGAGAGAGGCAGAGAGAGGGAAGGAGGTAGGGAACCTCAGGTGAACTTCGGTCACCCCTACACCTCAACGGCGGCCGCGAGGACTTGGCGGGGCCGAGACGCAGTGAGCGAGAGGGAGGAGGCCGAGAGATGAGAGAACCGTAAGAAAAGTGAGGAGAGTGAACAAACCAGAAAAAGAAAGAGAGAAGGTATACCTTGCTCGGCGAGACGTCCGGCGAGGCGGTCGGTCCACCGGCGAGGACGGGGAGTGGTGAGAGGAGGAGAGGGTTAGTGAGGGTTAAGTGTGAAGTGACGAGAATGAGAGAGAACCGTGAGTGAGAGTGGTGGAGAGAGGAGGTGGGTGTGTTTTGTTTTGTTTTTTTTTTTTAACATCATATGGGTATGGTGTGAATAGTGGTGAATAGTATGTTAGGTGGGGTGTTGTCTCAAGCATGGCCTTTCATCTCCACCTAACCACGCATCTCGAGGTTGATCTATTGATGCTCCATTATTGGAGTGTGTCACTTTAACAATCCTACACCATGGTCCATTTGTTGTGTATTTATCCAACACCGCGTTTTCCAACAACTTTTCCCAGGACCCGTCTTGCCTCCTTGGTCGTATTTCTCTGTCATACGCATACTTTCACCTTGTCTCGTACAAATAAATAATTAAATTATTAGAGAATTCATTTATCGTACTCTTTACTGATGTTTTAAATCCCGTGTACCGTAACCCAATTTTCCTACTCGTTCACTTAGATTAAATCGTCCAGGTCACTCAAATACGAGTATAAATACATATTACACATAATCATTCACAAATAACTAAATTTTCGGGCCGTTACATATATTAATAAACTTTAACATCGCAATAATAGGCATACAACATACACTAATAACATATATATCCTGGGTACTCCTATCAGAGTCATCCCTAACTATCCATGTAATGCCAGAATTAACTTAGTTAATCCTCGAGATTAACCTTAATCACGATTAACTAAATTTGGACCATTACAAATACCTTCAGTATTCATCAGGTGGCAGTACCACAGAGACGAGGAGTTGACCTAGGAGTTAGAGTCCTATATGTGCGAGTATTTTCCCCATTTATTCGATTCTGGTGAGTCGTTATTTTAAGTAATTATTAGATAAATTTTGAGGACGAAATTTTAATAAGTTGGAATGACTGTAATGACCCTAAAATTTCATTGGTGATACGTATCGTGCTTCGAGACTATGACCTACCCGACATGACTTGTCATATTACTCAAACGAGAGTCGACAACGAGATATATTTTATTTTTTGCGATGTTTGTATTATTATTTATACTTGAATGTGAACAACTTTGTACGTCTAGTGCGTGGTTTTTGTTTTATTAATTGCCCTTGATTTCTATGTTAGATTTGCCTAGGAAAAACATGAATTTTAAAGTATAATGCGGATAAATAAACACCAGAAAAACGGTAGTTAGTGAATTATCAAAAAATAATAAATAATTACATAAAATGTGAGAGCGAGGTTATTATTAGGAACGCGCGGCGGTGCCGATCGTGAGGTGAAACGGGTCTCGGAACGCGAGTTGAGAGTGATAAATGGATTGGTTTTGAAGTTGTAGTCACCTATTGAAGTTTTGAAGGTATGTTAGAGTAGTTGGATGGAGTGAAGGTAAGACACAAGATGTGCCTTGAGATTCATGCGTGAGGGGAAATGATATGAGAAGTATATATATATCACCTTTTCTCTCGCCTCAATTCATTTTATCATTTTTCCAACGAGAGAACAAGAAGAGAGAGTGGGTTTAGGGACTTCACGAGCCCATTGTAACACGTGAAATGACCAATCACGTGTAAAAATATAGGATCCTTACTCCTCTCGTGTTTATCTACGATTTGACGTTAATTTTGTGGGTTTTCATCACGACAATTTTAGACGAGATGTTGGACAAATGTTGAAAATGAGTTTGAATGGTGTTTTTAGGACCAATAAATGATTTAATGATAAATTCTGAATTAGTTTGCATATTTGAGGGAATTTGAAATTTTTAGGGATTTTTAAGAATTTTCATATGATTTACGAATTGAGGTGTTTGTCGAGGTTTTGACATGAGCAGAAGGTGTTTTGTGGTAGTCACGGAAGTCCCTTAGGGTTTAGGATAGGCTTGGAAGGCGGTGACGTGAGCCAGGGTTTCAAAAAAACCCTGAAAAGTGTGTGCAGGACCTACTTTGCAAGGGACGTCGTGGACATTTATTGCCCACGGCACCATCAATGACGTCGGGGGCAATGAGCCCTAAACTCATGCCGTGAGGACATCGCTAGTGTTGAACTTTACAGAGCCACGACAGCATGACACTATTTACATGGGAATTTTCTAAAAATTTTAAAAAAATTCGAGGATCTCTCGGGTATTCAAATGAGTTCGAATACAACCCAATACCCTGGAAATTAACCCAATTACGCTATTAAAATAATTATGGAAAATGGGGTAGTTAGAAATTTTTTAATAGGAATTGCAAATTTCAGTAAATTAATTTTCAGACTTTGAGAATTCGAGTGGAACAACTAAAGAAGGTTACGCGAGGATCAGAGTTTTGCGATATTTGAGGTATGTTCTTCGTACGATTGTAAGCCAATAGAAAATATATATTAATTCATTTTCCATTATTGACATTTATATTTGAATTGAAATTTGTTGTTGGAGTTCCATTATATATTTCCTTGGTTGAGTGTCTTGGCGTAAGTGTGTTGTGAAGGTAATCCTATGTCCATATTAGCTAGGTTAGCGTGAGCGATGCTGCGAGGGGTTGTAATGGTCCATTTTCCTAATATGCTGCCACGGGGGCCAATGTGGAACCATAATCTGTCTTACCAGTGATCGATGTGCTCCACATTGAATAACATCCTCCATTTTATCCTTTTAAACCTTATTAATTGTCAATTTACTAATTTAATTGTAATGAACTCTAATAATATGTTAACTCATCATAAAACCCTCAAATTAACACAACAGAAGTCTTACTAACACATTTACTCAGATAATAATAATATAAATGTGTGACATAAAACATAAACCAAGTGCAGAAAACCTATATATAACCATAAATATCTACGAAGTTACAAAAGATCGGCATATATAATGGATCTCACAATCCCAAAACCCAAAATGAAAATAAAATATATATAATACAAACATACAAGTCGAGCAATATGTCTCGCTTAGCGATACTACGGAAGCTTGCCTTTACCCTACTACTCGTACTAGGATCTGCACTCGAAGCCATCACAAAAAGCGGATGATGAATCTAGAGTGAGTATACCCGAGGAAATTAAGTGAGCAATGCGAAAGTAAATATTGAAATTTAAATAAAGCTATTAAATAAATATGCATAAATAAATCTAGGCAAGCATTGTGCTCATCGCATGAATAGATAATAGTTAAAGTGAAAGTGAATTTCTAGCCCCAGGGTGAGACTACTACCATAATTCGGACTCTTCCACTGAGAATACTACCGGTGAGTTCGACTCAAGCGGGGCGATATCTGGATCGCTCGATGGCCGATGTTACACTTACGACCCTGCTTGAGTCGAACTATTCTTGAGATTGATCATTAGCAACATGCTTTGGTGTAGTGGACATACACACTAGAATGAAACGGAGGAACCTAGCTCAACGTCGCCCATATAACCACGACCAGAGTGGAATATTGAAATGAAAGAAATTGAATTCAAATGCCAAAAATGTAAATACTCAAGTAATTTCAGTTAGGATACTACACACCTCAAACCGCACACCTCGTCCTGTCAAATAAACCCTGTTCCAGCTCCTCCAAATCCTTGATATCCAAAATATCATTCGAAATGACCTATTTCCACTTATAATTAATTTTTAGTCAATTGTATATATTTTAGGTTGATTAGTATTGACATTAGGTTGAAAATCCCCAAAACAGCCTAAACATACCAATCTGATAAACACTCAGAGCGTTAGAGGATTGCTTAGCGAGCTGGTGTTCAACCTCATCAACACCAACTGCCCAGATTACCCAACGTGCTAGGGCCTCGGCGATTGTCTTGGATAATCAATTCTAGCGGATTCGACTCTCTTTGAAGCTGCTAAATTGGATCCCCTAGCCTCCACCAAAGTTCTTGTGGGGGATAAACAACACTTAGAAAATGCCAGAGGCACAATTATAATCATCATACATTCATTAAATCACAAGATCAAGGAAAAAAAACTTGAAAAACCCCTTTTCATAAAAACTTCTCAACTTGAAAATCATGAACTCCAATAATTCTCCACCACATTCATGACCAAACAACACTAAAAACTAAAAAAAATTAGTTATCCATATACCCCGATCTCGGATCACAACCAACATGCCCAAATTCACGTCAAAGAAAGAAAAAAGAATCCAACCTTACTTTGATGATTTCCCACCTTTAAGTCCTTCAAATCTTCATTTTGAGATCTCAAACCCTTGCCCAAATCTTCAATTTTTGGATTTAGATGAGAAAGAGAGAAAAGGTGGTTTAGAGAAGTCAAAACATGCTTTTATACTTTGGTCTTCATCTCTAACACATAGCCATCCTAAGTCTCATCAAAGGGCCTCTATTTGGCCAATAATTGGTCCTATACCAGCACTTCCTATACCAGCACTATTTGACTCACATATGAGACACACTTGTGTGACTCTCTTTGTTTTGCATCATTAATAGTCCCCAAACGACAATTTCGGTGCCCATTTCGCGTCTCAACACGTGACAAACGACAATTTCGGTGCCCATTTCACGTCTCAACACGTGACCTACGTGTACTAGCGCGATACTAAACCCCACATAGGCATTCCAAAATAATTTTTTAATTCATTTTATTCATTTCAAGTGTGAATTATCTCCCTCAGCCTAGTATTTTTCTTTTAGCACAACCAGTACCCGCGTCGACAAGCCTATCGAGGCAAATACTTAACATAAGTCTCGCACCTCAATTGAAATATAATCACACACATCACGATGTCGTTTAATCTATTTGAATATAAACATTGCAAATGTGACAGCCCCTTCCCTAATCTAGGGCACCGCCCTGCCTAATCCCATAATTAAGCCCTAACCACGAACACGTAGGACCTAATTATGTATTAGTCAGGCTTTACAACCTATACGCCTCGTTACTAATATTTAGGATAAGTAATACATTAGTCATACTATTTATAGAAATGTATAGTTAATTTAAACTTTTATTAAGTTAATTAATTTAGCGAAAGCTTTAATGATTATGCGGAAGTAATTAGTGATTCATGCAGAAGCCAATGATAATTACCCTAAGTGTGGAAACCAGGAAATAAAGATCACATATATATGCTTGATAATGGCAAACATATAAACAGTGTGAAAGTTAAAAGGTCGGGGAACTATCGCTCAACCAACTATACAACCCAACAATGTAAAGACATAATAACAATATAATACAAATGTCAAAATAACCTACAAGTATGGCCCGGCAACACGTTCGAGGCTCGAGAGGTAGTCGCCGATCTTCTCCTTGTCGGACTGCTTGGTCGGCCTCTACACCGATCGTCATAAAAAGGACGGTGAGTGCAAGAAAATACTTGATAACTTAGATGATATATTTATTTTGTATTTCCAAATATAATCGATTGGTATTTAAAAGCATATAAATATGAAACACTAAAAGATTAACCATATGCGAGATAAATACGAGTTAAACAAATAATCGACACTCGACTAAGTAGCGAGTGATCTAGGTCCGATCGGTAATGAGTCGCGTCACATCAACTCAATAGTCATAACCTTACAAGGGACTCAAAGCCAGTATCGCATACAACCAAACATCACACACAACCAAGTATCGCATACTGACCAAGTATCGAACAACGCAAACATTGCACACAACCAAGTATCGAACATAACCAAGTAACATGTCTGAGCATCCCAGGAACTCTAACCAGTGAGTTGCGCACACCACTGATCAAGTAAGGGACCTAAATAACAACAACTACTTTATTTATTCAAAAATGACTCGGTATAGAATGGTGAGGCATAGGGAAAAGCTAATAGACTAATCAAGTCGAGTACAAAGTCCATAGTCTCATTCATAAACCCTCTAATCCTAATAGCATGCTATTTAAAGCACATTTACCTTTGAAAATATCAAATGAAGACATAGAAGCGAGATGAATGGAATCAATGAAAGACAATATCATGATGAGCAAGTTCAAAGAGTGAAGAATATCAACAAATATCGTGATATTAGAGTACAAAGGTACCATATAGTCACAAAGGCGCCAATCAATCAGTAATAAAAGGAAATGAAATACAATTTAAAGTATCATTGGGTATACTCATTTTCTCGTAGTATTCCTAGTCAATAGGCCTCCCGTCACCCAAACTCTCGCACCGGACTAATGTATATCTCTCGAAGTTTCTTTGGTGTCAATCCAGTTATATTAGATGTACTTAGTCTTTAAATTAAACATTAAGACTATCCGACACCAAAATGATCCAAAACAACTATACAATTGACCATTATATAAATAAGCCTTCTTTTGACCAATTTTTGAAAAATCATATGACTCAATTTTGAAAAACTAATGGTTCTAGATTGTTCCTCTCTGTCTTAGCTTTTCAACAGTATATGGAGGGTCAAATCCGAGTTAAAATGAGAAAGTTATAGTGTAAGTAGTGATGCAGGAATTTAAAATCTTGTTGTTCAGGTCCCGCGCTGGTGTAGAAAAAGTTCAGGAAAATGTAGATTTTCTATTGTTCAGGTTCTCAGCACGCTAGATGCAGAAATCCAAAATTGGCCAACTTCAAGCCCTTTGGACCCTTGTTCTCCACCACCAGGGATCCAAACACCTCCTCTATAACACACATATACTTGGCAATTCAATTTCCATACATGCATGTTGGACTAAGTAGTTAGTCACTTTACTCAGTCAAGATTTTGATGGAAACAAACAAGGTAAAAAATATACTAATAAATATCAAGTGGATTTCGGTTTTGTCAAAGGTTGCAAAACATCACATCACAAGTATTCGAGCATTCAAGCCATACAAGTTCAAGATTCGGCATACATAACGGAATGAAGACGAAAGATCAAACTATGTGTTGTAACATTGATGTAAGGTATACAAGTTTACTTACACAAGCCTATTGCATTAGTTCATGCACATCGTGTTTTTAAAATGGTTTTACAAATGTCAAGTGATAACTTGAAGCTTTAAGTTAAACTTAACACTTGATTAGATCTTATAAGTTTAAACAGTGATAATCTATGTGTCCATGATCATATCGTATTTTGAAAACCATTGTGGAAGTTTTCAAAAAAAAAAGCTGGTTTCGAAGTAAAGCGCATATTTGCGAGAAAAGTCCCTCGCATGTCATAAAATCGAGAATTTCCATTTTCGGGATTTGTGAAAATATCCGAGACCACCCAAATAGGCTTTATGACCCATGACAAACATATGTAATATGTTACATGAGGGTTGGTTGGGTCTCAGATGTGATAAAGGGTCGCTAACCAAAGAGACATAATTATTTAATTTCAATTTTGGATAAACTAAGGGGTAATGGGGCCATGCCATTGTAACCGGCAATGAGGCTAAGTCTAACTAATCTAGCGCACGGAAATTCTTCTATTAGTGAATAGCATAAAAATTTTCTAAATTGTTTAGTGGTTCTACAAATCAATAAAATATATGATATTTCATTGTTTACTTAAAAATCACTAAAACTTAATAAAATCCCTCTATTAAATCTTAAGTCTTGTGCCATCCAATTTTAAACACTTATCAAGGCCTCGATCGCACTAATATAGTTTGACCATAGTTAGGTGTATTGTGCTATCTTGGTGAGATAAGTTGGGTAGAAGTTACCTAAATGTTTAAATTGATCCGACTTAATAAAGCTATCAAAATAGTTTTGGACTTTAGGCATATGATGAGATAAAAACATGCTAAGACATAAGATGCCCTGTATCTCATAAAAGTATCTAAAATTACATAAGATGTAATTGGTAAGCATTACCTACCTAAATAATCTAGTTAAGTGTTTCATGCCATATTTGTCATAGAATTAGGTGAAATATGGATTTAGTCCCCTAAATAAAGCAGTATGTTTTAGGAGGTTAATTTAGTGGGAGTCTATTCCTCTATACTAAAATAAACTACTGCATAATCTTTATTGTAGATCAATGGCCTCTTCAAGTAACAATAATCCCACATCGCTGCGATCTATCCTTGATAAGGATAAGCTATACGGGACTAACTTTCTTATTTGGTTGAAACTTGAGAATCGTTCTCAAGCATGAGCATAAGTTGTATGTTACGGATGCTTCGATCCACGAGGACCCACCCTGACCAATGCTACGAAATTTGTGAAGGATGCACATAATAAGCATGTCAACGTCTCTGCGATGTTGCATGCATTATGTTGGCAACTATGGTTCCTAAACTTGAAGGCCATGGAACTAATGGAAGCCTACGACATGGTTTATGTATTTGAAGGAAATGTTCCAACGACAAGCTAGGCAAGAAAGGTTCGAGACAGTCAAGAACACTGCATTCTTGTAAGATATTTGAGGTGCGTCGGTTAGTCCTCATGTTACGAAAATGAAGGGCTATGTTGACTAGCTTGATAGACTTGGATTTCCCATAAGCGAAGAGTTGGCTACGGATTTGATCCTAGATTCATTCTTGGAGAGTTACTCACAATTTGTGATGAACTACAATATGAATAATATGGAGAAATCAATTTCGAGTTGCATTTGATGCTCAAAGCTGCTTGAACAAAATATCAAGAAACCCTCTAGTAATGTCTTGATGGTCCAAAAGGGAAAAGGAATGAAGAAGAAAGGCAAAGGCAAGGCTAAAGTTGCGAAAGGCTGCTTTGCTGCTTGCTCCTATCATGCAAAGCTTTGTGGAACAAGTCAAGTCGCGACTGTTCTGCTTCAAAGCACGAAAAGAAAAGGAAGGAAATTGTCATTTCTGCCATGCACCTGGACATTGGTTCAGAAATTGCAAACTCTATCTGGAAGATCTAAAGAAGAAAAAGGGTAGTGCGACTACCACCTCAGGTATTTATGTTATTGAAATTAATTTATCTACTAGTGATTCCTGGGTATTGGATATCGGATGTGGATCTCACATTTGTATAAATGTGCAGGGACTCACCAGAAGTAGAAAGTTGAAGAAAGGAGAAGTCATCCTCCTCGCGTAGGGAATGGAGCAAGAGTTCTTTATACTGTTTGTTGGATCATATGACTTAGTTTTATCTAGTGGGCTTATTTTAACTTTAAATAATTATTATTATGTGACTGCCTTGAGCAGAAATATCATTTATGTTTCATGTTTGGATATGAATGGTTTTGATTTTATTATTGCAAATAATAGATGTTCAATTTCTCGTAAGGGCATTTTTTATGCAAATGCTTTGATTTGTGTGATGGTTTTTATATTCTAAGCATGAAAAAGTCCACTTGATACTCAGTCTTTAACATAAATACAAAGAGATCCAAGTCAAATGATTTGAATCAAACCTATCTTTGGTATTGTCGTCTTGGCCACATAAATGAGAAGCGCATATGAAGCTCCATAAAGATGGACTTCTAGATTCATTTGATTTGGAATCATATGAAACGTGCGTATCTTGTTTACTAGGCAAGATGACTAAAAGTCCCTTTCTTGGACATAGTGAAAGGGCAAGTGATTTATTAGTTCTAATACATCTTGATGTATGCGGTCCTATAAACACTGATGGCTAGAGGAGGTTATCGGTACTTCATTACATTTCTTGATGATTTCAGCGAGGTATGGTTATGTATATCTTATGAAACATAAAATTTGAATCATTTGAGATGTTTTGAACATTTCAAAATGAAGTGCGAGAATCAACTTGGTAAAACTATTAAAGCACTTCGATCGGATCGAGGTGGTGAATATTTGAGCCAAGAATTTGATGATCATCTTAGAAATTGTGGGATTGTCTCACAATTAACTCCACACCGACAACTCACGATGGAATGGAGTTTACGAAAGGAGAAATCGAACCTTATTAGATATGGTTCGATCTATGATGAGTCATGCGAGATCTTCCATTATCCTTTTGGGGTTATGCATTACAAGCTGCGAGCTTTTACTCTAAATCGAGTTCCTTACTAAAGCGGTTGATAAAACACCATATGAGATATGGTACGGGAAGAGACCTAGTTTGTCTTTTCTTAAGATTTAGAGGTGAGGAGGCTTACATAAAACGACAAGTCTCGAGAAAAACTAGCACCTAAATACGACAAGTGTCTATTTGTGGGGTATCTAAGGAAACAAAAGGATATTACTTTTATAATCCCATTTGAGAACAAAGTGTTTGTTGCTCGGTATGGTGCCTTTATGGAAAAACAGTTTATTTCAAAAGACACTAGTGGGAGAGAAATAAATCTTGAAGAAGTTCAAGAATCACAAATAAACAACTGACACCGCCAGCTTTGGAAGTTCAACAACGTTACGAACAGTTGAATCTCGCAAGTGACATAAGGCCAGCGTAAATCGGTAGGGTAAGACATGAGCCGAGAGAGATTTGGATTTCTCATTGCGATAGTCGTGATGTCTTGCTTATGGATCAAAATGAGCCACCACTTATCGGAGGCTATGTACGGACTAGACTCGGATAAATGGCTAAGTGCCATGAACTACGAGATGCAATCCATGTATGATAACCAAGTTTGGAACTTGGTTGATTTACTGAAGTTGGTAAGACCATTGGATGTAAATGGGTTTTCAAGAAGAAAGCGACATGGATGAAAAAGTACGTACTTTCAAAGCAAGACTTATAGCAAAAGGTTTGAGCGGACTCAAGGTGTTGATTATGATGAAACTTTTTCGCCGATAGCCATGCTTAAATCCATGCAATTTTAATTGCCATTCTTGCATATTATGACTATGAGATATGGCAAATGGATGTAAAAACAACATTTTTTAATGGAAAGTCGCTTGAGGACGTGTATATGACACAACTTTGAAGGTTTTGTACATCTGAGAATTCTAAGAAGGTATGCAAGCTTCAAAGATCCATTTATGGATTAAAGCAAGCTTCTCGGAGTTGGAATCTTCGTTTTGATGAAGCAATCAAGGATTTTGGTTTTATTAAGAACGAAGATGAGCCTTGTGTATACAAGAAGGTCGGTGGGAGTGTAGTTGTTTTACGAGTGCTTGTATGTTGATGATATATTACTCATTGGAAATGACATCCCAACATTGCGAGTGTCAAGTCTTGGTTAGGGAAATGTTTCTCAATGAAAGACTTAGGAGATGCGACCTATATCCTAGGGATAAGGATCTATAGGGATAGATCTAAGAGGCTAATCAGTTTAAGTCGAGTGCTTACATAGACAAAGTGCTTGAATAAGTTCAATTTGCAAGACTCTAAAAGAGGATTGTTGCCAATGTCTTATGGCATAAGTCTCGCAAGAATCAATGTCCTAGGACAAATGATGAGCGAGGCCGTATGAATAAGATTCCATATGCATCTGCTATTGGATCTATCATGTACGCCATGCTATGCACTCGGCTTTGATGTATCATATGCTTTGAGCACTACAAGCGGATATCGGTCGGATCCGGTGAGAGTCCTTTGGATAGCGATAAAGAACATCCTTAAGTACTTAAGAAGGACTAAGGAAGTGTTCTTGGTCTATGGAGGTTTTGAAAATGATATAGTTGTAAATGGTTACACGAGATGCAAGTTTTCAAGCGATATAGATGATTTTAGATCGCGATACGGATATGTGTTTACTTTGAATGGGGGTGCGTAAGGTGGAAAAGTTTGAAGCAAGAGGCGTGGCGGATTCTACAATGAGCGAGTATATTGCGGCGTCCGTGCGACAAAAGGAGCGATTTGGATAAAAAGTTCATTTACGAACTAGGCCTTTGGATTTCACTCACTTATGTCGATTCGTCGAACCTCGCAGTTCCTCTTAGGTTAAAGCTGCCCCCACCACCTCTCGACCTACCCACCTGTCCTCTCGTCGTCCTTATGCACATCGTGTTGTCCAATCCTTATCATCCAACGGTAAGTCAGGAGTCCACTCATTCCTCTAACCACTGACCGGACTGTCACAACTACGGCAAATGCCCCGCGAAATGAGGGTCGTGCCAAGTCCGTTCATGAGTCTAAGTCTATCTTAGAGTCGGTGGCTCCACGGTTCACGGATGCCAAAATTCTTAGACCCACCGTTGTTGACTTCGCCTTCTTTGATAAGGCTCATCTCCCGATTAGAAGATCTTCCATAAGGCGGGATGGACTAACTTTTGTGCATATAATGCTAATTATAACCCCTTGTTCGGGGTTTTTTATTCTAATCTTGAAACGACAAACAATTTTGTAATCAAATCGTTTATTGGTAGCGGTCTATCAAAATCACCCTGAAAATCTTGCTCAGCGGTTTCGGCTCCTTTGCACCCTCCTACCACTACGGTTATGTACAAATTTTGAATTGGCCGGTTGATCGTCTTGAGCTGCTGAATTCATTTTTGCGTTCAAAAAGGAATGTAGTATACCATTTGGAATAAGCATCTTGATTTCAAACCTATACCTCACCTTCTTCATAAGGTTCTTCACCAGGTTATTCTTCCACGCGGTGGTAGTAAGAATTATGTCACTCTACTCGACATGTTTGTCCTTGGGCACCTGACTCGTATAATACCTTTTAGTTTGCCACACATCATTATCGGCTATATGACGAGCATGTGTAGCTCGGGTCGTCATCTTCCCTATGCTCATATAATCACATCCTACTTGGAGTCCGCCCAGGTGAATCTCACTTTAGGTGGTCGTCCACTTTCTGTCTATGACACCAATGATATGGCCACTTTGAAGGCCATGAAGTATCGTTACATTCGTGAAAGGCAGAAATGGATACGAGAAGATAAAATCCCAGATGGTCAGTACTACGACGGTTATGAGTCTCCACTACCTACAGACTCTCTAGTTGCTTTTATCGATGCGCTGGACTATATGGAATACAACTATACTTTTTCTCAAGGCGATGATGACAATGATATGGATGATGGCCCTGATGGAAATGATGTCGATGATGAAGCTCATCAGGAGTTTACGGCTCCACCACAGCAGTTGCAACATCTGACGACGCAGCCTCCACCTCCTTTGACTTTTGACGGCTTCACCCCTCCACTAGAGATGTCTCCATCGTCAGCATACATTTCTGTGCAGCTGGGATACATGCATGAGTATATGACTCAGACATTCACTACCTTCAAAACGAGCCTACGTTGCATCAAGGCTCAGTTGCTACCAGCTCTGCCAGCGTGCGATGATCGTGTCTCTGGCTCGGTGTGTCAGCCATCATCCTCCAGGAGGAGTGTTTAGGGATATTCTTGTTAGGGGAGCATTAGGTTCATAAATGTTAGTTTTACATGTTCATGAGAACTTTCTCATTTGTAGACTCATGTTTAACGCCACAACTATGCCTCCATTTCTTTATGCAATTTGTATCATGAAATTTTTTTTTTGCATATCTTTGAGTTAATCTAATGCTCTTCATTGATATCTATGATTCATTGTATCTGAACGTGTGTGTTGTTGTTTATTGATATGCGTGAAGTGAGGGGGAGCTTATTTTTCTATTGTTGATTATATTCTTCGCTTCCTTCTCTATTATGCTTGCTATACTGGGGAGCTTGGCCCCAATTTTTGATGGTATCAAATGGGGGAGAAATGTGGTTGAACTTGAAAAATGTGGATGCGGTTGAACTTGAACATTTAAATGAAAATTGTATGATGTGTACAACCATGAATGTGATATGAATACACTTGGATTATGTTTTATGCTCGTCAAGTTCACTTTGTTTGTTATCATCAAAAAGGGGGAGATTGTTGGACTAAGTAGTTAGTCACTTTACTCCGTCCAGGATTCTAATGGAAACAAACAAGGTGAAAAATATACTAATAAATATCAAGTGCATTTCAGTTTTGTCAAAGGTTGCAAAACATCACATCACGAGTATTCGAGCATTTAAGCCATATAAGTTCAAGATTTGGCATACATAACGGAATGAAGACAAAAGATCAAACTATGTGTTGTAACATTGATGTAAGGTATACAAGTTTACTTACGCAAGCCTATTGTATTAGTTCATGCACATTGTGTTTTTAAAATGGTTTTACAAATGTCAAGTGATAACTTGAAGCTTTAAGTTAAACTTAACACTTGATTAGATCTTATAAGTTTAAACAATGATAATCTATGTGTCTATGATCATATCGTATTTTAAAAACCATTGTGGAAGCTTTCAAAAAAGTAAAATTGGTTTTTGAGAAGTAAAACTGCATATTTGCAGAAAAGTCCCTGGCATGTCATGAAACCGAGATTTTCCATTTTCGGGATTTGTGAAAATATCCAGACCACCAAAATAGGCTTTATGACCCATGACAAACATATGTAATATGTTATATGAGGGTTGGTTGGGTCTCAGAGGTGATAAAGGGTCGCTAACCAAAGGGACATAATTATTTAATTTGAGGTCCCTGTAGTTAGCGCGTTATATCCTAATATTAGCGCGCTAATTGCATTCCTGACAGCTTTTTTATAAAGTTAAAAAATACACTTTAATTTGAATTTTTGATAGAATCTCAGCCCTTGGATCCTAAGAATGGTCATAAAACTATTATATAAGAACACATGACACTCTCAAACACCAAGAACAAGGGTTTTGTCACAACAAACAAGAAAACACACAAGAGCTCAAAACATTCAAAAGAGAAGCTTGGATTTTGTGGAGAACACAAAGAATATTCTAAGGCTGTCCACTCACTTTGAAAACTAGCATATTTGAAGCTTTCTAGGGTGTACAACAACCTCTCTAAATCAGATTTTCAAATCACCTTCATGGGGTTATAAGAAAGTCTTTTGTCCTAGCTTTTCTTGTGCTTAGATTCCATAGCTTTATGTGTTTGACTTGGAAAATCATTTGTTATGTCTTTGAACACACTTATCTTAGGTTTTGTCCTTAAACTTATTTTATTAGACCCTAGGATTTGGTTTGGACAAAAGTTTGCACTTAAACTTGATTTTTATCAAACTTCTTGTTCTTTGGATTTGAAACCGGATTTGTTACAATCGATTTGTTTGAAACGGTTTCATATTTGAGTTGTGCATAAAATGAGTGACATATTTGCATTTCTCAATTGTTTTCATACTTGCATGCATTAGAGTGGTTAGGCTCTAGGAGGCTTGCTAGTATTTGAACTTGGTGCCACTTTACTTTGTAAAGTGTATTACATTATTTTCAGTTATTGATTGTAATTGGATGATTGTAAGATTTAGTAGAATCTAAGTCAAAGGGAATACCTAGTTGAGGCTAGGCATAAACCCTAGTTGCGGCTAGGTAGGAAGTCCTAATTTTGATTACGCATTACGGGATTATAAGCTTAGGTGTAACACTTATTTGCAATATAAGTGGGGGTTTAGCAGGAGGTTAGGTAGTGGATGTAGATCATTAGATCAAACTACTATAAATTGTGTGTCACTTTCCATCTCTTATATCCCATTCACTTGCATAGCATCCATATTCACACTTTGGTAAGCATATAGCATCTTGATTATTGAATTAAATTAAAAAGGACGTTAACTTCTCGATACACTCAATTCACCCCCCTCTTGGTGTGGTTTTAATGCATTCATCAAAAGATCATGTAACTAAGAAATTATGCAAGCATTTCAGAATTTTAAATGAAGAATACCAAGAACATACTCAAAAGCTGGAAATTTTAATCCAACCAAAACACCCATGACTTTCGAAACTTCTTTTGGAACCATAAGTGTTTTTCTATGGAGAATCCAAATATGAACTTTGTTTTTAAAAACAACATCATTTAATAGCTCGAAAATCCCCAAAATCGAAATTATATGAAAACTCCATTTTTTGGCAAAAACTTACAAAATCCAAAAATGGAACTTGTTTGAAATTAAGGTTTAAAAATGCATCAAATCTACATTAAAACAACTTTGTCAAATCATCCCCATATAAAACCCCTTTGATTGAACTAAAAAATACTTCAACTTGAATGCATGAGGAGGAAGAAAAATACCTAGTTGGGTTCTTTGATGGGAGTTGTTTGATCCTTTGATTTGTGCTATAAACCCTCCTTTAAATCTCTCAAGTTTTCCAACAAGAGAGTTCTCTTCAACTCTGAATTTCCAGGTAAAGGCATATATTATGAAACAAAGAATGGAAGAATTGGTATATATAGTGGTGGGTTTTGATCTATGTGTGTATCCATCTCCATGTGATCTTGTGGACCTAAATCACTCCTATTCTCCACTAAAACTCAGCCCTGTAACACATTTGTGTGACACAAGTGTATGGGAGTGTGTGCTCATATGAATCTTGAGGTAAGTCTATGTGTATTGTATTTTCCAACCAACTATAGGATTCTAATTTGATTTGCATAATTACGTAGAACACTATGCATTTTAATAACTCCATAATGCAAATTAATCTTTTATAAATTCATATTAATAAAAAATAAGACTCACCAAAGTGCCAACTACCCGGTTCCTCAACTTGCACGCTACTCGATGCGTGTCTCCGCTCTTATCTCAACGACTATACATACTAACTTAGTAGGTCTACACATTACGTTACACTAGGCATACAACTAATACAAAAATACAATATACCTCGGCCACGTGCCTCAGTCGGTGTACGTATCTCACACACGTCCCACGTCATAGGTCAGTGAGCATGATTATGGCCAAAATCTAGGATTAAAATTTTGGACCGTGACAAATATTCCCAATAAAATGGAAATTTCGTCTTCGAAATTAGATTTAACTCGAGGAACCTTACTAAAGCGCACATTGCTGGGATGTACTATTTTTCCCATCCCTCTAACCTCATTCACGTGGACCCATTCCAACGTGAGTAGGTGATACTAACTCTCTAAATGGTGGGCACGACTAACCTAACTAGTCTATGGTCGTCAAGTAAATTATAGACTCACACAGAATCATTTTGGGGCAAATATTGGATTCATACGAGTACGCACACGGCTCGATATCTTGCTTAAATTCTTGACCCACTTAGAGTGACAAGGTACATAGGATTCACCAAGAATTTGCGCACATAACTCCATATCAGTTTTTTGAAGGACTTGCACAGAGTAAAGGCACACAGTTTTATTCCACTTAGGTTCTCACATAATCTAAACTCATGCTCGCTCAGAATCTTTGCACACCACCCAATCATACCCACACGGAGTCTAGGCTCATACAAAGTCCTAACGCATAGCCTTACGCGCCACTTCGAAATATAAACTCGCACAGAGTCAATGTAGATATCCTTTCAAAGGATAGGCTTACACAAAGTCAGATGCGCCGCATATAGTTGGCTCCTCCCTTTGAAAGTTGACCCACACAAAGTTGTCGCACATAGCAAAATATCTATATTACTTTGAAGTGTGTAATCATACAAAGTTCCTCACCACTACTCACACATAGTACTTTTTAACAAGCGACTCACCCATAGTCGTTTAATGGTGACTCACAAAAGAGTCAACTATGCCCCTGACTCACGTAAAGTCAATTCAAGTCCCCAAACACACCTAGAGTCTCCTCAAGTCATATCTAAACTATAGACCAAACAATATAAATCAATTGCCAAGACACGAAAATAACTCTTACCAACCATCAGGTGTCCCATCTGCTCGAGATCCGAAGCTGCAACAACATGGGCTCTCTTTCGCAAAGGCAGGTGTGTGTCACCAAGTGGCATGCTCGTCAACTAAGCACAATACGCAGCGATGTGCCCTGGTTTCCTGCAATGGTAACATAACCTCTGTTCCTCGCCACATGGCCTACTCGTCAGCTGAAGACAGTATGCAACAATGTGTCCTAACTATCTACAACAATAACATAGTCTCTGCTCATTTGACTCATTATCTCCACTCTGAAAACAACTTGATTGTTGTCGTGATACTAGTTGTGCGCTCGTTACTGAAAGAGCATGTGTAACTGGTGCCTCATCCCTCTGGGAGCCCGTGTCTCCTATCCTATATCCTTTACCCATCTGTCTCCTTCGATCGTAATCTTCTGTTTGCTCAGGAGACAAGGTCTGACTCAGATAGTATGTCTCGTAGGAGAGTGCACGTTCATAGATCTCGCTAAGTGTCCTGGCACTTGTGCTGACCACGTAGTAGCCGATGTATGCTCTCAGACCAACCCTGAAATGGTACACATCCTCTAGTTCACTCCTAACTAGGTCCCCAACAAACTGTCTTAAGTACTCGTATCGGTCCCTATCTTGAATGACGAGACTTGTCGGGCTCTGTCTCGAGCTCATGAAGTCTCGTCTCAGTCTCATCATAACCACAGGTGGAAAAAACTACTGGTAAAACTTGTCGTTGAATGCCTTCCATGACCCGAAGTCCCTATCACAGTACGCCACCAGACGTTGACGTCTCTCTGCAGTGTATAGGAAGACAAATTTGGGCGTAGTCTATCCTCAATGCACTGGAATGCGATAAAGCTTCTCTTTAGATAGTATCCATCCCTCTATCTTCTCAAAGTCTCTCACCCCGTCAAAGTACACTGCCTAAAGTCAAAGCAAATCCTTCACCAGCTAAATCCCTACTGCTGAGCCTGAAGGTGTAGGTGTAGGAGTCGACGTCATCTCTACAACCTCTACTGTCGGAATGGCCACGACCGGAAGAGTCAGCATCACTGGAGCTGCTAGTGTAGTAGTGGGAGGCTCGGGCTCCAGTTGTGTGGTGGTAGTAGCAGTAGTGTTGGGAGCTGCTGTCGGCGTAGGTAGAGCAAATTTGGCAATCATCAACGTAATAAAATCTTCCAACTACTGCCCCTGAGCTGAGACACAGTCAGCTAGCCCTCGAAAGTCCTTCGCTAGTGCAAAAGGCTGGCTACTGCTGGCATTCGCGTCACCGGTCTCTTATGCGTCCGTCATCGGTGTCTGCATGTTAACAGAGAACTCGTATCAGCTACTACGTAGTATACTACGTATATACATATACATATTGAAAATGATAGTATACATACCAATCCCCAACTTACTTTCACTTAATTCCCAACAAAATAATTCCTAGGCAAGGTTCATCTGGTTTCCATGTAACAACCCCAAATCTTTAACTGACTTACGTTACACTTGCCAGGATTGTGACCCGTCTACGTGAATACTGGACAGTATTTCGAACTTCGGGAGTCGACACCGAAGTGATTTTATGATTCTTTGATTGTGTGTATTAGTATTTTAGTATTTTACCGGTTTCGAGCCGTTCGAGCGATATTTAATTGAGCGAGGTTTCGACTAGTTAAAAGGGGGATAAAAATAAGTAAAGAGAACAAATAAATGGATTTTTAGTTAATTTAATTAATTTGTTGGTGAGACAAGGCGAGACTGCACGTGCTACGGGAGCCGGGGCAAGGCAATACGAGACGACGAACGTCGTTTGAATGCGGGAATTGGTTAAATATGCAACATGCGGACTATGGGATTGGAATTGTTAAAGTGACACATCCCCGAAGAGAAGGAACCATCGAGATCGGCCTCGAGATGCATGTATGTTGTGAGATGCAAACAAGTGGCAAAAGACCCATAAGGGCAACTATTTTGAGATGGGTGAGAAGTAAATTGGAGGGCAAAAGAGTCATTTCACACTTGTCTTATACATATAAACAAACAAAACCTAATCCACTATTCACTCATCTCCTCCACACACACTCGCATCTTACATTCTCTCCCACCACCACCGCCCCTCTCCCTCATCCAGGCCCGGTCAAGCCTCTCGCCGGAACCTCATCGGAGCTCGTTCACCATGAGTTTTCTCTCTTACTTGGTCTCTCACTCTCCACCTCTCGGTTTTTCTCTCCTCCTCTCCCTCCACCGTCCCTCTCCTTCTAGGTGAGCTCATCACCGGCCTGTTTGGTTTTGAGGTGGTCCAAACCTCGTCGAGGAAGGCGGCTGTCACCGGAGGCTGGTGATCTCTCTCTCTCTCTCGGTTTCTCTCTATTTCTCACTCTTTCTCTCTATTTCTCCTTTGTCGCCGTGTATTGTCCGTGTGGGGAGGCGATTGTCGTCGTCGGAGACGACCCTACGAGTCCTTTGGAGCCTCGAACACCCCCTCGTGATGGAGCGGTAGTGAGATTAGAGTTTTTATTTTTATTTTTTTGTGAAAGCTTGTTGTGTGTGTGTGTGCTCTCATCTTCGCGTATGGTCGGTGTATGGGGCGCGCCATGACCGGGGACCGTCGGGGACAACTTCACGGTGGTCCACTTTGGAGTCCCAGACGGTCCCGAGCACCCCCATCGTCGTGGTTGTTGTGTACATAGCCGAGATTCACTGAAACCATATTTTTCTACTATTATCTACTGTTTTACCGTTGGATTTTAGGCGGCTGCTGGAGTTGTCGCTGGTCATCGGGGACGATCTTCTCGCCACCAAAGACCCTACACTCTCGGAGTGTCGCTGGTCCTAGGGTTTTTATGCGTTTGAGTTGTGGTTTTTGACGATTTGTGCTAATGTATACTTTATGGACTGTTTTTAGTATCTCGCCGGAAAACACCACTATGGGCGGTGCCACCGCTGGACTGCCGGGACTGGAGGTTGTCGGGGACCCCATTGAGCTTTGGCTTGGGTCCCACAGCCCTTAGGAGTGGTCAATAACAGCGATGCAGGCGCAAACCTTAGATATTTTACGTAGTCATGATTTCATGTGTTTTGTTCATCTCCTCGTCGGAATCGTTGCGTGGCGACGCCACCATTGTACCACCATGGCCAGGAGAAGTCGGGGACCAAGTTAAGACCATACTTATGTCTCACGACTCTTGGAGTGGCCTAAAAAAGCGGTGTTATTATTTATATTATGGTAATTATGTGTTGTATGCGTGTTGTAACTTTCTCATCAGAAACCACTCGTCGTGGCGGTACTATTGTCGACGTGATGACATGGGGGGCTAGAAGACCTTACCATGTCGAGTCATGGAGTCTCATAGCCCCAGAGCATCCATATCAATGATGATGAGTCGTAATGGCGGAGATATGCGTGAGTTGTTTATATTGCGTCGAGTAGTTGTCAACGCGACGTAGGGCTTGCACATGGCCTTTTCATGCGTGTTGGCACTCTACGAGATGTTGGACCACACCGTGAGGTGCCCTACTCACCGATGTATGGTCACGTTAAGTTTAGTATTGAGTCATAATTGTTGGGCGACATCAAAGTTGTGTTTCACGTTGGTTGAACGGTAGTGACGTCGTGGACACACCGCGATCCTCGAGACTATGGTGTGATTTCACATACGGCGAGCCGAGCCTAAGACCTATAATGAGGCTTACATAGTGTGGTTATAATACCCAAGAGAGTCATTGTGTTTGGTTGTGTTTTTGGTTTGATTTACCGATTGAGTTGACGAATTGTTCGAGACATTAAAACATTAGGAAAATACGAGGGTACCAACTTAGGTTTAGTAATGACTCCACCCACTAATTCGAGTTTAGACCTTGTCAAGTAGCGGGAAACTCGGGGATACGCGTTAGGAATGCAAGAGTGTTGTTACGCGGGTAGCTATTAGTTCAGGTAAGTACACTTGCCTTAAAAAACATTTGTACATTAGTAAGCCAGTTAAGAAAATACCAAGTGATTCATTTTCATTCCGTTGTGTTTGCTATTATCTAATTGTTGGCATTCCATTCCATATTCCTTGTATATGTATTCTTGGCATAAGTGTGTGTCTCGAAGGTACATGCGGCCTACACTAGAAGGGATAAAATGTGGACACTCGTGCACACGAGTGTTTGACCACCCTAGTGATTGTGTGATACCATGTCTTGGATTGTTGTGGATTGTTGTGGTATTATTGTGAAATTTTAGACCACTTATGGCCTCTCTTGACTCGTAGAACACGCATGTTTCGATTGTTATTGTTTCGATCTGCTATCATGCACCTTGTTTATTTAACTTCTCGTCTTTCAATTCTGCATGATATTTATTTGCCTTATTTGATAATTCATGAATTCTTGTTATATTCTTATGGCATTACTTTCGATTTCTCTCAATTACTCACCATCTAGTTTGTGACGGTGGGTGCGAGATATAGCGGAGTGCGGTAGAGGCAAGGGACCTTGCCTAGGAGACTTTATATTAGCGCAATTTGGACTTGAGGAACCCTAGAGTAGGTTTTATGTTTTGCTTTTTTGTATATCGTTTCTTACTTATGTTTTTGGGATTATTGAACTTGGTGTTTTGGTGATTTGGTATCATGAATATATGCTTATCGAATTGTACATGAATACCGGGGTTTTCCACATTATAGAATTCCTAATTTCCCTTTGATTGAGTTATTTTCCCTTGTTATTTCTTGTTTAGTCTTTATTTGTGTATTATTGCAATAACTCTTTCATAAATTTGCTAAATTGAGTAAATATGAGGCTGACTAGGCTCGTCAGGTTGCCGAGTGATAACTCGGGGCTTGTACGGGTCTAGGCCGGGCGTACTCAATTGCACGGGGAAATTGGGGCCGTCATAGTTAGTATCAGAGCCTAGGTTTGAGGAGCCTAGGGATGAGGTGTAGGTTATTCTTTAACCTGATACCAACGTCACAGTTGGTATCAGAGCGCAAGGTGTTATAGACCTGACTCTTGATTTAAGTTCATAAAACACAAGCCATTATACCAGCGGAAGTTAGAAACGGATAAACTTAAAGTGGAAACCCTATAATCCTTTTAGAAACTTAGATGGGTGAGTTGGGGATGAGTTGGATTTAACTTTGTACATATTATGATTGTGGTGTGTATTATATGGTACGTGGTAGCTATGTATTGATCTGAAGTATCGCTCTCTTGATTCAGACGACGATGTCGGATTAGACTGGTCCAAGCGACGATAGCGGCACGTCTGACACACGATATGCTAGCGCGGGCGATGTGCACGTTTTGACGCAGAGAGTTGCGATGCAGGACCAGCAGTTACGGGATATGTTACGGATTTGTTGAGGACTCTCGTATCGGCTACTACTACACCATCGACTCAGACTACACCATTGCCACCTACGTTACTCATGGAGCGAGAGACTCGATTCTTTGCGACATCTACGACTCCGGTTACGTTAGCGGCGATTCCCAGGAGTAGTTACTACGGCGATACGCGAGGCAGAGGCGGAGACACCTCGTTACGAAGGAGATAGTACGATCGACGGAGACACCGACTACACCGATTGCTCTTTGTAGAGACTACTCTAGTTACTACTACGGTCACTACTTCGGAGAAGAGCCACAGGGCCACTGCGAGCGAAACGTGGAGAGAATTCAAGCGGCACGATCCGATCAAGTTTTTGGTGGTGCGACGTAGCGGCGGCGAGAACTTTCTGAAGAATCACGAGAAGATTCATACTATCATCACGGCCAGGGATCACATGAGAGCGAAGATTTCCTCATACATGCTTCGGGGAGACGGATGATTGTGGACTACCATTGTCACTACCAGAGGCATTCGAGAGATTGGATCAACTTCAAGACCCAGTTTAACCGAAGTACTTCCCACCGAGTTGTCCCGGGCGAAGAGGAATGAATTCGTGGTGTTGAGGCGGAGCGCGAACGAGTCGATGATGGATTATATGGGCGGGTTTATTTCACTATTACCTTATCTTTGGAGGATCTGCGAGATACGAGGCGATCGAGTCTATTACTTCACTAAGGGTTTGCTACCTACGATTGGAGGTTACGTGGTCACTACGTGATCGGAGACTTTGCAGATTGCGTATGAGCGAAGTCTAGCATGAGAGGGTTATCTGGCTTACTCATTCGAAGAAGGATAGCCCGGCTAGATCGAGTTTCGATCGGAGGAGCACCATCAGGACAAGAAGAGGAAGAAGAACAGGTGGAATTTTCGTGATCGTAGGACTCAGAGTGTAGGGTGCATGTTGCACGACGGACTACTTGTACGATACGAGGCCATTCGCCGGTCTCGAGTTTTGCCAGTCATCCAGCGCAGCCTAGTCGACCAGGACAGCAGTCGCAGAGGTAGTCTACGGAGAGTAGGGGTACGGATCGAGGAGACAGGCAGAAGACATAGAGGTCTAGTTAGATTCAGACTCAGAGTTTTGCACAGGGACGAGGCCAGAGCCAGACTCAGGGATCGCAGGATACCCACACATATTTCAGGTGCGAAAAGGTTGGCCACATTCAGAAGGAGTGCTCTCAACCTCCGAGAGCACCGTCGCAGCATCTCCAGTACCAGAGGGAGCGTGTTCAGGCTGCTATTGAGCCAGACCAAGGGGCATCCAGACACATTGATGAGGGTATGATTTTCATTTGCGGTACTTGCATGCATATCATGTTCGATTCAAGCTACGTCGAGTCCTTGATTGTTGTGCGCTTAGTAGACATGTTAGGGTTGTAAACTCATTAGACGTAGCAGACCTCAATCCTAGTCTGGCAAGTTGTCGGTATGCGATATACTCGAACGTGCATAGTCTTGACATTTCGGTAGTGTTAGGGGAAATTTGTGAGTCGCCGATGAGACATGCGAGTACTAGAGTTGTTATAGTTCAAAGCCTTGGTTGGTGCGAACTAGATATAAACATTACGTGCGTTGATCGGTTGATACGAGAAGACGAATGGGAGATCTTTGTGAGTTTCATACGTGCGGGGAGCGAGACAAAGATGTCGGCTTAAATTCTTGAAGGAGTACGACTTCTTATTTGAGCACCATTACGAGAAGACCAACGTTGTTGCGATGCGTTGCGTTGCAAAGGATTGGATGCGGAGGTAGTCGTGTGTCAAGGAACCTACGAGGGTGGTTTACGTAAGGCGGCGAGTTGATGAGTTCGAGCGGATGTGCGACGACTACCGGGACCTAGATACGTGGTCAAACAAGGTTGCGACCGTCTCATTTGGCATTGTGCACGAGGAACAGCAAGACGATGCGTCATACCAGCGGTGCAGTGAGATGGTGGGTAGTTCGGATTGCCCAGACAAGAGTTAGTCGACAAACTCATGCTGGAGGTATCTCGGGCGACTGGAGTTTCCATTGGTGGCTGATGTGTGTGACGAGGTACTTCAGGAGATTCACCATTTCAGTTTTGTTGTGTATCCGGGTCGACCTAAGATGTGTGCCGATATGCGACATTCTTTTGGTGGACAGGGATGATTTCTGAGGTGTCGGAGTTATTTGAACGTGTGACATGCCAGCGCGTAGAAACTCGGCATCGACGACCTGGAGGACTACTACAGTTCCACCCATTTCTCGATGGAATTGGGAACATATTGATATGGATTTCGTTACTGGTTGCCTCGATCTCCTCGTGGTCACGATAGCATCTGGGTAGTTATGGATAGATTGCTCGAGATTTAAGAGTGCCCAGAAGTGGCAGAAGAAATACTTGACGAGTATCACGATGAGCTTCAGTACGATTTGGGGAGATTATGAATACCTGAAGGTCTCTCCACTAAAGGGTCACGAACGGTCCGAAGTCAAGAAATGACTCACTTTGAGTTTTTATCAGTCTCGTTAGGAGTTGCGAAGAGTCGTTAATCTAGTTTACTTATTAGATTAATTTTGAGGACGAAATTCTAATAAGTGGGGGAGACTATAACAACCCCAAATTATTAACTGACTTGCGTTACACTTGTCAGGATTGTGACCCAGCTACGTGAATATTGGACAGTATTTTGGACTTCGGGAGTCGACATCGAAGTGATTTTACGATTCTTTGATTTTGTGTATTAGTATTTTAGTATTTTACGGGTTTCGAGCCGTTCGGGCGATATTTAATTGAGCGATGTTTGGACTAGTTAAAAGGGGGATAAAAATAAGTAAAGAGAATAAATAAGTGGATTTTTAATTAATTTAATTAATTTGTTGGTGAGACAAGGCGAGACTGCGCGCGCTATGGGAGCTGGGGCAAGGCAATACGGGACGAGGAACGTCGTTTGAATGCGGGAGTTAGTTAAATATGCAACATGCGGACTATGTGATTGGAATTGTTAAAGAGATACATCCCAAAGAGAAGGAACCATCAGATCAACCTCGAGATGCGTGTATGTTGTGAGATGCAAACAAGTGGCAAAAGACCCATAAGGGCAACTATTTTGAGATGGGTGAGAAGTAAATTGGAGGGCAAAAGAGTCATTTCACACTTGTCTTATATATATATAAACAAACAAAACCTAATCCACTATTCACTCATCTCCTCCACACACACACCCGCACCTCACGTTCTCTCCCACCACCACCGCCCCTCTCCCTCGTTCGGCCAGTCACACCTTTCGCTGGAACCCTCACCGGAGCTCGTTCACTGTTAGTCTCTCTCTTTTACTCGGTCTCTCACTCTTCACCTCTTAGTTTTTCTCCTCCTCTCTCTCCACCATCCCTCTCCTTCTTGGGCGAGCTCATCACGACCTCGGTTTGGTCTATAGGTTGTCCAAATCTCGTCGAGGAAGGCGGCGTCGCCGAAGATTGGTGATCTCTCTCTCTCTCGGTTTCTCTCTATTTCTCACTCTTTCTCTCTATTTCTCTTTGTCGCCGTGTTGTCCGTGGGGAGGCGATTGTCGTCGTCGGAGATGACCCTACGAGGTCACGGAGCCTCTGAACATCCCCCCGTGACGGAGCAGTGGTGAGATTAGAGTTTTTATTTTTATTTCTTTGTGAAACTATTGTGTGTGTGTGTGCTCTCATCTTTGTGTATGGTCAGTGTATGGGGCGCTGCCATGACCAGGGACCAGTCGGGGACGACTTCACGGTGGTCCACCGGAGTCCCAAACGTCCGAAGGACCCCCATCGCCATGGTTGTTGTGTACATAGCCGAGATTCACTAAAACCTTGTTTTTCTACTATTATCTACTGTTTTACCATTGGATTTAGGCGGCTGTCGGAGTTGCCGTCGGTCATCGGGGACGATCGTCTGGCCCACCAAAGACCCTACACTCTCAGAGTGTCGCTGGTCCTAGGGTTTTTATGCGTTTGACTTGTGGTTTTTGACGATTTGTGCTAATGTATACGTTATGGACTATTTTTAGGGTCTCGCCGGAAAACACCCCTATGGGCGGTGCCACGCATTGATTTCTGCCGGGGTGGAGGTTGTCGGGGACCCCATTGAGCTTTGGCTTGGGTCCCACAGCCCTTAGGAGTGGTCAATAACAGCAAGGCGGGCGCAAACCTTGGATATTTTACGTAGACATGATTTCATGTGTTTTGTTCATCTCCTCGTCAAAATCCGTTGCCGTGAGCAACGCCACCGCTCTACCACCATGACCGGAGAAGTCGGGGACCAAGTTAAGACCATACTTGTGTCTCACGACTCTTGGAGTGGCCTAAAATAGCGATGTTATTGTTTATATTATGGCAATTATGTGCTGTATGCGTGCTGTAACTTTCTCGTCGGAAACCACTCGTCGTGGCGGTACTATTATCGATGTGATGACATGGGGGACTGCCGGAGACCTTACTATGTTCGTCATGGAGTCTCATAGCCCCGGAGCGTCCATATCAATGATGATGAGTCATAATGGTGGAGATATGCGTGAGTTGTTTATATTGCGTCGAGTAGTTATCAACGCGACGTAGGGTGTGCACACGGCCTTTTCATGCCGTGTTGGCACTCTACGGATGTTGGACCACACCCGTGAGGTGCCCTACTCGCCGGTGTATGGTCATGTTAAGTTTAGTATTGAGTCGTAATTGTTGGGCGACATCAAAGTTGTGTTTCACGTTGGTTGAACGGTAGTGACGTCGTGGACACACCGCTAGTCCTCGAGACTATAGTGTGATTTCACATACAACTGAGCCGAGCTTAAGACCTATAATTAGGTTTACATAGTGTGGTTATAATACCCAAGAGAGTCATTATGTTTGGTTGTATTTTTGGTTTGATTTACCGATTGAGTTAACGAATTGTTCGAGACATTAAAACATTGGGAAAATACGAGGGTACCAACCTAGGTTTAGTAATGACTCGACCCACTAATTCGAGTTTCGACCTTTTCAGGTAGCGAAAAACTCGGGGATACGCGTTAGGAACGCGAGAGTGTTGTTACACAGGTAGCGATTTGTTCAGGTAAGTACACTTGCCTTAAAAAGCATTTGTACATTAGTAAGTCAGTTAAGAAAATACCATGTGATTCATTTTCATTCCGTTGTGTTTGCTATTATCTACTTGTTGGCATTCCATTCCATATTCCTTGTATTTGTGTTCTTGGCATAAGTGTGTGTCTCGAAGGTACATGCGACCTGCATTAGAAGGGATAAAACGCGGGCACTCGTGCGCACGAGTGTTTGACCACCCCTAGTGATTGTGTGATACCATGTACTGAATTGTTGTGGATTGTTGTGGTATTGTTGTGGAATTTTAGACCACTTATGGCCTCTCTTGACTCGTAGAACACGCATGTTTCGATTGTTATTGCTTCCAGTCTGCCTATCATGCACCTTGTTTATTTAACTTCTTGTCTTTCAATTCCTACATGACATTTAGACTGCGTTATTTGATAATTCATGAATTACTGTTATATTCTTATGGCATTACTTTCAATTTCTCTCAGTTACTCACCGTCTAGTTTGTGACGGTGGGTGCAGATATAGCGGAGTGCGGTAGAGGCAAGGGACCTTGCCTAGGTGACTTTATATGAGTAATTTGGACTTGAGGAACCCTAGAGTAGGTTTTATGTTTTGCTCTTTTGTATATCGTTTCTTACTTATGTTTCTGGGATTATTGAACTTGGTGTTTTGGTGAGACTGGTATCATGAATATATGCTTATCAAATTGTACATGAATACCCGGGGTTTTTCACATTATAGAATTCCTAATTTCCCTTTGATTGAGTTATTTTCCCTTGTTATTTACTATTTAGTCTTCCGCTGTGTATTATTGCAATAACTCTTTCATAAAGCTGCTAAATTGAGTAAATATGAGGTGACTAGGCTTGTCGGGTTCTTAGAGTGATAACTCGGGGCTTGTACGGGTCTAGGCCAGGCGTACCCAATTGCACGGGGAAATTGTGGCCGTCACATTCCACTTCTAAGATTTATGTCTTATTAAATTTTTGTGTATCATTTATCGAGAACGTTGGCTTTAATACCAACTGTGACGGCCCCTTCCCTCATCTAGGGCACTGCCCAGCCTAATCTCAAAATTAAGCCTTAACCACAAACACGTAGGACCTAATTACGTATTAGTCAGCCTTTACAACCTATATGCCTTGTTACTCATATTCAGGATAAGTAATACATTAGTCATACTATTTATAGAAATTTAGAGTTAATTTAAACTTTTATAAAGTTCATTAATTTAGCGGAAGCTTTAATGATTATGCGGAAGTAATAAGTGATTTATGCGGAAGCCATGATAATTACCCTAAGTATGGAAACCGAGAAAATAACAATCACATATACATGCTTGATAATGGTGAAAATATAAACGAGTGTGAAAGTCAAAAGGTCGGGAAACTATCGCTCGACCCATTTATACAACCCAACTATGTAAAGACATAATAACAATATAATACAAAATGTTGAAATAACCTACAAGTATGGCCAAGCAACGCGTTCGAGGCTCGAGGTAGTCGCCGATCTTCTCCTTGCCGGGTTTCTTTGGTCGACCACTTTGCACTGTCGTCATAAAAAGGACGGTGAGTGCAAGAAAATAATGATAATCCTAGATGATATATTTATTTTACATTTCTAAATATAATCGACTGGTATTTAAAAGCATATAAATATGAAACACTGAAATATTAACCATATGCAGGTAAATACCAGAGTTAAATAAATAATACTAACACTCGACTAAGTAGCAGTGATTTAAGTCTAGTCAGTAATGAGCTGTGTCACATTAACTCAATAGTTATAACCTTACAAGGGTCTTAAACCCCACAGTATTGCACACAACCAAACATCACACACAACCAAGTATCACACACAACCAAGTATTGCACATAACCAAACATTGCACACAACCAAGTATTGCACACAACCAAGTAACATGTACAGAAATCCCAGGGATTCTAACCCTGTGGGTCGCGCAAACCCCGATCGAGTAAGGGACCTAGATACCAACAACTACTTTATTTATTCAAAAATGACTTGGTATAGAATGATCAAGGCATAGGGACAATCTAATAGACTAATCAAGTCGATTACAAAGTCCATAGTCTCATTCATAAACCCTCTAATCCAAATAGCATGCTATTTAAAGCTCATTTACCTTTGAAAACATCAAATGAAGACATAGAGCACACGAATGGAATCAATGAAAGACAATATCATGATGAGCAAGCTCAAAGAGTGAAGAATATCAACAAATATCATGATATTAGAGTACAAAGGCACCGTATAGTCACAAAGACTGCCAATCAATCAGTAATAAAAGGAAATGAAATACAATTTAAAGTATCAACGGGTGTACTCACTTTTCATGCAGTATTCCTAGTCTAATAGGCCTCCAGTCACCCAAACTGTCGCACTCGGACTTATGTATATCTCCTGAAGTTTGCTAGTGTCAATCCAAGTTATATTAGATGTATTAAGTCTTTAAATTAAGCATTGAGACACAACACCAAAACGATCCAAAACAGCTATACAAATGACCATTATATAAACAAGCCTCTTTTTTGACCCATTTTTCAAACATCATATGACTTAATTTTGAAAAACTAATGGTTCTAGATTGTTCCTCTCTGTCTTAGCTTTCCAACGGTATATGGAGCATCAAAATCCGAGTTAAAATGAGAAAGTTATGGTGTAAGTAGTGTTGCAGGAATATGAAATCCTGCTGTTCAGGTCCTCAGCGCGCGCTGGGTGCAGAAAAAGTTCAGAAAAATGCAGATTTTCTGCCCTTTAGGTCCCTAGCGCGCTGGGTGTCGAAACCCAAAATTTTTAGGTTTTACGCAACACAAAATTGGCCAACTTCAAGTCATTTGGATTCTTGTTCTCTACCACTAGGGATCCAAACACCTCCTCCACAACACACATACACTAGGCGCTTCAATTTCCATACATGCATTCATCAAAACATCATGTAACTATGAAATTATGCATGCATTTCAGAATTTTAAATGAAGAACACCAAGAATATACTCAAAAGCTGTAAATTTTAATCCAACCAAAACCCCACTGATTTTTGAAATGTCTTTTGGAATCGCAAGTGTTTTTCAATGGAGAATCCAAATATGAACTTTGTTTTAAAAAACAACATCATTTAATAGCTCAAAAATTCCCAAAATTGAAATCATAAGAAAACCCCATTTTTTGGCAAAAACTTACAAAATCTGAAAATGGAACTTGTTGTTTGAAATTATGGTTTAAAAATGCATCAAATTTACATTAAAACACTTTAGAATCATCCCTACAGAAAACCCCTTTGATTGAACTCAAAAATACCACAACTTGAATGCATCAAGAGGAAGAAAAGTTACCTAGTTGGTGTTCTTTGATGGGAGGTATTTGGTCCTTTGATTTGTACTATAAACACCCCTTTAAATCTCCCAAGTTTTCCAGCAAGAGAGTTCTCTACAACTTTGAATTTCTTGCCAAAGACATGCATTATGAAACAAAGAAGCAAGAATTGGTATATATAGTGGTGGGTTTGATCTAAGTGTGTGTCCATCTCTATGTGATCTTGTGGACCTAAATTACTCCTATTCTCCACTAAAATCCAGCCTTGTAACACACATGTGTGACACAAGTGTTTGGGAGTGTGTGCTCATACGAATCTCGAGATAAGTCTGTGTGTTGTATTTTCCAACCAACTATAGGATTCTAATTTGATTTGCAAAATTACATAGAACCATATGCATTTTAATAACTCCCTAATGCAAATTAATCTTTTATAAATTCATATTAATATAAAATAAGACTCACCAGAGTGCCAACTACCCAGTTCCTCAGCTCGTACACAACTCGAGGCATGTCCCCCGCTCTCATCTCGACGCTTACACTATACAAACCGACTTAGTAAGTCTACACATTACATTACACTCGACATACAACCAACAAAAATACAATATACCTCGGCCACGTACCTCGGCCAGTGTGCGTATCTCACACGTGTCCCACATCATGGGTCGGTGAGCCTAATTACGACTAGAATTTAGGATTAAAATTTTAGGCCTTGACTGCAAATTAGTCAAATCAATACACAAAATAACTATTTTTCTAACTCTAGGTGCGCTTTAGCTTTCTTTGCGAGTCCCACGAGTGTCGATTTGTCGCCACATCGCAATACGTCATAAATAACGGCAAATTAAATTCGAGCCATTACGGGGGTGTTGTCCACCCCTTAATAGTGGGTTACACCCGAGAAATCTTGGATTGGTGTGGCTGTTGTGACTATGAAATGTGTGTCTTTGTTGTACTACATATAGATTAACCACTTATGGGCCTCTTTTGATTATGTGGACACTCAAATTTCGTTGCTATGCTTGCCAGTCTTTTTATCATGCAATTTGTTACATTTTATGTCTTTCAATATACTGTTTATTTGGTAAATCTTGAATTACCATTTAGTTTCTTCGGCATTACTTTCATATTTTTACGCACTCACCATCTATTTTGTGAAGATGTAGATAGAGCCAAGATGAGTAAAGGAAATGAGTTGATGCTAGGTGATATCATACGAGGACGCTCGGAGCGATCCTTTCCTTTACTCACTTGTAGGTTTTGTTCTTTTATTTGTGATTATTGTATTATATGTTTTGTAAAATCTTGGGACGTGTATTGGGGATTGAGAGATTAGGGATATCATGTATGATCGCACTTTTTAGCTTTGATCACCAAACATGCATGTATTTATCCGTTTCTCGGGTCATCTATTTTTCTGATTTTCCATTTACAAGTTATAGTTGATTATAGTAATTTTATTTGTGAATTTCTTGATAACTTTATAATCCTATAAGTTACACATTTAAGTAATAAAATGATGATGTATATGAGGATTTGAGGTGACTAGGATGCGTAGACTTCGCGTGTAAGGGCTTAGAGGTCCACGTAGGTCTAGAGGTAGGCGAGATCTAGTTATATGGGGAAGCTGGGGCCGTCACAATCACAAACAACAATATATACACACAATACAGACCAATCTAATTGACCATAGATGAACCTAGTGATTCTCTCGTACAATGGACAATGATCATAGCTTTTTAGTTAGCAAGTTAGCTCTACAACACAATTCATTGTCATTTGTACTTGTTTCTCTACAGTGAAGAATGACTGCGTGTTTGGTTGTGATTTGAACATTTGCCACAACGCGAAGATGGAACTCAACATCCTTATCTTGAGTCTAAATTTTATCAGCTTGAGTTGATGCATCCATCTATATGACAGCTTATAAATCTGTCACATTGTTGTCATTATCTGATTATTTAATTTTTTTGAAAGGGTTATTTGATAATCATTTTGTATCTTAAATCTATAAAAGGATTTTTTTTTTAAAATGCAAGGTCTCGAAAACAAGCTGCATGGGTGTATCAATAAGCTTGAAATTAAAATGTTCATGGCTTTTACTATTTTGGTTAAGTCTATGTTAAGATTTTGATGAGTGTTTGATTAGTAAAATTTTGTATTCTTCTAAGAACATTGATGGAAGTTATGGAATGCATGGTGAGCCAATTTGTGTATCAGGGATGGTGTAGCCGACCCCAACTAATTTCGGATTTTAGATTTGTTGTTGTTATTGGATGACCTTATTTAGGTTGTCCACATTTTATGAGGAAATATGTGATTCTTGCATGTCCCATTTCAAGTTCCACTTGAAATAATATTATTCTGGTTGGTCTTGATGGTGATGGAGGTTATAGGTGGAAGGTTGATTCTCACAAATTGGAGACATTCCTGAAGACCAATTTCGCAACGCATAGAGGTATTTTTGTTATACTGATCCTGAATTGGGCCTAGGATAAAACTCTAGACTTTCATTGATCAATTGATCATAGATGAAACAACAAAAAGAACCGGAGAACTCAGAGAGACGTTGTCTCTCAACCCAAAACTCACAAGAGTTAACCAATTTTTCAATCAAAATCACCAGATGCCTTTCTTTTTCTACCACTCAACACTTATTTGTACTCCCTAAATCACTCGTTCCCACCCAAATTACGTAACAAACTATGCTCTCACTTAGAGTGTTGTTGATGTGGTCCCACTACCGTATTGACGTCTTAGCATGAGCAGGGTCTTATCAGTCTATCATGGATACACTTTTGTTATTGTTGTTCATGATTTCAATTTGGGGTTTCTCTCAGAAAATCAAGTTTAGGCTTTTATTTATTTATTTTTCTTTATCTCCTGCAACTTCATTGTTATTACCATCAGCTTCTTCGATGGTCTTGGTGACACTTGATGTTAGTAAGTGATAAATGAGCGGCTTGAGAGGATGCTGTAGAGTTAAATCGTGTTCATTCCAAACTTGTTAATTCTATTCTTTGCAATCTTGTTGGCTTGTTATGTGTTTTTGTAAGCTAAATAGTCTTCTCTTATGTTTGTTGTGATCTTAAAAATGTGGTCACATGCCCTTTATCAGCAATTTGTCAAGCCAAGGAAAGTTCAGAGAAGAGGATGTTTAGAAGTGTCCTGGAAAAATGTGGAGATGGTCTTAAAAGCTCTTTAGTGGCAGGCAGCCGATTTAATGAGTGAAACTTTATAATTGATAGGGAAACTATCTTTCCACTGCAAAACTTTTACCAACATTGCCCAAGTCAATTTTATTTTTATTGTGAGAAAGGGGAAATCTCAAGGTAAGTGAGGTTGTGAAGCCATTAATATTGGTAAGGACGTCTGACATGATAAAATTTGTCGTTAAGGCTGTCTGAATGAGAACTTAATTCTGGGAAAAAGAAATGTTCCATAGCTACAAAGGTGAGATGCCCTTTTTGTTGGCTACTTGTAAGTTGTGACTGTTGTACATTGGAGCTGGAATTATCATCAAAATATAATTGTACAAGCTGCTTGGCAGTCAATATAGCATTATGTTTACTTTTACCATTAAGAAAAAGGCAAGATTTTGCTTTTAATTAGATAGAATACAGTTAATAGAAATGGATACAAAACTTATAGGAGTGATTTGAAAAAGTATGTTCGATTAAATAAGTATATTACTGAAAAGAGGTTGGTGAAGCAAATCGGATTCCAAGTTTTACTTTTGCACCATTTGATCAGATCAAATGTAAAACAAACTGATGAAATCATGATAACCGAATAAAAATGAATCTTTCTCATCATACATAAAAGTAAGCAGGTAGATGGCGCTAATGGTGTAAGCTAACCACATATACCTCACATAAGATTAGCATCTCTTTTTTTTTGGGTAAATCTTTTTGAAAACAGATTAGCGTCTCTTTATTGATCAAATATATGGAAATGATATTTTGACTTACTTTTGATACATGCATTTGTTTAAGTAAGCTAATGTCTCACGCCATCTAAGCTAGGAGTAGCACCAATTAACTAAAAGATTAGGGAGGGCGGTTGCGGTGGTTTGGTCATCTGCAAAGACGGCCTACAGATGCCCCACTAGAAAACTTAGCTTAATAGGAACTGAAGAAATTCGACGAGGTAGGGGTAGACCGGAGTTAACTTGTGATGCATTAATTATGAGGGATTTGAATGGTTTGGAAAGCTCACCATCAATTGTTTTAAATCAAACATAATGAAAGAGTTTGATCCATATAGCCGACCTCAATTAATTTAGGACTAAGGTTATGTTGATGTTGTTGTTGTGTCACGCCATCTAAGCACGCATCATTGTACTTGAGAGGACAGATGCCGACCAATAAAAGCTTGGTGAGAAATTCAAATTTTCATACTCCGTGAGAAGTCAACCTTTCATTCAAAATTCTCGATGTAGACCCTTGCTTCGATCTTTGCAGAATCACTTAAAATCAGTTGTATATTTTGATGGAAATCTTGATTGTTGTTTATTTTGATGGAAATCGTGTAAGAAAACAAAGTACATATTTTATTGAGTTTTATTAGAATCAATCACTAACATAGTTTTATGATTTGTGCACAAATCACTCATGTAATTATGATTGCGCACAAAACACTCCTATAATTATTGTGTAATTAGGAAATGTGCACAAATCACTCCTGTGATTATGATTGTGTACAAATCACTCCCGTGATTATGATTATGCACAAATCACTAATGTAATTATGTGCTACCTTATTTAGATGTTTCCTTTTGTATGTAATTGCATCTCTATAAATAGAGGCATATGTATAGAACAACACAAGAGAAAAAAACTTATTATATTCTGTCAAGATTTCATCATGGTATCAGAGGCATCATGGCTAATGCCGACGACGGTCCTGGGAGGAAGATCTAACTTCTCCAAACTCGGATCTATAACTGGTTCATACAGATCAAACCTCTAGCGACATAGATCTGAAGGTTCTTGGTGTAGATCTGAATATTTGGCAAGATGGAGAATAGATATGAGGTTTTGGTGATCAGATCTGATTCTATGCAAAAGAATTATGGTGGTCTTTGGATCTGAGATGCTTGGAAGCAATCACACAATCGGTGGTTTGTGGAGTCAAAGTCTCTCAATCAAACTAGATTGTTCCAATTATCTTTTTTGGCAATCGATCATCATTCCAGGAATCGAAGGTATAAATCTTAATAGATATTTGTTTGGCACTCTTCCATGTCCAGATCAGTTGTGTTCTGATGGTTTTGTGAATCCGGCATACAAGCAATGTTTTGTGCAAGATCACAAACTAAGTGGTTGGCTCATCAATACGATTACACCAGAAATGATTGCATGTATTGTGAAGTTGAAAGAAAGAAAAACATCGTTTGTATTGTGGCAATCGATTGGACGATATTGTACTTCAAGCAATAAAGCACATATCCAAGTTTTGAAGAAACAATTACACAATCAAACTAAGGGATCTCTGAAGATGGTTGAATATCTTGCAAAAGTGAAAATTCTTGTTGATGGTCTTTCCATTGCAGGCGCACTATGAAGCGATGATGATCTCATTTCAACTACTCTTCTCGGATTGGGATCGGAGTACTTACCTATCACTGTGCTTCAGAGACAGTTAGATCTGGATTGGCATGAGTTTCAGGCATCTCTTCTTACTTTTGAGAGTACTTTGGATCAGGTCATTTTGATTCATGGAATCAATACGGTTTCACTTCAAGATTCGATTCCTACAAAAAATTCCGTTAAGGTAAAAGGTGGTTCTTCAAAATCTGAGTCACAATATGTGAATTTACATGGGTCTAATTATGGAACCCATTCTTACGGGAGCAGAACTAGAGGTTCTAGTAATCGTGGTCGTAGTGGAGGACGACGTGGTCGTAGTGGAGGACGACGTGGTCGTAGTGCTTTCAAGTTTCAAAACAATAATCATCCAACTTGTCAGATTTGTAACAAGTATGGACATTCTGCTGTTGTTTGTTACTATCGTGCAGATATGAATTATATGAGTAGTCATGATGGGCAACCTCCTATGCACTCTCCTCGACCATTCACTCCTGTTCTATATTAGGCTCATAAATCTTTTTTCAGTGCACCTGAATCTGTTCCAGATAGCTTTTTGTACATGGACAGTGGAGCATCCTCTCACATTACCTCTGATTCGTCTCAGCTGTCAACTTTGACACCATATGGAGGTAATCAGTCTCTAATTGTAGGTAATGGCCATCATTTACATATTGCTCGCACTGGTTCTGCATTAATTCCTTCCCTTAACTCAACATTATCATTTGATCACACTTTATATGTTCCTAGTATTAAAAAGAATCTACTGAGTTTGTCACAATTAACTAGGGATAATAATGTGTTGATTGAGTTTCGTCATAATTCTTGTCTGGTGAAGGATATAAATACCCTTGAGATACTTCTTCAAGGTGTTCTTCATAATGGATTGTACAGATTTTTTGAATATTCCAAGTCTTCATACAATTCATGTTGAAATCTTTACAAAATATGATAAGTTTATTCTATTGTATATAATCTATTACATATGTCTCTACATATAGAGATGCAATTACATACAAAAGGAAACATTTAAATAAGGTTGTACATAATTACGGGAGTGATTTGTGCACAATATAATTACGAGAGTAATTTGTGCACATTTCCTAATTGCATAATATTCCTAACACTCCCCTCAAACTCAAAGTGGGAACAACGAAATAACTTTGAGTTTACAAAGTAAAATAAATAACTAAAATAAGAATAGCTAACTCCAGTAGGCACCAAGTCACGAAACAAACATGAATACGGAGCAGAACGACAAGCAGTGAACTCAACAAAAATGATCATCCAAGCAAACAATGATGATGAATAAAAGAAGACGAAGAACCGATGAGAAGCACGCACACAGGAAGCTGTTGTGAAAAGTTCATTCAATAAAAAAGGCAACGGCTTAGCAACGACATGCCGGTGACGACGACATACCAATAAGAAGCATGCACACAAACTGCTGAAAAAAGTTCATTCGACAAGACAAAGGGCCGACGAGGAGAACATCGTAATCTGGAACTTCATCAGCAATCGGTTGTCCATCAACAATCATGCAAGAAATAGTTAGCCATAAGCGATCAGTCGGTTGGAACAACCGATTAGACACTAGTCAGCCACAAGACATCATGACCAGAAAAAGAAGAAAAACTGATTCCAAATGAATGGAAAACATTTAAATGGGATATGACGGCCTCAAATATGAGAAACGATTGGCTATAAACTAACAACCATCTAAAAACTGGCCAACTACAAGGCGTCACAACTAGAAAAAGAAAACTCCGTATGAACGGAAGACATGAAAAATGGGATATGGTAAGACCCACATATGAGAAACAACCGATTTTGGACTAACAACCATTTGAAAATTGGTTAGCCATAAGTCATCACAACCAGTAAAAGAAATGAATTGATTCCACGTAACGAAAGACACCAAATCCGAGTCTAGTGATGCTTTTGGAAAATGATAGATACATTCGAATAGAATGTTAACTGATGGGTAATTTGTTGTAGAACAACAACCGATTGAATATTGGTAAGCCAAAAGACATCAAAACCAAGAAAAGAAAATTGATTTTTCGTATGAATGGAAGATGGGTGAGCAATGGACGAGATAAAACTTGAGGGATGCCAGATCGGGAGGAACAAACAAGCATAAGGTAGGAACCGAAACAAAAATAGGGAAGTAAGCATTGACGGATCGAAAACAGTGGCGGAGATGCAAGATTTAGGATGACAATAACAAGAAAAAATGATGTACACAAAAGATTAGGCCAACAAACAAGGTCGAGAAAGTCGACCAAAAAAGAGGAGAACCAAGAGATTATCCATAACCAAATGGAGGCTCGATACCATATTAAAATCTTGACGAGAATATGATAAGTTTATTCTATTGTATATGATCTGTTACATATATCTCTATATATAGAGATGCAAATACATATAAAAGGAAACATCTAAATAAGATAGCACATAATTACGAGAGTGATTTGTGCACATTTCCTATTTTAAGCTGTTTTGGATCAATTTGGGATATTTTTTCAACAACCATGTCCTCACACACATGCACAAAATGGTAGAGCTGAGAGAAAACATAGACATATAGTTGAAATGAGTCTTGTTTTATTATCAAATGCTAAATCGCCTATACAGTTTTGGAGGGATGCATGTGAAACAACTTTTTTAATAAATAGGCTACCTACTCTAGTTTTAAAAGGTGTCTCTCAATATACTAAAATGTATAATACATTTCTTGATTATCATATCTTGAAAACATTTAGTTGTACTTGCTTTCCATATTTGAAACCATATAAGAAACATAAATATCAGTTTCGATCGGAGAAATGCATTTTCTTGGGGTACAGTTCCATTCATATAGGGTACAAATGTATGAATAAATGCGGGAGAGTATTTAATTCTAATAATGTGTTGTTTCGTGAGCATGATTTTCCTTATTCGGAATTGTTTTCTACGTACTGTGTCCAATCCTTCTATCTTGCTTCTAATTCCATTTGTGGATATACATATTGGGTCTATACCTTTACCTATTTCTATTCCTTCTTCTTTGGGTACTATTTCTAATGTTCATCAATCTCTATCTGGTTCTTCTAATTCTCATCCTCATATTAGTCCTAGTACTAGTCCTAGTCCTAGTCTTAGTACTAATTGTGACACACATGAGTCTATTCTTTCTAATCCTAGGAACAATATGAATATACAACATATGATAACTAGAGCTAAGGATGGAATTAATAAGAAGAAAGTGTTCTTATCAACTAATTGTAAGATCGTGGATGATATTCCTGCTACTACTATAGCTCTTTGAAATCTTAAGTGGAAGGAGGCTATGGATATGGAATTTCAGGCCATAATTAGTAATGGTACTTGGTCTTTGGTTCCATCTACTTCAAATCAGAATGTTGTGGGCAATAAGTGGATTTTCACTATCAAATGAAATTTTGATGGGTCTATAAACCGATACAAGGTGAGATTAGTGGTCAAAGGATTCAAACAAGTTCTGGCATCGATTTTAGATGAATCTACTGATCTAATTGTGAAATCGTCAACTGTAAGGTTTTCTGTCTATAGTTGTCCATTTTGGCTGGTCTCTTCAATAGTGTGATATTAATAATGCATTTTTGAATGGTGTTTTGTGTGAAACAATGTATACTAATCAACCAATTAGCTATATAGACCCCCATCGTCCATCTAATGTGTGTGTCTTACATAAGGTGCTCTACGGGTTACGAGCATGCCTTGAGGGCTTGATTGTGATTCGGATCTACTCTTATCTCTTGGGGCTTCAGAATTCGAAAGATGATAATTCATTGTTTATTTTTCGAGATAAGACTATTGTTTTGTATATCTTGGTGTATGTTGATGATATTATTATTCTTGGTTCAAACAACTTCTGCTTTCCAGTCTTTTATTGCTCGATTACATAGTACATTTGCCCTTAAGGATCTTAGTGAGCGAGTCTTTTTCTTGTTATGGAAGCTCACGAGAGATAAGAGTGGTTTGTATCTTACTCAATCTTCTTATGTCAAACAACTCTTACAGAGACGTGGTATGGCTAATGCCAAATCCATTGATACATCCTTCTCTGTTGGTAAACATCTATGCAGATGGTGGTCCTTTTGTTAATGACACTACTCTGTATCGAAGTTTACTAGGGGCTACAGTATTTGGTCAATACCAGGCCGGACATATCTTATATTGTCAACAAGCTTAGTCAATATCAATGAGAATCCTACTTGTTTCTCGGTGGAAAGCTCTCAAATGTGTTCTTCGCTATGTGAGAGGAATGCTGGCGATATGGGTATTTGTTTCGGACCTGGAGATCATCTCTTTATCACGGGGTTCTCAGATGCTGATTGGGAAGCGAGTCCTAATGATTGTAAGTCTGTAGCTGGCCATGCTATCTATATCAGTTCAAACTTGATTTATTGGCAGTCCAAGAAATAGTCTATGGTTTCTCGATCCAGTACAGAGTCGAAATACCATGCTATGGCTCTGGTTTCGGCTGAAATTATTTGGCTTAAATCTCTGTTGAGTGAATTACATCTTCCCGTTCAGGTTTCTCCAACTGTATGGTGTGATAATAGGAGTGCTACATCACTTGCTAAGAATCCTGTTTATCATGCTCGTATTAAACATATTGAACTTGATATTCATTTTGTGCGAGATCAAGTGTTATCTGGTCAACTCTCTATGCAACATGTTCCCTCGGAAGATCAAATCGCAGATATCTTCACGAAGCCGTTTTCTTTACCAAGATTTTCTTTTTTGCAAAGCAAACTCGGAGTCACTGCAGTTCCTTCCAATTTGAGGGGGATATTAGAATCAATCACTAACATAGTTTTATGATTTGTGCACAAATCACTCCTATAATTATTGTCTAATTAGGAAATGTGAACAAATCACTCCCGTGATTATGTTCTGCACAAATCACTCATGTAATTATGTGCTACCTTATTTAGATGTTTCCTTTTGTATGTAATTGCATCTCCATATATAAAGACATATGTAATAGAACAACACAAGAGAAAAACTTATCATATTCTGTCAAGATTTCATCAAGTATAATAGGGAGCACTATTTCAATATTTAGTAGTTGGGAGTCTTAAAAAAATGTAATAAAAATAAATAAATAAATAAATAAAACTAGAATGATGTCTAAATTTCTAGCTTCGAAGATGACAGTTTTATTGTCTTTAATTCCTCAATTGTGACAATATCAAAGAAAGAAAAATAAATATTAAAGATTACTAACCAAAAAAACTAACAATGGCATTCGTCCTAGCTAGTTTGCATGTCGTGGTATAATCCAAGCAGGTTGTGGATCATCATAGTTCCATTCATCGACTCTAAAAAGAGTTGAAGATGGTTGGTTTGCTTTGAAACAATCTCCTTTAGTTGAACCAATCACTTTTAACACGCACTCAAATCTATATTCATCTGATGGAACTCGCAAAAGACTTTTGATATAGATACAAGACATTTCAGGGACTATGGTAGACAGAGATGCATCAGTGGAACTCAAGAACAATGAGTAATTCTGAAATCCCATCTCTTGAAGTTTTCTTCTAGAAAAATCAAGCTTAAAACTCGCATGGAGATATGCTGAAGGATTTTTTGAATTCGAGTACTTTAAAATAAGCATCAAGTCCCCCTTAACTTCCACCAAAAAGTGTTGTGTGTCGTGATTGGCCTCCTCCCTTAGATTTTCAACTTCATATATATAATCAATCAGCCTTATAGCCTTAGCAGGACAACGATAATGAAAATCATCATAAGAGGGAGCACGAACGTCTTCTTCGCAAACAAAAATCATCCCTGATTGATCCACTACATAAAGTTTACCTTGATAGAATACAATGTCGTTGATTTTCAAAATTGGTGTCCTCGAAGGTCTTGGCACTTGTAAGAAATCTATTTTTACATCTGTCCAAGCTGCATCACCTAACCTTATAAATACAAGCTCATCCGGGTACAAAGCAGCAAAAACCATGCCATCCTTGATAAGTGGCCCTCTACAAGAGGCAATGATTTTACAACATGGCACTGGTATCAACGGCAAGAGAATATGAACGGAAGACAAGGGGTTCCACACTCGAATCTTATCCTCTTTACTGTCAAAGAAGATCAACCAAGTCCCTGAACACCAACAAAATTCATATTCCTTGGGAACCTCAAATTGGAAAAACTGTCTTCCACCGTCGAAAGTATAGAGATTATGTATCCTTGAAGGTGGATCTACGGAAGCGGGAAACATGAGCCATGGGGGTTGAGGAGGCACAAGATAAGAATAATATCGCAAAGAAAACAATCTCCATACCCGACATACTGATCTGAAAGCAGAATGACAAACTAAGGAACTGAGTTTACAAACGATGACATGCAAAATATCATCTGGGAGCTCCGGTGTTTTGTTGGCGATCAATAACCTGCTAGTTGAATTAACTGATTTCAAACAAGTTTTTCTTTTCTTCATTTTTTCGTCGTTTCTTCAAAGAAGCTTTTCTTTCTTCAATTTTTCTCTCCCACTATGTTTTGGTTAAGTTGCCAATTTTGGCCAATCTCGTGTGATTTCTATTTCAATATATAAGTTTGTAGTTTTAGAGTTGAAGTTTAACTTGGTAACCTAGTTAGATAAGGATTAGTACATTGTTGAGCAGGTTAAGAGCCAAATCCGCGTCGAACTCGAACCCTGTTATTAATAGTGCGTCACTTATTTGGACCCTCTCTCCATCTCTCATCGATTTGACGTAGTTTCTAATTTGTGTTTTGACGGCATTGTGGCAAGTGTTGCGTTTTGATGATTTGATTCGTGTAATTGTGACGCAGCGGAAATTACTAAAATGCTCTGATACCAACTGACGCAGCGGAGATCTTCCAAACCAGTTGAACGAATCCACGAACAACTCGATCTAGGTTAGAACTTAAGCCAAAGTTCAGAAAAATCTTTTATTTCAGCAAAAACTACGAATTACACCCAATAGATCGCTTAAATAGCGAAACCCTAAAATTTGCCAAAAATAATAAAAAGTCTAAAAAGCCCTAAACTAAAAACTAGACGAAAAATAGAAACAAAAGCCGCAAACGGCAATAAAAACAGAAATTCCTAATAAGAGTTATAAACGAAATAAAACTTTTCAAAAATAGCAAAATTGCCATTTCGCATGGAATTTCGCCGAAAAACGTCGTTGTCACAGCTTAGCTGTGAGTTGTGATCTCCACGCCGTTTCCAATAAAACCATGTCCTCAGAACGCCAAAAATCAAACGCCCAAACTTCGCGGAAATTACTAAAATGCCATCCTGTCAAATCTTTCCATCATAAGCTAATTCTTGGACTTCATCAAATTGGTTGATAGTGTATGCATTCTCGAATTGTTGATTTACAGATGCTACTCCAATTTAACATTGTAAATAATGGGGTTGCAATAACAGTGCTTGCAGAGGAGATCTACAGGCTCGCGCTTCGTGATAAATTAACATAGTGTATTATAGTTTGGTTTGTAGTCTTATGTCGGTCGACTTTCGAGTCGAGAACCTCTTCATTGTGTTTGCTTTCGAGCACGAGGACACCACACTCATTTAAAGAATTCATTGCTAAAACCTTACACCTAAAATTCAAGGTTGGTTAAGTTGGGGACAATAACAGTGCTTGCGGAGGAGATCTACAGGCTCGCGCATATGTGTATGACGTGGTCCTGAGAAATTAACATGGTATTATAGTTTTCGTAGTCCTAAGTCGGTCGACTTTCGAGTCGCGAACCTCTTCATTATGTTTGGACACCACACTCATTAAAGAATTCATTGCTAACTCGTGATGTGTCGGCGGTCGGCCCAACAACCAAATTTTCCCTAATTTACCTTGGTAACCTTATTAGATAAGGATTAGTACTATTCCTTTTTTTCTTTTGTTGCCATAAACAGTACCTTGTACAGTTGTATTTTGCTCAACTTGCTTGCTTGTTTTCACGCCCGTATGCTCGTGTGCTTTCCTAAATAAGGGCGTCTTGAGATGAGCAGGTTGAAAGCTAAATCCGCATGGAGCCCTATTATGAATAGTGCCGCACCATATTCATCATCAATCTTACGGTGTCAAACTCACCTCCGCTCTCATGCACCTATTCTCACCTACTCGTCATTGTCGACACTCTTTTAATAGAATAATTGATCATGTTAATAATATATCGTCGCTTCTTTTCAAAGTCTAAACGAGTCATATACATATGTAAAAGTATTGTTGTAAATATATTAGAACGTAGTTTCACCAAAATTTGATAAAACTCAATTCCAAATTGCGGTTAGAAAGTTATAGCCAAAATAAAACTTAATTAAGAATGATAAAACTTATATTTAATTATGAAATGTCTCGGGAAAGATAGAGTTTAAAAAGTTCTCACACATCATTTTTTTTATTGTTTTAAATCATAAATTAATTAAGTAAAAGCCTGAGAGGAGGAAAAATAATTGTGAAGTGTTCTAATATTTTTTCCCTTCTCGTAGAATTTTGTTTGCATCTTATTAATTTAAAGGGTGCCGCTATTTGCACTCTACATATTTGAAAGGGCAAGCCATAATTTTTTTGGCCCTACAATTCCAATTTTGTTCCCGTAAGAAATTACCCACATACTGTTAGAACTAAAGAGCAAGCAATGACTTCAAAGCGTATAACACTACCACTTTCGTAAAGGAAACTATTGCACTTTTATCTGCAATAGTCCAACAAAAGACCAATAGAATACTATGAAGTCCCGATTTGCGCTTGTAGTAGTAAAAATCAAACCAGAGCAAACGTTGTAATATTTGTTATGTTCTTCTTCCCCAAAGCATCTTCTTTATGGTCCTTTGGTTAAGCCAATTAGAGAAGAAATGAGACAGTAGGGAAGAGAGGGGAGTTTCAACTGCTACACTCAGTCAACATTGAATGGGTTAACACCCATTAGCTGCCACAAGTTGAAGGGATCAATTAAATAACCACTCACTTATTAATTTTGAAAATGGTAACAAAATTTAACCATGGTTAGCCCACACACGCGCACGTGCCTCGTGCTAGGTGCACCTATAAAAGTGCCTAAAAGGCACCATACGCGCCGCGCATGTGCGTGTGGTTCACTTTACATAGCTCTTGTGGTCTTTCTTTTATACTTACAAGTAGTGCAAGAGTATACTACTTTCTAAAGTAGAACTTTCTAACCCATATGAGACTAAACATTTCTTTTGTTTTGAAAATATTCAACAATCTCCCGCCATCTTCAAAAGAAACAGATAATTGATCGAAGAACATTTTAAGCATTATAGCATGAATAATGGTATCTTACGATTTGAACCACTAATTTGTGAAAAGTTCATTACATCATATCAGAATTACATAGTAGATAAAAGTTAAACCAATGATTCTATTTGATATGTAGCATAAACAACTCATACATATAACGTACACCAAAAACTTGCCTTAGATTTTCTGACACATTCAACATTGGTCTTGTGTCCTGTATCTTCTTGTGAATGTATTCAGAGCCAAGCCCTTGAACTCATTGAAACGGCTGCACTTCACAACTACATTGGTAGTCTCCAGTTTAGCACCCCCGCAATTTAAGCACCTTTGAAGAGTATTAAGATATTAACTCAGCCTCGTTCCTTTCATGTGAGTACCAAGCACTAACAACCCTGGGATGACTATAATGATTTAGTGCTCACAGTCATACTGACAATGTACTTTGACTACATTGTACTCAAGACTTAACGTTATGTTAAGCGGCATATTGAGTTTCCATGATGTGTGTCGAGCGCGTCAAAATAAATATATATCCCGATTAGATTACCAACAACTACAAGAACTGCAGTAGTGGCAAGTACGGGGTCGAACCACGAAGACCAAGTTTCCAACTTAGGTTACTAACTTAAAACTTACCTAGAGTGTTCAATGAAAATGTCTCTAATTTTACTAAAAATAATAATTAAGATGTGATGTAAATAAATCAATCAAAATGGAAAAGAACAATCCAAACCATCAGTTTCACAAATCTCTTCAATTTGGCATAATTTTAAATACAGTCCTCAATCTAATTAAAGCATGCAAATCACAGTAATTTAGTGTAGTTATAGACCCGGTAATGTACGCGGGTCTTCGCGCTTCCTGATGTCGGTAGCCAAGGTACGACCGTTGACTACTTTCCTGACCAAGTACGCAACCTGATCGATAGTGCTCCAGATTTAATGCATTGATCGCATTACATCGATTAGTGAAGGCACTACACCTAGACAACCGGATCGCTAGTGCTCCCGATTTAGCCTAGATCCCTAAAGTATTTGATTGGTCCCAAAAGGGTCGAATCAATTGGTATGGTCAATTGCCACTAGTGTGGTCTTATTGCACAAGCATGGGTGCTTACAACTCACTGGCATATGAATTGAAGTTTAAACTAGTGTTTAACTTCAATTGTTAAAATAATACCAAAGAAAATAAATTACTATGAAAAACAAAATAAATAAATAGATCTCACATATGTTTTATGCCAAAAAGAGTGATTTGATCCACCTCCGGTTCAGACTGATGAGTTTAGCCGACCATCGACTTCGTAAACTCCATTAAAATTCAAAAACAAAGCGTAGAAGAAGAGGAGAGAAAATACTAGAAAATAAAAGAAAAATTGTTCTCCCCCCTTTCCCTTCAAGTCCTAATGTGTATTTATAGCCCAAATTTGGTCCCTAGCTAATTTTCATAATTTTTTTGACGTCCAGGACACGTGGCAGCATGAGATTGGTGGAAAAATTGGTGTCGCTGACGTGGCGCGCTGTGATTGGCTGGGCGGAGGTGGCACGCTGACGTGGCGAGCTGTGATTGGGTGTGGTGACGTGCTGGATGCAGAGGTGGCGACACGTGGCGCAACCTGGTTGGATGGAAGAAGTGTTAATGACGCGCTAGACGAACCAGAGGCTGCCACGTGGCAGTGATGTAGTGGAGAAGAATCGCGCGTCCATCACCGAAAATCTGGGAGTGCGGTTGACTCGAATCTCGAGGTAGATTGAGCGGTCTGGAGCAAGACGCTGAGCTATGAGGATGGCGTGGCGCGCTCCTGGGCGACGTGGCGTCTTTTGATTGGTTGGGCGGCTGTGTCGACGTAGTCGGTCCAATGGGACGCCGCCACGTGGCATGTTCAAATTCCATTTCACCTACTCTTGTGTATGCCTAAAACAACTCCTCCGGTGTCCGATTTTTGCAAGTGTATACTCTATTTTGAGTATTTTTTTGCTCCGGATCCAACCGTGCACTCCGTTTCTCCTAAAAACAAGAATTAAATATAATTAGATATATATTCTCAAATTCTTCCAATAAATCACTAATTTCCTAAAATATGCATTTATCACCATAAAATAGAATAAATATAGTCCAATTACACCTAATAACCTATACTAATTAATGCCTAAATGAACACTTATCATTCCATTATTGACGACTTTAATTTATGGGTTTGAGACTCATCCCCCTTGATGTTTTATTCACTAAGTCTTTGGGCAAACCCTTTGTTAAAGGATCTGCCAAGTTTTGAATAGATTTCACATAGTCAATAGTGGTAGCTCCATTTGTTATCAATTCTTTGACACAACTGTGTCTCAATCCAATATGTCTAGACTTGCATTGTACACTTGGCTATGTGTCTCAATCCAATATGTCTAGATTTGCATTGTACACTTGGCTATAAGCTCTTGCCTATGTGGCCTCGTTATTACAATGGATAGAAATAGGAGCTATCGGCTTAGCCCATAATTGTTTCTAGTGTAATAATTCACATAACCTTCCAGTTTCTTTTGAAGCTGAGGCCAATGCAACAAACTCTAATTCCATGATGGAACAAACTATTAAAGTTTGCTCATTTGAAGCCCACTAGATTGCACCTCCAGCAAGTGTGAAACTTTACCCACTTGTAGAAGCATGATTTTGATCTTTCACAATCCAACTTGCATATGAAAATCCTTCTAGGACCAAAGAATATCCACTATAGCATAAGCCATAGTTAACTGTTTTCTTCACATATTTTAAAACTCTTTGAATTGCAAACCAATGCAACTTGTTTGGATTAATTGTGAATCTGCTCAACTTGCTTACTGCCAATGCAATATCCAATCTGGTGCATGTCATTGCATACATTAAGCATACAATTAATTTAGAATACTTCAATTGTGAAACTGGATTGCTAATAATTTTCACTAGCTCAATACTTAGGTCTAGCAGGGTGAAACAAGAGCACAATTCAAATGATTTTATTGAGGATTTTCTCAATATAATGAGATTGAGTTAGAGTAATACTCCCCTCATCTATTACAATTTGAATCCGAAGAGTGACATCTGTTTGCCATATATCTTTCATTTCAAATTTGCTTGAAAGAAAGTCTTTGGTCAACTGAACTTGTTCCAAGTTAGTTCCAAAAATTAGCATGTTATTCGCATAAAGATAGATAATTACACCATTTCCTTTTTCATCAAATGATATACACACATTTATCATATTCATTTATTTTGAATCCATTAGCAAGTACAACCTGGTCAAATTTCTGGTGCCACTGTTTTGATGCTTGCTTTAATCCATATAATGATTTTCGCAATCTACAAACTTTTTTTTTCATGACCAGGCATAATGAACCCTTCAGGTTGGTCCATATATATTTTCTCATCCACTTGCTCCATGTAGGAACACAGTTTTCAAGTTCATTTGGTGGATGACCAGCGTGTTAATAGATACAATTGCAATAAGCAATCTGATTGTAGCGATTCTAGCTACTGGTGAATAGGTATTGAAATAGTCTATTCTATGTTTTTGGGTAAATCCCTTAACAACCAATCTTACTTTATGTTTTTTAATGGATCCATCAACACTTCTTTTCCTTTTAAAGAGAAATTTACATTTAATGAGTTTACAACCGGGAGGTAGATCAACTAGCCCTAAAGTATTATAACCCATTATTGAATCCATTTCATCATCCAAAGCCTCTTTCCAAAAAGTTGAATCTATTTCTTTCATTGTTTCCTCAACCATTTGAGGATCAGCTTCCGTATTAAAACAATACGGAATTTGTCCAGATATTGTTTCTCTACTTCTTTCAACTAGGAATGTATAGAAATTAGAACTAAATGACTTAATTTTTCGAGCTCTTTTGCTCATTCAAAGTTCAGGAACATCTAGTATCTTATTGTCATTATCATTTTCAATGACTTCCTTCCCTTTTTGGTTTTATTCAGGAATATTTTTGGGAATAGATTTAAATATGGTCTCATCAAAAATTGCATCCCTTGATTCAATTATAGTATTCATTGAAATTGAATTGTTAGGCTCAATTACCATGAACCTATATGTTGGGAAATGTGCCATAGGTCAATTCATTAATAGCCTTTATGAATACATTTTAGTTAATAAAATAGAGGATTTCATTTGTTGTTTATTATAATTGATTTGCATGTTTACATTATAATAAGATCCATGGATATTTACAGAAATATCCTAAATGTCCCTAGTTGATTATTATACTGGGAACTATAATGAATTAAGACTAGTGTGAGTCTTGATTGATGATCATACGATGATCATACATATAGGAATACGAATCAAGATCATGAGTACTTGTTAGGGAACTAAATACGGGACCGACCCGCTATGAGAACACCACATGGATTAAGTCATAGTTGTTTCTCATGATATGTATATTATTCAGTCATCTGACTTGAGATTACCAGAGACTTCAACATAGAAATACAGTGGTTTGACGCAATCAAACGTTGTCTTTAACCGGACGATTATAAAGGTTGTGATTGGTTACTGTGTGAATAATGTGGTGAAGTTGTATAATCGAGATAAAACTTGTCCCTCTCATATAGAGAGAGATATCCAGTGGATCCCTCGATGTGTTAGACTGTTAAAAGGCCTAGTCTAAGTGAATTGATATTGATCAATGTCACTTGAATGTTTTCAGTCTACCTAGAGATCGAGACTAGTATGATTGAACACGTTGGATGACAATTCCATGCCTTATGTTTGATCAAATGGATATCGTGTGACAAAAGGATGTTATATACACTATTGATTAGGTTGTATTGATTTGATATTCGTACAATTTGGGCAGTCATAATGTCTTGCTAGAGGTCGCTTATGACTTGTATACCAAAATGTGTTTCTGGTGCACTGCAAACGTTGTATGAGCCTATTGGGTCGCACACTAAGAATGATTTTGCAAGATTTTAAAATAGTTCAGAAAAACGAATTTTATATGATAAAATTCATGACAGAAATGTCCTTGAAGTGTATTACATTTATACTTCTTTATGTAAGGGTATATATGTAATTTACTTAACTGTCTATATACAAGGGTTGTATTAATAGAGCTTTGAGTAAGAATATAAGTACAAAAGATTAAAAGGCCAAAACTCTATTTTCGTTTTAAGAAACGACTTAGGGTTTTTGGTATGCTCTAGATCGTTTTGGAGAGAAATAAAAAAAAAGGTTTGGTATTCTCTCGAAGCTAGCACTTCAAATCTCGGCCACTGTTCGTGTGTGGACTGCTGATAGAGGGCGTTCGTCGTTGGTAGCACCTTAGAGATCGATTAACCTTCAAAAAGGTACATTGCGACTAATGTATGATTAAGTTTTAATAGTTTAAACGTTTTAATGGAATCAGATTCGGATCCTGTTGGGGTTTTTCTCAAATTGTTTTGTAATCTCCGCTGCGTATGAACCCCAAACACCAACACTATATGCTTTGTTGTGTTTTGCATATTTAATAAATATACACTCCATTCCCCTTTCACCCAATTTCATCTTTTAGGGTTCAAGTACTTTTACTACTACTCTACTGCTCCAAATTCTTAAATAATTAAGGTTTGGTTTTCACTAATTCTAAAGCTCATATGGGGTGACCTTATTCCTTTTTTGTAGAATTCTATTCAAAATATGGCATGTTGTTAGCAATGCCTCTCCCCAAAATCCACTATTAAAACCTGAGTTTAATAACATAGCCTTCACCGTTTCGGTTAGAAAAAGATTTTTGCGTTCAACCACACCATTTTGTAGTGGTGTATAGGGGGATGTAGTCTCCTGGACTATTCCAGTAGATTCAAAGTAATTTGGATCATAGTACTTGCGACGGCCCCAAATTTTCAGGCCGCCCGGTGGCTTCCCATTTCCCCTGTTCGTGCACCGGAAACGTCTGCCACGTCACTCGTCTGCCTTCGTACTTAGGTAGTTATCATATAAGTTGTTATAGTCACTTAATTGATCATTTAGAAGAAAATTAACAGCGGAAGAATTTAAAGTTTGATAAAAATGCATTCATATATATATAAAAGTTTTACTATTCAAACCTATAGTGGAAAACACGGCTGTACTGTGCATACAGGCGATCAACTGCTATAGTATGTATACCAGTACAAGTATGTATCCAGTTTCCCAACCCAAAAATATAATACAAAATATCAAAATATAGACATCACACGTACCAGCAGGCCTCGGCGTAGGCAAGTCAGATGCAATCGCCGATGATCCCCTTGCCTCTGCTAGTACTAGGATCTGCGCTCACCACCACAAAAGACAGAGATGGCGAGCCCGGTAAGTAAAATCCCAAGGAAAACCACCGTGCATAAATAATTAATGAAATAAGTAATAGAGCCAAAAGTAGTGTTAAATAAACATGCGGTAGGAAGGAAAATATGCAGACAACTGCTCAAAGCTAATCGCATGTATATAAACACATTGATAGACAAAGGGGTGTGAACACAGCCACTAAGTGTGTACTAGGACCAGGAGCCTGGCCGTGGCCCATGCCTCCGACCCTACGACTGTATCCCAGCGACATTTACCCTGGTGGGCTAATCGAACGCGTGAAATGGAGCCCAACTCGGGATATCATCTACCGAGTTCCTAGACCACGCGCTACACACCTAGCCAGCGACCTCAACTACCCGTGGATACATAGGCGGTCCCATAACCGCCCGGTAGAGGAATAAAATTCACAGATTTTCAAGGAAATAAAGCTCAATGGAAATAAATAAGTAAATGCAGTAGTGGTGTTCAGTTGGGTTTTACGTACCCGAAAATACACACTCCGACTTTTCGGACCCGTCAGTACGCCCCACCTAGCTCCCCAATGTCCAAGCTATGGTTTCCCGGTCCCTGAAGTCCATTTATAGTGTTTTATACTTTTTGAGAACATATTCTATAATTTTATGTTATTTTATAAAAATTTACAAATTTTTAGTTGTGGTACCTCTCCCGGGCTATGTCGGGGTTCCAAAAATACCCAAAAATCCCGAAACCACTTTTCTACCTTTTTCTAATTTTCTATATTTTTCTAGAATTTTTCCCAATTTTTCTGATATTTTTCCCCTATTTTTTTCCTATTTTCCAGCAAATTAAACTGTTGTTTTTTTTTTTAAATAAATAAAAATATTATTTAAATATATTATTTAAATAATATATGTGGGTCCCCCGAACCGGGTCGGCCCGGTTCGGCCCCTCTGGGCCGGGTCCGGGTCGGGCCCGGTCCAAGCCCACCCGGGTTGGGCCAGGGCCGGTTTGGCCCGGATCAAAATACATGCAAATAACCCAAAATTTATCAAATCACCTCACTTTTCCACAAATTCGATTTCCAATCGAAATGGTTTATCAAACCAACCTCAAACATACCAAATTTAAACAAAAACGGTGATGAATTCTCTCGAAATCACAATTTCACTCAAATACCCATTTTAATGAAAAATCAACAAAAATGAAAATTTATTACCTTAGCTTGAGTGTTAGACGCCCAGAATCATCTCCCCCAAGCCTCAAATCATCCTCTCCAACCTCAGACCTCTCCTTGATCTCCTCACAATTTCTTGAAAAACAATGCTTCCTTTTGCATGTTTGATCCATCGATTGTGTGCATATATATAGTTGGGTTTTTAATCTAGCGTCTGTGCGCATCTCGAGGAAAATCGGACGATTCCTGATCACCCTGCGTCACCAAATCCCTAGAGACTTATCAAGACACCATCTAGCCTTGAATCTCATTGTTGTGCATCTCGAGGCTTATCCTAAGTGTCGATTATTCGGTTCAAACTATAGGATTTTATTTACTCCAATTTGATTCAATTTATAACACCTATTCTAGTCACCAATAAATTCTATCAATTTGTGAATATGGTCACACTAATTCCCCGACCACTCGGCACCCCGTGCCCCGTGTCCGGCACGCTTCCCGAGGCGGTCCCACACTTAGTGTACCCAATTAAATTTCCTTACCTTAGCTTAAGACTATATATTTGCATTTAATTAAATAAAATCCTCAACCATAGCATGTTTAATAATTTAAATCTAATTAAACCCCAACGCCTAGCCTCACTTTGCTACCAAACCCGCGTTGGCGCGTTCACCGAACTAAAACCCGGCTCACAACTCTTGACAAGTTTATTTTAAATGCACACCTAGGTGACGAGATATTACATCATTATCAAGAAAATGAAAATATCAATAAATCACCACAATTAGAAAAACAATATTACACGATCAATACCTAGGTCCGGAACATGCCTAATCTATCCGCGGCGTCCACGTGTCGTCCGAGTGGCGTCCTAATCGAAATAAGGTAAATAACGGCGTTAATAAATAACGGGCCGTTACAATTCTTCCCAACTAAAAGAAATTTCGTCCGAAATTTGAGTTAGTTTAGAACATACCGTGGAATAGCGGGGATAACGCTCTCGCATGGTCGACTCCAACTCCCGGGTAAGTCCCTCCGTACCGTGATCTTGCCACCGTACGAGTACCTTAGCTATCTCTCTGTTCTGAGAGTCGGATCTTACGATCTAATATCGCCAATGGCCGCTCCTCGTAAGTTTCGTCAAAGTGAACATCCACTGTTGCACGTCAACCATGGGTCGTGGCCGGTCCTAGCCAATCGCAACATCGAAATGTGGAAAGTAGGATGAATCCTGCTAACTCCGCCGTAAATCTAATCGTACGCCACACCGCCAACCTTCGCTACAACTCGATATGGTCCGATAAATCTCGGCGCCGTTTCCCTTAATCCCAAACCTCTGTGGCCCTTCCAAGGAGAAACCTTCGGGTAAACCATATCGCCAACCTCATAGCTCGATCGTCGTGGTATATCGTCCGCGTATTTCTTCTTCGCTTGTCTGTGCTCGAAGCCTCGACGAATCTGTCGAATCTTCTCTGTGTGATCAACAACTATCTCTCGGCCCAATCGTAACCGTATCTTCGGCTCCGCCCAACACGCGGTGACTGCGGGGCCTCCCATCTGCGCCTCATAAGGAGGCATCCCGATACTAGCGATAGGCTGTTGTTGTAGGCAAATTCACACGGTGGTAGGTAATCCTCCCATGAGCCTCCAAACCGTAAAATGCACGCTCTCAACATATCCTCTAAAATCTCGTATCAATCTCTCGGGTGGCCATCTCGTTCATGCGGGTGATAAGCCGTCTTTGAATCGCAACCTAGTACCAAGCTGCTCTGCATCGCCTCCCAAAATCTCGAAGTGAACCTGGGATCCCGGTCCGATACTATGGAGATTGGTACCCCCCTGCGATCTCGATGATCTCTGCTCGAACAATCCGCTTTCAATGGTGAAATGTATACCTCATCGAAAGCGGTATAAAGTGTGTAGATTTCGTCAACCTATCTATCACCACCCAAATTGCATCATGTCGCCTCGAAGTCGGGGTAATCCACCGACAAAATCCATAGCGAGGTGTTCCCACTTCCACCGAGGAATGGGTAACGGTTGCGAAGCAATCCTCCAGTCGCCTATGCTCCGCCTTCACTCGCGACATATGTGACATCCTCGAACATATTCACCAACATCGCCTTCATCCCCGGCCACCAAAACAACCTCCGCAAGTCATGGTACATCTTGGTTCTGCCGGATGAAGCGTGTATCGCGACCGATTAGCATCCCTCGATATACTATCTCGTATCTCGACACGAGTGGTACCCATAGTCGACCCCGATGCCGCAAACATCCATCGAGATGTCTCCGCCCAATCGTGCACTCGGGATCCGTGCCAATCCACCGAACCGCCCATAAAGCCCATCGCCCCTCGACACTCCGATACCCGTTCCAGTGACACCGTCGGTACCCTCATCGACCACAAATCGTAGATCTGCATAACCGAAAGGTCGACATGCTCATAATCGACGCCATCTCCAACAGTCCCATGTGTCGAGTCTCGGTCGATTGTCAACCTCACATCTCGCTCAATGCATCGACCACTACATTAGCCTTTCGGGATGATACTCAATCGTAAAATCGTAATCCTTCAACAGCTCTAACCATCTCCTCTCGACGCATATTAAGATCTTTACGTGTGAAAATGTAGCGTAGACTACGATGGTCCGTGTAAAGCACAAACTTCTCGTCCGTAGAGGTAGTGTCTCCAAGCCTTCGCCGCAAACACAAGCCGCGCAAGCTCCAAATCGTGTACTGGGGTAGTTATGCTCATGCGGTCGCAATCGCTGGATAAATAAGCCACCTGGTCGTCCTTCCCGCATCGAACACATCCCAGTCCAGTTCCCGATGCATCGGTGTATACTTGTTAACTCCTTCCCCAGCTCGAGTAATGCCAACACCGGCGCGATCGTCAACCGTTTCTTCAACTCTAGAAATGCTGCTCACATTCCTCGGACCACTCAAATGGAACATCCTTCTTCGTCAACCTCGTCATTGGTCTTTGCAATCGTGGAGAAATCCTGTACAAATCGGCGGTAGTAACTGCTAAACCCAAGAAACTCGTATCTCAAAAACAGATCTCGGTCTCTTCCAGTCAATCACCGCTCTAATCTTGTCTCCCTCAACAGAAATGCCCTGACCGCTGATCACATGTCCCAAAAACTTCACTTCCTTCATCCAGAATTCACACTTACTAAATTTCGCATACAGCCGATGCTCCTCAACGTCGTCAACACCGATCGAAGATGACTCTCGTGATCCTCTCGCGCGTCATTTGTATATCGATATATCGTCAATGAAAACTATCACGTATCAGTCCAAGTAGGGTCTCAGTACTCTATGCATCAGATCCATGAAAACTGCCGGAGCGTTCGTCAACCCAAATGGTAACACCGTAAACTCGAACAACCCGTATCTGGTACTGAAAGCCGTCTTCTTGATATCCTCTTCTCGAATCCGCAACTGGTGATATCCCGAGCGTAAATCGATCTTCGAGAAGAACTGTGCACCCGTCAGCTGGTCAAACAGATCGTCGATCCTCGGAAGCGGGTAACGATTTTTAATCGTTACCTGGTTCAACTTCCGATAGTCCATACACATCCTCATCGATCCATCCTTCTTCCTCACAAATAACACTGGTGCTCCCCACGGTGACATACTCGGTTGAATAAATCCCTTCGCCAACAATTCCTCTAGCTGTTTCCTGACCTCCTCCTGCTCCATAGGCGACATACGATAAGGTCTCGCTAGATATAAGTCGGGTCCCTGGTAACAACTCTATGATAAACTCTATCGCACGTGGTGGTGGTAATCCGGGTAGATCATCTGGGAAAATGTCCGCGAACTCTCGGACTATAGGTATGTCCACGATCCTAACAGATCCTCCGGTCTCAGACTCAACGATCGCTGCAAAGTCCTCCATCTCCTGAGCAGTCGCTAATCTACCCCTCGTAATAGGCAATTCGGAGGCGTTCCCGATCAATGTAAACTCTGGTAAACCCGGAATACGGAACTCTACCCTCTTCCCATAACAATCTATCTGTGCATGGTAAGCTGACAACCAATCCATACCAAAGAGTGCATCAAACTCTAGGTACTCCAAGATCTTTCGGAGATCGGTCAGTAAGCGATGTCCAAGCAACCTCAACCATGACGTCCCGAACTATCCGGTTTGGGTAAATCTTATCCCCAACAGCCGTGCTGAGAACAAGATGGGTCTCTAGTGTGTGTGTGTCCAACCCTAACTCCCCCACTAACCGTCCCGCAATAAATGACAATGTACTACCCGAGTCAAACATGGCATGAATAAGTCTACTATGAATAAGTAACATACCCTCAACTAGCTGTCTGGTGGCTCCTGGATCTGGCTGTGCTACGCATGTACCCTGTCTCTCTCTCGACCCTGCTCCCGTCGTGGAGATGGCACCCGGCAATCCAATTTCAAATGTCCCCTCCGACCGCATCGGAAACATCTGCGTGTCTCCCGTCTCCCAGTCCGCGCATCATCCGATCTCGGCTCCTGACCCCGGTCCCTCTGACCCCTGTCTCGGCCACCCTGATCTCTAACCTGGTGCTTTGCGAGCGCTGCCTGCTGTCTTGTGGTCTTGGAGCTATGGTGTGTACAGGCTGCCTGTCCCTATACTTATCCCTGCCATCCTGACGTCTGTCTCTGCCATCCCGGCGGTCATCCCGGCGACCTCTACTAAACTGGTCCCGCTGTCTCTTCGGCCTCCTATCCTGTCGAGAGCTCTGTCCAACCTCCACCTCGGCCGATCTTTGTCATAGGAAGACCATTCTTCGCATCAAGAACATCTCGTAGGTAAGTGCTCGCTCAAACATCGCCTGAACTATCGGAGCCCGGACGATACGATCGCGCTGGCAATGTCATCCCTCACTCCCCGAATGAAGTAGTAGATCTGTAATCGCTCGTGCCGCGATATCCATCGAGAAGCTGCGCAGCAAGTATCGGTACATATCCATATCGCATCATGCTCCGGTTTCCCTGCCTCAGGGACAAGAACTCCTCCCTCAATCTCAATCGTACCTCCATAGGTATGAACTGGTCATAAAATATCTCTCGGAACTCTGCCCAAGTTGCGGGATCAGCATGCGTCTCCTGGTAGTTAGTCCACCACACTGCGGCATCTGATCTGAAACACGTCCCAGATAGTCTCGCTCTAAACCTCTCTTCCGTATTCAACTCCTTGTGCGCTGGTGCGATAAAATCCAATCTCCCGAGTCTCGGGGTCTCCTCCTCCATAAAAGTAAGCGAAATTTGAAACTTGAGGAAATCCCGTAACCTCCTGGCTGCGGATCCATCACATACTCTAACACTACCGTTGGGGTAACCTCTACTGCTGCGGTAGGTGTAGGAATCGGTGTCTCCACTGCTGCTACTACCGGTGTAGTATCGACTGCCTGAACCTCGGGTACCACCGCCTGAGTAAGAGTAACTGTGGCCTCTATGGGTCCCGTAGCCGCCACTGCCTCCCTAGACATAGTCAATCCAGCCATCATAGCGGCCTGCTCTCTCAGTAGTCGTAAGATCTCGGCTATCTGAGTCTCGTGCGCCGTAACTCGATCCTCTAATGGAACTGACGACCCGGAAGCCCTCGCAGTATCACTAGACTGTCCATCCATCGTGTCCTGCATCGTGATGCATGTCCGGATCAGCTTTGTATATATGTATTCGTATAGTATATATATATATACAACAATACATATATCACATAACAATCCTAGCTATACCCGCTTTCTTGCTTCCCAACTAAAAGTTCTAAGCAGACTCATCGGGTTTCCACATCTAGTTTGTTAAGGTTTATGATCTTGTAAAACTTTTTAACAAATTATTTTCTCGAAACTCTCGCTCTGATACCAGTTGCGACGGCCCCAAATTCTCAAGCCGCCCCGTGGCTTCCCATTTCCCCTGTTCGTGCACCGGAAACGCCTGCCACATCACTCGTCTGCCTTCGTACTTAGGTAGTTATCATATAAGTTGTTATAGTCACTTAATTGATCATTTAGAAGAAAATTAACAGCGGAAGAATTTAAAGTTTGATAAAAATGCATTCATATATATATAAAAGTTTTACTATTCAAACCTATAGTGGAAAACCCGGCTGTACTGTGCATACAGGCGATCAACTGCTATAGTATGTATACCAGTACAAGTATGTATCCAGTTTCCCAACCCAAAAATATAATACAAAATATCAAAATATAGACATCACACGTACCCGGCGAGGCCTCGGCGTAGGCAAGTCGGATGCAATCGCCGATGATCCCCTTGCCTCTGCTAGTACTAGGATCGCGCTCACCACCACAAAAAGACGGATGGCGAGCCCGGTAAGTAAAATCCCAAGGAAAACCACCGTGCATAAATAATTAATGAAATAAGTAATGAGCCAAAAGTAGTGTTAAATAAACATGCGGTAGGAAGGAAAATATGCGAGACAAGCGCTCAAAGCTAATCGCATGTATATAAACACATTGATAGACAAAGGGGTGTGAACACGGCCACTAAGTGTGTACTAGGACCGGGAGCCCTGGCCGTGGCCCATGCCTCGACCCTACGATTTGTATCCAGCGACATTTACCCTGGTGGGCTAATCGAACGCGTGAAATGGAGCCCAACTCGGGATATCATCTACCGAGTTCCTAGACCACGCGCTACACACCTAGCCAGCGACCTCAACTACCCGTGGATACATAGGCGGTCCCATAACCGCCCCAGTAGGAATAAAATTCACAGATTTTCAAGGAAATAAAGCTCAATGGAAATAAATAAGTAAATGCAGTAGTGGTATTCAGTTGGGTTTTACGTACCCGAAAATACGCACTCGACTTTTCGGACCCGTCAGTACGCCCCACCTAGCTCCCCAATGTCCAAGCTATGGTTTCCCGGTCCCTGAAGTCCATTTATAGTGTTTTATACTTTTTGAGAACATATTCTATAATTTTATGTTATTTTATAAAAATTTACAAATTTTTAGTTGTGGTACCTCTCCCGGGCTATGTCGGGGTTCCAAAAATACCCGAAAAATCCCGAAACCACTTTTCTACCTTTTTCTAATTTTCTATATTTTTCTAGAATTTTTCCCAATTTTTCTGATATTTTTCCCCTATTTTTTTCCTATTTTCCAGCAAATTAAACTGTTGTTTTTTTTTTAAATAAATAAAAATATTATTTAAATATATTATTTAAATAATATATCTGGGTCCCCCGAACCGGGTCGGACCCGACCCAACCGGGTCGGCCGGTTCGGCCCGCCTGGGCCGGGTCGGGTCGGGCCGGTCAGGCCCACCCGGTTGGGCTGGGGCGGTTTGGCCCGGATCAAAATACATGCAAATAACCCAAAATTTATCAAATCACCTCACTTTTCCACAAATTCGATTTCCAATCGAAATGGTTTATCAAACCAACCTCAAACATACCAAATTTAAACAAAAACGGTGATGAATTCTCTCGAAATCACAATTTCACTCAAATACCCATTTTAATGAAAAATCAACAAAAATGAAAATTTATTACCTTAGCTTGAGTGTTAGACGCCCAGAATCATCTCCCCAAGCCTCAAATCATCCTCTCCAACCTCAGACCTCTCCTTGATCTCCTCACAATTTCTTGAAAAACAATGCTTCCTTTTGCATGTTTGATCCATCGATTGTGTGCATATATATAGTTGGGTTTTTAATCTAGCGTCTGTGCGCATCTCGAGGAAGATCGGACGATTCCTGATCACCCTGCGTCACCAAATCCCTAGAGACTTATCAAGACACCATCTAGCCTTGAATCTCATTGTTGTGCATCTCGAGGCTTATCCTAAGTGTATGTCGATTATTCGGTTCAAACTATAGGATTTTATTTACTCCAATTTGATTCAATTTATAACACCTATTCTAGTCACCAATAAATTCTATCAATTTGTGAATATGGTCACACTAATTCCCCGACCACTCGGCCCCGTGCCCGTGTCAAACACGCTTCCCGAGGCGGTCCCACACTTAGTGTACCCAATTAAATTTCCTTACCTTAGCTTAAGACTATATATTTGCATTTAATTAAATAAAATCCTCAACCATAGCATGTTTAATAATTTAAATCTAATTAAACCCCAACGCCTAGCCTCATGCTACCAAACCCCGCGTTGGCGCGTTCTCCGAACTAAAACCCCGACTCACAACTCGCTTGAGACAAGTTTATTTTAAATGCACACGGTGTGTGAGATATTACATCATTATCAAGAAAATGAAAATATCAATAAATCACCACAATTAGAAAAACAATATTACACAAATCAATACCTAGGTTGAACATGCCTAATCTATCCGCGTCCACGTGTCGTCGAAATTTGGCGTCCTAATCTGAAATAAGGTAAATAACGGCGTTAATAAATAACGGGCCGTTACAGTACTCTCCTCCCATATCAGACCTAAGCATTTAATAAAGGTCTCACATTGTAATTTAGTTTATGCCTTATAGGCCCAAACTTTACCATTGTTTCATTTTTGGAATGCAACAAATAAACATAGCATAGCTTGTTGTAATCATCAATAAATGTTACAAAATATTTATTGCCTCATATTGATGGTGTATTCTGCATTTCACATACATAAGAATGTAGTAAATCAAGTAATTTTGAATTTCTTTGAACAACAGGAAAATGATTTTTGGTTTGTTTTTGTTTTAATACATATATTGCAATTTCCTTTACTTTTATCAAAATAGGGCAGTAATTCCAAATTAACCATATCGTATAATTTCCTGAAATTAACATGTCCTACTATATGAAAAAATAAAAATGAAGCAAACTCAACAAGATACGCAAAGACAATTTTCTTATTAGATAAAGCTATTACATTAAGCTTAAAGATACCTTCATAAGCATGACCCCTCCCCACAAACATACCACCCTTGGAGATTACAAATTTGTTAGCCTCGAATACAAGCCTAAAACCAAACTTGTTCAACAAACTACTCGACACAAAATTCTTCCTTGCTTCTGGTACACAGTACACATTAGTAAGTATTACAATCTTTCTAGAAGTGAATTTCAGTTCAACACTATCTATGCCTTTGACAGGGACAGTAGCTGCATTTCTCATGTGCAAAACATATTATCATCTACTACCTTCATGGTATTGGAGAATCTCTTATTCTTGTAGACGAGTCGAGAAGCTCCAGAATCAATCCACTAAGCCATGTCATTCTCAATAATGTTGATCTCAGAAATTTTGGCAAAAAGGTTATTGTGACGACCTCAATTCCACAACCCTAAAACTGGGCTCCGCTCGGCCTAGACTTAAGTAATGACCCCAGTTTTCAAACCAAAATTGGGCCCCGCCCGGCCTAGACTTACGCAAAACCCCGAGCCCATCTCGACAAGTCACGTAAGCCTAGTCAGCCTTAACCCTTACCATTTACCATTCATTTACAATTTTATAGCATTGATTTGCGAATTATCATCAATATAGCAGAAACAAAGCTGAAACAAATCAATTAATCACAACATTAATAAATAAGACATCCTAGCGTGTGGAAACCCCGCGTATGTATATCATCATACATGATTAGTCAGAGGAGAACAACCCAATAGATATACATGCCCAGAATCTCTCACATACCCAAAACTCATTTTCCAAAACAATATATATATATATTCAATAATACAAAAAATACCTACTCAGCCAAGTGGAAAGGTGTACGCTAGTATCCTCAAAGCAAATCTCTAAGCTTTGGTGCATTCCCCTTGCTGCACTGTGGATCTGCACTTTGTCAAACATAAGAATGACGAGCCCAAGTAAGTAATGCCAAGCAGAACAGTAATACAACATTTCGAAATAAATAAACATCAGTCCACATTCATGTTGATACAAAGAAAGGAATAAGGAATGCATGAAATGTATAAGACTGTAAATAGACCAATCGAAAAGTGAGTATCCGAGTTACGAAATGGCAAGGAGTCTCGACAACAGTCATTGAGTCAAGGTAAAACCTATACGACTCGAGTTTAGGACGAGAACACAGCTTACCAGCCCTAACCCTTGCGACTATGATATATCCATAGACCCAAATAAGAGCCCCCAAAGTACACTCAACCGAGAGATATCAATAGCGTCTATATAAGAGCTCATATCACAGGTAAAAGTAACCATAACTCCCTTACAGTGGACCACTTAACCAAAAGAGATTCTAAAAGATATGATAATAAACAGAGCAATGACAACAAATTAAAGCTCAAGAAATAACTATAAAAGTTCTCACTAGTTTACTTACCTGTAATTCAACTAATTACGTACTCAACGAACCCCTGACACATCTCCTATGACCTCTTGTGTTCAGTCAATGTTCCAAAACCCCTAAAATACATTTAAATCAAAATTCTCATTAATTACTTCTATTCTATCCAATTTTCCATAATTTCATTTGTTAACCCATTTGGGTCGATTACCCGGGTATTAGGTCATATTATGACCCCTTTGGATACCTGAGAGATCCCCAAAAGTTTCTGAAAATTTTATAAAAATTCACTCCTGTGAACAGTAACAAACCGTCGGGACGTTGTGATGTCCAATGGCCTGGACGACATCTCTATGGTGTGGAGATTATACTCACTGCCCAACACATACGTTAGTAACGCCGTGACCTCATTGGTCGTGGCGGCGTCCTCACGGCGTATTCCCCTGAGGTTCCTGCCAAAGACGTACATGGGTCACGCCGTAAGTTGGAATGTTCACGGCGTCTGAACAAGAACGCCCCTGTAAACGGGGTTTTTCACACCCCACATGCATCGCCGTGCTTCGAGCCTATGCTAACTTCAACTAAACATCTGATAACACACCAATACACCCTCGAATCACGTCAAAGCCTGACCAAACCATCGATTTTTCGAAATCATCCAAAATTCAACAAAATCCACAAAAATTCATAAAATCCCTAAACATCAAAACCACTTCACAAATCATGTTTTGATCATGCCATTCACTCCCAATCAATCAAAACAAATCATAAGAACCGAATTTCCCAATTCGTTGTCTAAATTCATCGCGACAAAAAGCCAAAAAATACTGCAAAAATGTATATACTGACGTAGGGAATCAAACTCTTACCGTAGAATTCGTAATTGATCGATCCCATGGCGTCAAACTGCATCGAAAATCCACGAAACCCTGTCATTTTTCATGTTGTCAAATCAAAGAAGAGAAAGAGAAATCAAAATGAGAGAGAGAAAAGGTGATGAGGGATGGGTTTTATAACCCCTTCTCATCTATCCCAATACACAGATCCTGAGACAAATCCAATGACCACCACTTGATCTATCCACTAACTGTGACATCAACTCATGACTCCAATACATGACTCCCACACTTAACTTGATGATTTCTCGCACCATACTCGCGTTTCCAATCTCGTTTCTAACACCAAACTTATTCGTCATGTCGCCTCGGACGTACCAACATATCACACGTGTTTTACAACTTTTATTTATTATTATTTTGTATTCTGTTAGTGTTTTTAATTCATTTATGTCTCCCCAGACTACTAATTACCTGACCAACGTTTACCCGAAACCCCGCTATTTTACGAAACCTCGAGCTGAAGCGTTCCCCTGTACCAACGCTCGCACTCAAACGTCCTCGCACTTTTGGGACATTGGAATTAAACATTCAGGTAAATACAATATAATACAAAATAGCGAACACAAATAACATACCTCGGCGCCAACGACCGAGAATTGGACTCTGTATCACGGCAAATGGGCCCATGTACGACCTAAATTGACAAGTGAAACAAGTTAGAATTTAGGCTCGTTACAGTCTTCCCAACTAATTGAAATTTTGTCCTTCACATTAAAACGAACTAATGGAAAGATTTTACCGAATCAAAAGAGGTATGGTAAATACTCGCGCATATAGGACTCAAGCTCCCACGTTAGCTCCTTATCACCATGGTACTGCCACTTGACTAGGACTGACGGGATCTCCTTGTTCCTCAGAATCTTCACCTTCCTATCCAATATCTGAATAGGTTGCTTGTCATAAGTGATGTCCTCCCTCAAGTCTATTTGGCTTAAGTCCACCATTGGCCTCCTGCCTTCACTCGACCTATCAAGTCTAAGCATCAATATGTGAAATAAAAGGTGAACTCCAAAAAACTTAGGTGGCAGCTCCAGCTCATTTGCTACTCTGCCTATACGCTTCCTAACTCTAAATGGACCAATAAATCTCGGCGCAATCTTCCCTCTGAACCCGAACCACTTGTGACCCTTTATCGGAGACACCTTCAGGTACACGTAGTTCCCGACCTTGTACTCTAACTCCCCATGATACAAATCATAATATTTCTTTTGCCTCTCCTGCGCACCTTTCAGCCTCAATCTGATTAGGCGTATCTTATCTGTGTGATCCACAACAATCTCCGGCCCAATAGCGGCCACATCCTCTAGCTCTGCCCAGCAAGATGGAGATCTACACAGCCTCTCGTATAATGCCTCAAACGGTGCCATACCAATATTGGCCTGATAGCTGTTGTTATAGGCAAACTAACACAAATGAAGATACTCCTCCCATGAACCATCGTACTGCAACACACACATCCTCAACATATCCTTGAGTATCTGTATCAGACGCTCTGACTGCCCATTAGTATGTGGATGATAGGCGGTGCTGAGACCCAAATGCATGCCAAATTGTGCCTGCATGCTCTGCCAAATCTGTGACGTAAACTGTGGCCCTCTGTCAAACACAATCGATGTAGGTACACCATGCAGTCAAACTATCTCGCGGATACAGTAAAGCCAACTATCCACCCGATGTGTGGTCAAAACTGGTAAACAGTGCGCAAACTTTGTCAATCTGTCCACAATCACCCAGATACTATCATGACCGTGCTGAGACCGAGGTAAACCACTAACGAAATCCATCGCTATATGCTCCCACTTCTACTAAGGAATGGGAAGTGACTGTAGTAACCCGCTAGGTCTGCGATGCTTAGCCTTAACTCACTGACAAATCTCACACCCTTGAACATAATCCGAAATAACGGTCTTCATCCCCGGCCACCAAAATAGATGACACACATCAACGTACATCTTGGTCCTGCCCGAATGAACCGTAAAACATGAGCGTTGTACCTCATGAAGTATCTCATCATGTAGGTCAACCACTAATGGAATCCAGAGTCGCCCTCTAAACCTCAAGCATGAGTCTATTGACTAACTCTAATCTGGATGATCTGAACTCTGAGCGAACTCCAAAAATTTGCCATATTCCTCGTCAACCCGCTGACCATCTAGTACACTCTGAATAGAGATAGTTTGAATCCTCAACTGGCTACAAATCAATACTCTAGTGCTGGTTGGAATATCAATAGAAAACAACCTCTCGATTGCCTCGAACAAACCATACTCGTATGTCATGTGGCAAGTAACAACCTCTGAGTCTGACCATCTACAGCTAAACACGTTTGCAACCACATTGGCCTTCCCCATGTAGTACTCTAAAGAGAAATCATAATCCTTGAGGAATTCAAGCCAGCGTCTCTATCTCATATTCAAATCCTTCTGAGTAAACAGGTACTTCAAATTCTTATGGTTAGTAAACAGCACAAACCTCTCTCCATAGATGTAATGACATCAAATCTTCAGTGAAAACACCACTACCGCCAACTCCAAGTTATGCGTAGGGTAGTTCTACTTGTTAACATTCAGCTGCAACGATGTGTAGGCAATCACTCTACCATCTTCATCAAAACACAACCTAAACTGACCTTCGATGCATCGGTGTTCACATCAAAACCCTTCCTTGACTTAGGCAATACTAGCACTGGCGCTGTAGTCAAACGTTTCTTCAAGGTCTGGAACACCTGCTCACAACTATCAGTCCACTGAAAATCTCACGTCTTTCTTCGTCAACTGCATCATAGGTGCCGCAATCTTCAAGAATTCTCGTATAAAATGCCTGTAATAAGCCAAGAAAACTGCGAATATCTGACACTGATCTAGGTATAGGCTAATCAATCACTGCTCTGACCTTAGCGGGGTTCACTGACACTCTGCATGCTTCAACGATGTGTCCTAGAAACTCAATTTTCACAAGCGAAAACTCGCACTTACTGAACTTGGCGTACAATCTGTGCTTTCTCAGAATCTGCAACACCAACCTGAGATGCTCCTCGTGATCTTTACGAGTCCTGGAGTAGATCAATATATTGTCGATTAATACGATGACAAAGCGATCCAAAAACTGTCTCAACACTCGATGCATCAGGTCCATAAACATCACAGGTGCATTAGTTAGCCCAAAAGGCATGACTGTGAACTGAAAATGCTCATATCGAGTGCGAAAAGCAGTCTTCTCCCTATCCTCCGCTTTAATCCTCAGCTAATGGTACCAAGATCTCAAATCTATCTTTGAGAACCACTAAGCTCATGTCAACTGGTAAAACAAGTCATCGATACGCAAAAGTGGATACTTGTTCTTCACTGTTAACCTGTTCAACTGCTGGTAGTCGATACACAATCGTAGGCTACCACTTTCTTATTGACAAATAGAACTAGGGCTCCCCAGGGTGACATGCTCAGGTATATGAAACCCAACTCTAGTAACTCATCTAGTTGACTCCTCAACTCCTCTAATTCTCTCAAAGCCATCTGGTACGACGAAATTGAAATAGGTTTGGTCCCCGGGACCAAGTCGATAATAAAGTTAATCTCTCTAGGCAGTGGTAACCCTGGTAACTCTGCTGAAAAAGACGTCAGAAAACTCACATACCACTGGTACCTCCTCCAACCTAGTCACAACTCGATATGTCGTACTCAATACACTAGCAAACATCTCAATATCTACACTAGTGGAGACTCTACCTCTAGTGATAGGCAAGCTGGTCGAAGTCCCCTGAAAACTAAACTCTAGATACTCTGGAATATGAAATATGACCTCTTACTGAAGTAGTGGATCTGTGCATGATACGCACCCAACCAATCCATGCCTAGTAATGCATCAAACTCGAGGAACTTCAACACTCTCAGGTCCGCTGGCATGACATGACCATTTATCTCTACCGAACAATCAACACACAACAAGTTTAGATAAATCTTGTCCCCTGAAGCTATGCTAAGGATCAAGGGTCTCTCTAGTTTAATAGGTCTCAAACCCAAATCATCAACCATACAACCCGAAATAAAAGATATGGTAGAGCTGGAATTAAACATAACATGCATGAAATAACTGCGAATGAAAATTGTACCTTCAATAAGACTACTACTGGCTGGCAGATCTGGAGTAGCAATCGCGTGAACCTGCTCTCGGCCTGCTACTGCTGCTGTCCTCGACCTAGTCGTGGACACATACTGGCAAAGTGTCCTAGCTGACCACACTTCCAACAACCTCTTTGAGATCCTGACCCAGACCGTGTCCGCTGTCCCTTCCCCTGTGCTTGACCAGACCTCTGTCCCTGTCTCTGCACCTGACTAGAACTCTGACCCAGTCTCTGGTCACTACCTCTACTATCAGACCTCTGATAAATGATGTTGAGAACCTGACTACACTGGCTGCTGAGGTGAACTTGCGCAATTCCTCTTTGAAGCAACTGGTACATCGATGTAGACGGTTGAAACGCAACTGCTACACTCTGAACTCGATCACCTTGCGTCCATTATCTCGCTCTCTTCCTCCTCCTATCACCTCTAGACCCTCCAACTAACTGTGAGGGTGCTGACGACATCGTTAGTGCCCCAATGCGTATGCTCCCAAAGCTCTCACTAGCCATATCACTCTCATAGGCATCTTGTAACGTGCTCGGAGTCGTCGTCACTACCACAGAACCAATCGAATGCAGTAGACCATGTACAAAATAGTAAGCCTGCTCAGTGTCAGTATCGGCTGTGCCATCGGCATACTCTATCAAACTCAAGTACCGATCTATATACTACATAACAGACTCTCCTGTCTGCTATCTGATTTTTTGTAACTCGGCCCTCTTCTGATTACGAACCGTAGGAGGAGTATACTTGTTGTGAAACCTCTCTCTGAACATAGCCCAATCATTGGGCCTTCCCTTCGACGCTACCATCATGCACTACTAAATATCAGCCTCACCAAACAAACATGCGTAATAAATACTCGATTGCATATATGCCGGTGTAGCCAAGACCTCGTGGATCTTCTCCTGGCTCCTCATAAACTTCTCCACTGCCTCCAAGTTAGTTCCCTCGTGGAACTTCACCAGTTAGTGTCTCACGAACTCTTGAGCCTGCCTTGCCTCAGGCATCGCTCTAACACCAGTATCAGTCAGTGTGATTGGCGTATCCTTTGCCTATGTCTCTAATGTATTAGGTACTATCTCTGTCTATGCAGGTGCCTACTCAGTCACTACGGGCTTTACGGTAACTATTGGTGTTGCTAGCGTATCTTGAACGGTTGGAACACACCCAACCTGAGCAATTGGAGCTACTGACGTACTAGGTGATCCTATCGCTTGAGCTCTCGATAGTCTAAGAATCTCCTATAACTGCTAATCATGCGATGAAATCCTCTGTGACATCATCCAACTGTCCCTGTACGTCACCATACTAGTCTCGTCCGTACTAGGCTGATCGGCCATCACTATCTGAAAAGAAAGTGATACTCACGATTTAGACATAGCTATCGATAATACAATACACACAAATCGAATAGCTCATAGTCCAGTTTTAATTTCCCCAAGTCTCCTCACTTTCTAACTAAGACTTAAGTTAGGTTCATAGGGTTCCACTCTAAGTTCAACTATTTCTAACTTCCGCTAATCAATGTCTTAATGGATTGTGATTTAAATCAAGAGTCAAGTACTTAAAACTTCGGCTCTAATACCAACTGTGACGACCCCAGTTTTTAAACTTAAACTGGGACTCGCCCAGCTTAGACTTAAGAGAAACCCCGAGCCCATCTCAATGAGTCACGCAACCATAGCCAGCCTTAACCCTTACCATTTACCATTCATTTATAATTTTATCGCATTGATTAGCAAATTATTATTAATATAGTGGAAGCAAAGCTCAAACTAATCAATTAATCACAATCATAATAAACAAGATATCCAAGCGTGTGGAAACCCCATATATGTATATCATCATACATGATCAGTCAGAGGAGAACAACCCAATATATATACATGCCCAGAATCTCTCACATACCCAAAACCCATGTTCCAAAATAATATATATTCAATAATACAAAAAATCACCAACTCAGCCAAGTGGAAAGACGTGCCCTGGTATCCTCAAAGCAAATCTCTAAGCTCTGGTGCCTTCCCCTTGCTAGACTGTGGATTTGCACTTCGTCAAACACAAGAATGATGAACCAAAGTAAGTAACACCAAGAAGAACAGTAATACTGCATTTCGAAATAAATAAACATCAGTCCACATTCATGCTGATAGAAAGAAAGGAATAAGGAATGCATGAAATGTATAAGACTGTAAATAGACCAATCGAAAAGTGAGTGTCTGAGTTACGAAATGGAATAGCAAGGAATCCCGAAAACAGTCGTTAAGTCGAGGTAAAACCTACAAGACTTGGGTTCAGGACGAGAACATATTCTACCAGCCCTAACCCTAGTGACTATGAGATATCCATAGACCCGGATAAGATCCCCCATCGTACACTCAACTGTGAGATATCAACAGCTTCTAGATAAAAGCTCATATCACAGGTAAAAGTAACCATAACTCCCTTGCAGTGGACCACTCAACCAAAAGAGATACCAAAATATATGATAATAAATAGAGTAATGACAACAAATTAAAGCTCAAGAAATAACTGTAATAGTTCACACTGGTTTACTTACCTGTAATCCAATTAATTACAAACTCAACGAACCTCAGACACATCTCCTATGACCTCCCATGTCTAGTCAATGTTCCAAAACCCCAAAAATGCATTTAAATCGAAATTCCTATTAATTACTTCTATTCAATCCAATTTTCCATAATTTTATTTGTTAACACATTTCGGTCGATTGCTCGGATATTAGGTCGTATTAGGACCCCTTAGGATACCCAAGAGATCCCCAAAAGTTTTTGAAAATTTTATAAAAATTCATCAAGTGAAAAGTAACACGCCGCTGAGACACCGTGAAGTCCAATGGAAGACGTCTTTATGGCATGGAGATTATACTTACTGCCCAAGACATGTGACTGACGTCATGACCTCATTGGTCATGGTGGAATCCCCACGACATTTTCCCCTGAGGTTCCTGCCAAAGACGTACGTGAGTAACGCCGTGAGTTAGAATGTTCAAGGCGTCTCCACGGGTCTGAACCAGAATGACCCTGTAAACAGGGTTTTTCACATCCAGACTCGCGTCGCCATGCTTCGAGCCTATCACAACTTCAACTAAACATCCAATAACATACCAATACACCCTCAGCTCGCATCAAAACCCGACCAAATCGTCAATTTTTTGAAATCATCTAAAACTTATCTAAATCCCCAAAAATTCATAAAATCCCCAAACATCAAAACCACTACACAAATCATGTTTTGATCATCCCATTGACTCTCAATCAATCAAAACAAATCATAAAAACCGAATTTCCCAATTCGATGTCCGAATTCATCGCACAAAAACCCAAAAAAATACTGCCAAAACGTATATACTGACGTGGGGAATCGAACTCTCACCTTAGACTTCGCGATTGGTCAATCCCGTTGCATCAAACCACGTCAAAACCCCTCGAAACCACGTCATTCTTCACGTTGTTTGAACGAAGAAGAGAGAGAGAAATCAAAATGAGAGAGAAAAAGTGATAAGGGATGGGTTTTATAATCCCATCTCATCTATCCCTACATACGGATCCCGAGACAAATCCAATGACCACCACTTGATCCATCCACCAACTGTGACAACAACTTATGACTCCAATACGTTACTCCCACCCTTAAGTTGATGATTTCTCACACCATACTTGCATTTTCGGTTCCGTTTCGACCCCAAACTTGTTCGTCACATCGCCCTGAACATATCAACGTATCACACGCGTTTACAACTTTTATTTATTATTATTTTTTATTTTGTCAGTATTTTTAATTCATTTAAGTCTCTTGGACTACTAATTCCCAGACAAACGTTTGCCCGAAACCCTGTTATTTCACAAAACCTAGAGCTAAATAATTTCTCCGTACCAACGCTCACACTCAATTGTCCTCGCACATTTGAGACATTGGAATTAAACATTTGAGTAATACAATATAATACAAAATACTGAACACAAATAACATACCTTGGCATCAACGATTGAGAATTGGACTTTGTATCACAGCAAATAGGCCCACGTACGACCTAAATTAACACGTGGCACAAGTTAGAATTTAGGGTCGTTACAACTTATGGGACCCCGAGTCAATACTTGCGTAATCAACACAAACCTAGTCAACCTTCCTTTCCATTATCCATTAATTCCAATTATATTGAATGTGAGTTAATCAAAATAGTGAGTTATTCAAATTAGTGAGTTATTCAAAGTATAGCAGAAGTAAGGAAATCCTCAAACTAATAAAAATAACCCTATGACACTAGTCAGGACAACCTAAAGTGTAGAAACACATCATATATATTAAGCCAGAGGAGAATACAACATAGTATACATGCCCAAGATATCTCATAACCCATATCTCAATGTTTTCAAAACATATACATATAATACATAAGACCTACCAAATAGACGAGATTTGATCACCCAATAGTCCCTCACTTCAATCGCCTACTGCTGGTCCTTTGCCTTTTTTAACCCTGCAATATGACAATGTTGCACCCATTGTCATAAAAAGGACGATGAGTAGAGAAGTAGAACAGTAATAACCAAATGGAGTTCCAACATCATTTCAAAAGTCAAATAAATGGCTAATTGAGTATCATGTGTAAATATCATAAAGATAATAAAAGACAACATGATAATGAATCACTGAGATATCAACGATAAATGAGTGTTAAGAGCATAAAGCGAAAAGCATCTAAGTGTTCCAAGTCTATCAGATTGCCCCACACAGTAAACAACCAGACTTCCCAGATAGATCCTAGACATCTGTGTAATCACGGTAGTAAGTGAGACCACGAAGCAAACTTACTGAACCCATGATCACCATATCGCCCATTTAAACCCAAAAGACCACTCATACATAATCCAAGAAAACCAAGCAGATAATCCACCAAGGATACATATGACAAATGGAATTCAAGAAATCCTATTCCACAAAGAAATACTGCTTAAGAAAGATAACAGCCAAGTAATTGCACAAATGAAATAATATTAAAGCTTTCATTGATTTTTACTCACCATAAAACATGAAACCTCGTGTTCGCAACTCTCAACTGTTCCCGAACCGATCCCGTACATTAGTCACTAGTCTCCTAGACACCTGCAATCATTTCAATTCAGTTTGGTTGCGTTCGAGTTCTATTTTCATTTTAATTGTCATTTTCCCCATTTTCCAAATATTATTCATTTTCCATTATTCTAGGTCAATTCCTTGAATATTGGGTCATATTTGAACCTATATGGATACCCGAGAGATCCCTGAAGTTTTCATAAATTTTTAGAATCTTAGTGCTGAGAATAATGTCACGCCGTAGGTCACGCCGTGGCCAAAACTCATTGCGGTGTCGCCTAAAACATTAAATTTCACATTCCCTTTTCCAAATGTTGTGAGTGGTGTCGTGGGTGAATTCTTTGGCGGCGTCACTTAAAGCACGAATTTCCCAACCTTCTCTTGTCTAGATGTCGTGACTGACATCGTGGCCTACAGGCTCCACGATGTCCCTCGTGGCGTTGACTCCTGAATGAGAATCCGGACCCCAGCTTGTGTCGCCACATTTTGAGCCTATCTAACTCCTCGTGATGTCAATACCATTCCAAAACTACCAAAAACACGAAAAACCAAACACCACCAATTCCCAACTTGGACAAAAACACTCGATACTTAAGTCAAACTGACGAGAAACCATTAGTGAGTTGAGATCTTACCTTAAATTGAGTGTTTGTTGTGTCTCTGCATCGTCGCGAGAATCCTCGTCGAACCCCTTTTCTATTTCAACATAGAGAGACGACAAAAAGAAGAGAGATACGAGAGAGTGTAAGAAACGTCAAGAGAGACAGGAAGTTTATCCTCATCTCTTTATCAACTTCCTTAATGCATCCGAGGCACATCCGATGATCTTCAACCACCCAGCTGCCACCATCGTTTTAGCCCTTCTAACACGCATGTATGACTTTGCTTAGTGACACACGGCATTCCTCGACCTTTTTTGCATCCAAACCGCACCATGACTCACATGCACGAATAGAATATTAGCAACCCAAACAATTTATCAGATTTATTAATTACTATGTTTTATTTGTCGGTCGCCCACAATTATCGTTTCCCTAACACCGTGTACCCATATTTTGTCCACCTGACCCCGTTCAACATGTTCTTCGAGGCGAGCCCTACTCTTATACTGATGTCATCATCCTGTCATATAGACACAAATATGACATAGTACATTTTTTGGGTTGGTTACAGTTATCATTGTCATTTCCTGCATTACTTGACGAAACTTGTTGTTTTCCTTTCTTTCTCTTCTAGTGATGACATTCAGACTTGATGTGGCCATCTTTGCCGCAGAACCAGCAAGTTACTTTCTGCTTCTTTTGATTATGGTTTTGCTACTTCAATTTTCCCAAACCACTAAGCTTATTGAAACCACTGGGCTTGTGTTGCCTTTTCAACGAAAGTTTTTTGAACTTTGCTTCCTCCACCACATGTACCTTTGAAATTTTCTCAGCATTCTGCTCTTTTTCATTTTCCTGCATGCGACAATCCTCTTTTATGCAAAGATGGTTAGCAAGCTTATCAAGAGTGATGTCCTCTTTCTTATGCTTCAGAGTTCTTATGACGGCACCTCCCTTAATCTAGGGCACCCCCCGGCCTAAACCCGTAATTAATCCCTAATCTTAGCCTCATAGGACTTAACTACGTATTAGTCAGCCTTACAACCTATTTATCTCTTATTTCTTATTCAAATCCATAGATGACATTTAGTGTTAACTAAAACTTTATTAACATAGTTTGTTATATAGCAGAAATCTTAGTCATTTAAATATGCGGAAGCTTATAAAATTTATGCAGAATTAAATTAGTATATTATGCGGAAGCAAATTAAAAAAAATAACCTAAGTGTGGAAAACCAGGATGTGACATCATATACATATATATATCTAATTACCTCAAATTATAATAAAACAGGTTAAGTCTAGTCGGGGAACAAACGCTCAACCCAAATGTACAACCCAATGTAATAAAAGACATAGTATCTAATACATACAAAATATCAAAATGGACTTACAACAAAAGTCGTGCCGCTCAGGAAAAATCTCCTTTCTTCTCCTTGCCTGACCAGCTGGTAGATGGATCTGCACCCACCGTCATAAAAAGGACGGTGAGTACAAGAAAGACCAAGTATGGAATGTTAAGGCATATGCAAGTCTAACACTTAATCAAATAGGGAGTACAAGTCCATATAAACATTTTGTATATATTAACCTAATAGCATGCTATTTAATCATTTGATTTATCAACTAGACAACAAGGCATAAACATAGCACAAGGATGGAAGCAATGAACATCAAAGGAAATGGATATCATGCTAACAAGGACTCATCAATTGGGTACAGAACACAATCAAATTCATTATATCATAATACAAATGGAATTATAGTAAAAGGACCATGCAAGAATAAAAAATTATAGAATTAAAATGCTAAGTAAAGTTGTCATAGGGTATACTCATAATGCAAGCAAATTCCCAGCCTATCCGGCATCCTGACACCATGACTCGAATACCTGAACTCCTAAAACACCCCCTTAGGTCCTGGTATGTCTAAACATTATTTAGGGTCAGTGTACGTTGATTGGGTAGGTCATATACCTGGTTAGTTAAATCAACCTCTTAATGTTTTATTTAAAAATGCCTTGTGAATAGTGCATAGCACGCTGGTGAGGCCACCCAACACGATAGGGAGTATTAGCGCGCTATGAGAAACTCTTAGCACGCTAAGGGAAATCCAACACGCTAAAGGAAATTTCTAGCGATCTAGGGAGACCTAGCACATTATGGGACGGTCCTAGCGCTCTAACTGTTCTTGAGTGAACAGTGTCGTCTTCTTCCCCATAACAGGTAGCGTGCTAGGTGGCATATCTAATGCGCTATTTGCATCAAAACTCATAATTCCAGAGGGAATTCTGGTGTTTTGAGGGTTCTGGACACCACTAAATCACTCACCGATCCATGCAAGGTTCCTAAGGACTATAAATAATATCTTAAAAACACCAAAAAATGATGAAATCCTTAGATTTGCAAATTTAATACATGCATGAACATTTTTCCCTATTTTCCACCAAAAAATACACAAGTTCTTCAAAATTCTGATTGATAACTTTAAATAATAGTTGAATCAACATACCTATGAAATAAAAACACTTCAAAATAGAAGTCACAGTTCCAAATATGTTTTTACCCCAAAAATACCTTTTTAATGGAAAAGAGATGAGCATTGTGATTACCTTACTAGATCTCTCTCCTCTTAGCAAATTTCTCTCAAGATTTTTGAAAACCCCAAAATTTCCCTCTTTTGATCTAGCTCTATTGAGTTGCATGTAAATTGGTTTGTGGTTTTGTGAGAAATCCCACTAATCTCTTGGTATTTATAATTTTAGTGTCATATAGTGTGCGTTGTATATCTTGGGGTTAATCTAAAGGCTCCTAACTAGGTAGTCCAGAATCTCATGTGACATCAAATTTGTGACACTCAACATGGCAGTGTGTGCTAGCACGGATCCCGAGGTCAATCCTATGGTATGTTGATTTTTCCTTCAAACTATAGGGCTCTAATTTGATTTGCATGAATACATATAACCATAGGCATTTGAAATATATTCCTTAAGTCATAATAATATTCTATAAATTCATATTAATATTATTCAAGACTCATCAAAGTGTTACTCATTTCCCCCAGCCCACACGCAACTCGAGGCGTGTCTCAGTTCTACCTGACTCGAACAGGTACGGGAATATATCTCGCATGTAACCCTCCCGCTCCCAAGTGAGTTTTGTGTTATCGTGAAACTGCCACTTGACGAGTACTTTCAGGATAGACTTGCTCCTTAATTGTTGTACCTTCTACTTTAAGATCTGAATGGGCTGCTCCTCGTATGAGATGTCCTTGCTCAAGTCGATCTGGCTCAAGCCAACTGTCGGTTACACGCCAGTCCTTAACTCGGCTAATCGAAGCATCGAAATGTAGAACACTTGATGGACCCCTAACATCTGTGGAGGTGTTCAAGCTCGTATGCCACTTTTCTGACCCGTTTCTTAATCATGAAAGGCCAGATGCACCTCTGTGCAAGCTTGTCTTTCACCCTAAATCTCTCCGAGGGGAAACCTTTAAATAGACAAAGACTCCCTCATAATACGCGAGATCACCGTGATAGTCTACATATCTTTTATGTCTCTCCTATGCTCCTTTGAGTCTTTGATGGATCAGCTTGACCTTCTCCGTGGGGTCAACAACAATCTCTGGCCCCACAATCTCCCAGTCCTCTAGCTCAGCCTAATATGACGGCGAATGACACGGTCTGCCATACAAAGCCTCAAACGACACCATTTCGATGCTAGCCTGATAACTGTTATTGTAAGCGAACTCACACAACTGTAGGTGCTCTGCCCAAAATCCGCCAAACTCGAACACACACGTTCGTAACATGTCCTCGAGAACTTGAATCAATCTCTCAGTCTGCCAGTCAATCTGAGGGTGGAAAGCTGTACTGAATTGTAGGCGCATGCCGTACTGCTCCTATATACTCCATCATATCCTAGATGTATACGTAGCATATCTGTCTGACGTGATTGTCAATGGTACTCTGTGTAGCCTGATAATCTCTCTCTCGAACAGTACGCTCAACTGGTCAAACGTGTAGTGCGACGCCACTAGTAGGGAATGAGCAGACTTTGCCAGTTTGTCAACTATCACCCAGATCGAATTGTGTCTCTTTGCGGTCCTCGGAAATCCTCATACGTAATCCATAAAAATGTCTTCTTATTTCCAATGAGGAATGGGAAGTGGATGCAGTAGTCCCCCGAGTTTGTGATGCACGGACTTCACCTACTGACAAATCCCACAGTTCCTAATGAACTTAGACACGTCTGCCTTCATCTCAGACCACTAAAAATGTCTACTCATATCGTGGTACATCTTAGTCCTGCTTAGATGCATGGTGAATCTGGAACCGTGCGACTTTTGAAAGATCTCGTTTCTCAGCTCTAGTACCTCTGGTATCTATAACCTGCCCCAGTATCTCAGACACTAATCTGTCATCTCTCCCCAGTCTATACACTCTGCACTTTGCACTAACTCACTGAATCTCGAATACAACCTGTCGGTCTTCTGGTCATCTGACACTCTTTATGTTGACATGGCCTGTAGTCTCATCTATGCATAAATCACCACTTGAGTGTCGGTAGGAACCTCTGTCTAACCTGCTATTGTCGCTGCCTCGAGCAAACTGTACTCATGCATTATGTGACATCTGACAACCTTAGCATCTCTGGTTGGTTTCCTACTCAGCGCATCCTCAACTACATTTGGTTTACCTGGGTGATATTCTAAGAAAAAGTTGTAGTCCTTCAAGAACTCCAACCATCTGCGTTGTCTCATGTTCAACTCTTTCTATGTGAAGAGATACTTCAGACTCTTATGATTGGTGTAGAGTGTGAACTTCTCTCAATACAAAATATGTCTCCAAGTCTTCAATGCAAATACAACCATTACTAACTCTAGATCAAGTGTGGGGCAGTTCTTCTCATGTACTTTCAGCTGCCTTGATGCATACGCCACAACCCCGATGCCCTGTATCAACACACAACCTAGACCCATGTGAGAAACATCTATGTAAACTAGGAATCCCTGTCCGGCCTCTGACAGTACTAACATTGGCACAATAGTCAATGACCACTTCAACTGAGCAAATGCAGCCTCGCACTTCTTATTCCACTCATAATCAACATCTTTCTATGTCAACCTCGTCATCGGTGAAGCGATTTTTAAGAAATCTTTCACGAACTTACGATAATATCTAGCTAACCCTAGAAAACTCCTAATCTCCAGTACTGATGTCAGTACTGGCCAATATCCCTGCAGCTCCAACAATGTATCCCAAGAACTTGACCTCTGTAAGCCAAAACTCACACTTGCTAAACTTAGCGAATAGCCAGTGCTCCCTCAATGTCTGCAACATCTCTCTGAGGTGTTGCTCGTGGTCCTCTAGTGTCCTCGAGTATATCAAGATGTCGTCGATGAAGACTATCACAAAATGGTCGATATATGGCCTACGTACTCGGTGCATCAAGTCCATGAATACTACATGGGCATTAATCAGCCAAATAACATGATTGTATACTGGTAGTGCCTGTATCTGATGTTGAATGTCATCTTGGACCTGTCCTCATCCCTGATCCTAAGCTGATGATACCTTGATCTCAGGTTTATCTTGGAGAAAAATTGTGCTCCTCTCAGCTGATCAAACAAATCGTCAATCCACGGTAATGGGTACTTGCTTCTGACTGTCACTTTGTTCAGTTGCATGTAGTCGATGCAGCCTCAGACTGCCATCCTTCTTCTTTACAAATAGGACTGGCGCTCCCCACGGTGACATCGAAGGAATGATGAATCCTTTGTCCTCCAAGTCCTTAAGCTGAGTCCTCAACTCCTCTAACTCCTTTGGAGCATGCGGTATGAGGGTATCGTGATCGGTCTAGTGCCCAGTACTAGCTCGATGATGAAATCTATCTCTCGCAGTGGTGGCAATCCAGGTAAATCCTTCAAGAACACATCTGGGAAGTCTCGAACTAGCGGTATCTCCTCAAGTCTGGTTCCATGACTCTCTACCACTGTGTTCAACGCTACCAGCATCTCCATCTCTCCACTAGATGCAAGTCGACATCTCGTAGTGTTGAATTTTGGTGTACTACCTCGGTGAACGAACATCGAACATCCCGAAATCTCAAATATGATGAACTTAGTGAAACAGTCGATGTGTGTGTGGTATACCAACAACCAATCCATCCCTATCAGCGCATAAAATCTAACACCTTTAGGACTTTAAAGGATGCTGGTAACACTACCTCGCCTATCTCTACCGGATAATCCTGAACTTGACTATTAGGATAAACCTTATCCCCGACTGCGATGCTCAAAATCAAGTGTACACTAAGCCTAACATAAGTCAATCCTAATATGTCTAACATGCGACCAACAATAAATGATACAGTAGACCCAGAATCAAATAAAACATAAGCCTATCTAACGGAAATGTAAACTGTACCTTCTATTAGACTACGTGTCACACCGGTGTCTGGTACCTTCTATTAGACTACGTGTCACCCCGGTGTCTGGTTACACGATCATGTGATCTCTTTTTCTCTGTTGTGGGGGGTGTAGTATCGGCTATGTGCACTCCCTGGAAATGTGTCTGTTAGGAAATGTGCCCTAGGTCAATCCATTAATAGTCTTTATAAATACATTTTAGTTAATAAAATAGAGGATTTTATTTGTTGTTTATTATAATTGATTTGCATGTTTACATTATAATAAGATCCATGGGTATTTACAGAAATATCCTAAATGTCCCTAATCGATCATTATACTGGGAACTATAATGAATTAAGACTAGTGTGAGTCTTGATTGATGATCATATGAGGATTATACGTATAGGGATACGAATCAAGATCACAAGTACTTGTTAGGGAATAAAGTACTGGACCGACCCGCTATGAGATCATCACATGGATTAAGTCATAGTTGTTTCTCATGATAGGTATATTTTTTAGTCCTCTGACTTGAGATTACCAAAGAGTTTATCATTAGAAACATAGTGATTTGACACTATCAAATGTTGTCTTTAACCGGACGATTATAAAGGTTGTGATTGGTTACTATGTGAGCAATGTGATGAAGTTATGTAATCGAGATAAAATTTGTCCCTCTCATATAAAGAGAGATATCTAGTGGATCCCTCGATGTGTTAGACTATTAAAAGGCCTAGTCTAAGTGAATTGATATTGATCAATGTCACTTGGATGTTTTTAGTCTACCTAGAGATCGAGACTAGTACGATTGAACGTATTGGATGACAATTCCATGCCTTATGTTTGATCAAAAGGATATCGTGTGACAAAAGGATGTTAAATACACTATTGATTAGATTGTATCGATTTGTTATTTGTACAACTTGGGTAGTCATAATGTCTTACTAGATGCCGCTTATGACTTGTATACCAAAATATGTTTTGGTACACTGCCAATGTTGTATGAGCCTATTGGGTCGCACACTAAGAATGGTTTTGCGAGATTTTAAAATGGTTTGGAAGAATGAATTTTATATAATAAAATTCATGATAGAAACGTCCCTGTGGTGTACAACACCTATACTTCTTGAGTAGGGGTATATGTGTCATTTACTTAACCGTCTATATACAAGCGTTGTATAAACAGACATTTTAAGTTACAATACATGTATGAAAATTAAGGGCCGAAACTCTAATTTTCGTTTTAGAAACGAATTAGGGTTGACTGGTACATTCTGAATTATTTTGGAGAGAAACCAAATGTTTGGTATTCTCTCGAAGCTAGCACTTTGAATCTCGGCCGTCGTTCGTGTGTGGACAGCTAGTAGAGGGCGTTCGTCATTGGCAGCACTTTAAAGATCGATCAACATTCAGAAAGGTACATTGCGACTGAGGTATAATTAAGTTTTCATAGTTTAAACGTTTTAATGGAATTAGATTCAGATCCTGTTGGGGTTTTTCTCAAAAATTGTTTTAAAATTTTCATTGTGTATGAACCCCAAAACTCAACAGTGTCCCACCTGACCATCGTGTCCTACCCCAACCCATCTACACGTCCGAAATCGATGACCTCCTTTGTCCATCAGCGACAAAACCTTGCAATTTTGGAGCCCAGAAATCCTTTCAACTACTGTAAGTATCGTTTGTGTTGTTTTGGCAATAGGGTGCCCTTGTAAACTGCAAGGGTAGTTTAGAACATCAAACTTTACAAAGAAGTGCCTTAATAAATACTTGGGTATCCAAATCCAATGGCTTGCCCTTACGTGCACATAACGGCACCTTAATTTAAATAGCAAATCATTATGATTTGGCTTGAAATTGGGTTTTAGGCCAACCCAAGTCAACCTTATCTTTTATAACTTATTTTTTTAAAACTAACCAACTCTTTTTTTGGTTTCCCACATTGTGTTTGGAACTAACTGCACCGACTAATCCATGTTCGGGCATTGTTGGACCACATAAAAAGCATTAACTAACTCATTTTGTAGTAAATACTAAAATATTTTTTAGTTATACAAGGTCGTAGCCTGAGCCAATAAATACAAATTAAAACCCATCCACTAAGTTATTGGGCTATAGCACTCTTGAATAGAGTCAGTTCTATATTAGCCTTACAACTTAAGCATTACTAATGTGTGGACCAAGCTAATAAGTTTAGGTGTAGGTAAAATTTACCCCCCCCCCCAATTAATTTTTTTCGTTTTGCCACTGGTGGTTACTATCCACTCCCACTAAGGAATTCACCCTCATCCCCGCAGCGTCGAGCCTTGAAGTTGAAATATATCCACACTCGAAAGTCAGAGTCAGGCCGCTTTGAATAGGAGGTGAGCCTCAAAAGTATGTAACATGATTCCATAGTTAACTAAGGAAGTTAAGAGAGTTTGCAACTTGTAAGACTATAAATATGAGTGCTAGTGGCATCCAAATGAAAATATGAAACAATCAAGGAAAGCTACAAAAATTATTGCAAGTTGTTCGGACAGCACTGCCGCAAAACTAAAAAAAGATATCAAGTCTTCAATTGCTAATGAATGCATAAATGCAACTAATGGAATAAAATGAATGGTGAATGACATGGTATGTATGAAAATGAACTAAAATGTGAGAATAAAGACCTTTAGAAAAACCATTGAAAGCTTTTAAAAAGCGCATTAAGCAACGATTATTTATACCTTGCATTGGCTAATTAAGACGCATATGCCTCATTACTGATGGGATGAAGCTAAAATCGCGCGATGAACGCGTTAATAAAATATATTTCCTAAACCAACTATTTTGTAGATAGCGGTAAAGGGTCGATCCCACAGAGAATGGTGTCTTTCTTAGGTAAGAAAAATACAAAAAAAAGAAATATAAATATTTTGAAAATAAGGAAATATAATGAAATGATAGAAATCTAGGTATCCAGTTTCACAGTCTCGGCATACAACTTGGGATTTATTTTATTAATTATTGGTTCATGAAAAGTATGAAACTAATCTATGATCTAGTGCAGCTATAGACCCAGTGACGCACTTGGTTCCTCGCACTTCCTGATCTCGATAGCCAAGGTACGACCATTGACTACTTCCCTAACCAAACACGCAACCTGATTGCTAGTGCTCTAGATTTAACGCATTGGTCGCATTACTTCGATTCGTGAAGGCACTACACCTAGACAACCGGATCGCTACTGCTCCCGATTTAGCCTAGATCCCTAAGGTATTTGACCGGTCCCAAAAGGGTCTAATCAATTAGTAGGGTCAATTGCCACTAGTGTGGTCTTATTGCACAAAGATGGGTACTTACGATTCACTGGCATGTAAATCAAGAATTAAACTAGTGTTTAACCTCAATTATTCAAACAATACCAAAGAAAATAAATCACAGAAAAGAATCAATAATAATTAAAAATAAATAAACCTCATAAAGGATTTTCAAGTCGTAGGCTTGACCGATCCACCTTCAATCTAGATGGAGGAACTAAACTAATTCTAATACAAAATAGAAGTAAAGCAAAGGATTTTTTTCGTTTGAAAGTCTCTTGATATTTATAGAAACAATTCCAAGTCAGTTGGAACTCCCAAAAATCCCAAAAATATGTGAAATTCCCGAGTTGGGATTTCCTGAAGACGGCGAGTATGCGGCGTCAATACACAACATTGTTTGAGCACTGAGATGAGGAGTTGACACTTGACAGCACCTCATTGGAGTGAGGACTGCAGCGCAATGATGTGTCGCACTTCTATTAGCTGGGAGAAGTAATTGACATGCCGAGGAGGGGTAGCGACTGACACGTGTCCATAAAATGTGCGCGTTTGTGCAAGGAGAGAACGCAGAAGTGATTGGGACAGACACGTGGCGTGATCTCATTAGGCTGGAAGAGCTATGCTGACGTAGTGAGGAGAGGTAGGCGGACAACACCTGGCCACAGCAGAACACGCGAGAGAATCGTGGAGAAGATTGGGCCGACGTGTCGCAAGCAGAGTGGTGGAGATGATTTTCGAACTGAAGATCTGGCTGTAAATTGTACTGCGATTTTGAGCCCATTTGAGTCCGAATTTTGTGATACTTGTGAAGAAGAAAATGTCGATCTCGAGGTCTTCTTTCTAACAAGACCAATGGCGAGTCATTCCAACTTTGGATGTAAAAGTTATGCCCTATAAACTGAACAACTGTCAATTAGCTTCACACACTTTCGGTCCCAAAAATGTCCAACTCATATAAAATCTCTGAAATACATAAAACACACATTTATCACTTTAAAACAAGATAAATATAGTCCATTAACTACTAAATAACCTACACTAAATCATGCCTAAATGAACACTCATCAAGTCTCGAAAGTAGGACCGCTTTGAATCGAGGGGAGCCTCAAGGTGTTTGCCTTAATTTGAATGAGAAAACATAATATAGATTGGAAATGAAAATGGGTAGTGATTATATATGCAATCAATTGACTAGATTGACACAAATAGAGCAACATCTTGACCATAATTATATTTAATATGGCACCATCATGTGATTTAAGTTTTTTTAATCAAACAATCCCATGATGATGATAAAATTTGAAACAAAAAATTAGCATCAAACACAATATAGAATAATAGAAGAATACATGAATACTACATACAAGTTATCTTATAGTCCCAACTCATTACATAAAGACTTAATTCTTAAAAGATATATAACGACAAAGCCTCAATCCCAAATTAGTTGGAGACAAATACGCAAAGATATTTGTAAAATAATAACATTGAGAGGTGCTGCGATAAATTGGAAAATCAAAAGATAATCTTAGACTCATCACCAAATGAGAAGAAAACAAGGATGCTACATGCAGGCACTACAACAAAAAAGACCTTTCGTGACGGTTTAAAACCGTCACGAAAGGCTTTAATAACGGTTTAAAACCGTTACAAAGTCCGTCATGTTATCCCATGTTATAAAAGCTTAAGGTCTTTCGTGACGGTTAAAAACCGTCATCTTATCCAATCCCAAAACCTTTCTTGACGGTTAAAAACCGTCATCTTATCTAAACCCAAAAAAATAGAAAAAACCTTTCATGACGGTTTTAAACCGTCACGAAAGGGTTTTCAAACATTTTTTTAAAAAAAGGAACATTGTTTCCTACAACATATGCAAATTACATATAATTAATCTGAAACTCTGCATGTCCACTAATGTTGGCAATGTACAATGAGTTTAGGTTTCTCTCTTACATCATATAAACGCAAACAATTCAACTTATAGCTAAAACCCAAAACCAATCGAACGAAGTGCGTATGTGGCTGCAAGACACATTCTTTTCTTCTCTTCGTTGTTCACTGATCCCCGTAATTGCCCCATACAAATCCTATCTAACCAAGCGACGTTGTGAGTATGAGAAATTAACTGAAATGACAATGTCAAGGTTAGGAAACAAGGGTTTCTAATGAATGCACATAAAGACCAAAAATACATGTGAACATGATAGTCTTTGTATTACTAACCATTTCGCAATCAACATAACATAAAAATCATAAGCAATCATCATCAAAGCAACTGTCAGATATCGGTTTTGCAATGCATAATCGGGCAAGCACTGCAACGAAAGAAAAACATACATCTCGCAATCGCAAGAAAATTTGGAAAGTTTGAAAGAAGAATTGAGACTTAAGCATACCAGTGTTCCAAGTGAAAGTGGAACACCTCTCCGACGAGAATCATCTTTTTAGTTACTGGGTGCTTCTCCGTGGTGCCTACAACGATAATGATATAATTGTTAATGACTGCCCATGCGAACTCTATATGCGAATCGGGCTCAGGCATGGGAGGCAATACCTTCCACTTCATCTCGTCGTCAAGCATGTAGACATCACCATACAACACCTGGAATAGCTTAGGACTGTAAGTTGCATCATGTCAAGATGTCAAGGAAAAAAAGGAAGAAGATTGTGCAAAAATAATGAGTGATAGTCTTGAATGAAAACAACACGAAACATGCCAGAATGTATTCCCTTGAACACCTCATCAGATAGTATTGTATCACTACATTTCTGAACTCAAACTAGATAAATTTCATTCTAGACTCTAGAGACTATGAAAAATTCCTAGCTATTTCATTTATTAGACTGAAATAGTTGGCTTTACCTCGTGCCTCCGAGAACACTTGAAAATAGGCGATCCAGGTTTCGCCATGAAATCGCCCTCTTGGCCACCAATAACAAAAAGCCGATCATCAACGATGATGCATGCCCTGTTGGAAGGTTAAAAAACCTTAAAATCACAAAATAAGAAATCTTAATGTCAATCTAGTATAAGATAGGAGATTTTAGACTAGGTACAATTTATCTATGAAGATAACAAGTGGTCTTCTTGTAGCCAACATCTCCAATAAAAAGATTAAGTTGGTTTTGTTCAATAGTAATTTATAGTAACATCATGAATTGTGATAACTAACCATAAATCTTCATTCATTTCATACTTGCTATGTGTAGAAATTATTCAGAGAAATAAGAGATGGTAAACATAAACCTGTGAGGTCCCCCACGCGGAATAGGAATTTCAGCGCGCCAATCGTTCTCCAACACTCTTCCATCCTTCACCGCAATACTCCAATGCTCTAACGCAGCTCATAGCGATCCTCCTTGCTTCCACCCATCACATGGAGCCTTCCTCTCCAAAGTTGAGTTGCGGGAGCATATCTAACATGTCACATTCAATTAGCAGTGTAGATAACTGATTTTAACTATTTTTTATAGTAAGGAAACCAACAATGCTCATGAACAACATATATTAGTCGTCGAGGGGTATACCTCGGAGCGGGCAACAGTGGCATCCTCCGCCATTCCTTGGTCATGGTATCCAACACAAAAGTATGAGCCATAGGTCCTCTACATTGGGGGCCATACTGTCCAGTGACCACATAAATGTACCTCCCAAATAAGAATGTCGTCAAAAAGTACAAGTTTCTCAAATGTCTCCTTTATTGCATCTTCAAATGCTTCATATGAGGTGGGAACAATAGCTCCTGCATCCTGTAGAACCTGATTTTTTGCACATCCCCTCCAATTGCAATGCCTTCAAAGAAGTTTCTTCAACAATTTAATTGAAAACCCACTAGTAAAATTATAATTGATACTTAAAAACCATTCAATTTACATAGAGACCTTCAAAGTTGACAAATGAACCTTCAGATAGGCAAGCATTACTCGAAATTTTTCTAACTAAATTATTCTTATTTACATTTGATGATCTATATAGGGCGGCTAGAAATCCATATGATCCGAGAAAGATATCGGGAGGTTCATCTAGTGGATCTCGCAGAGTGGTGTCCGTAGGATTATGTCCTGTAGCTCTTGGTGTCGATGGAGGAGGTAAAAACTCTATTTCTTCTTTATTTAATTGGATAACGCTAAGGTGACCCACTACGGACACTCACTACAAGCACGCACCTTATTTTTTTATTTTTACCTTTTGAAGTTGGATTTTTAACTTATGCATTAAACTTTTTGCGCCGAAGGACCTAAACTATGAATTCTATGCAACTATTTTTTCAGTTTCAAGTTTCAACCATATGACCTCTCTATTTCTATGTAATATTCTTCTTTATTTAGGCTCTGTAAGAATGCCTGCAGCTCTTTGTGGTGTGATTGGTCTTAAGCCATCATTTGAACGAGTGCCTCATTCAGGGTAATGGCCACAACTCATTTGAAATTCTACACTTGAGTGATTTGAAGGAAGCAAAATTGGATTCTGAAACTATTGTTTTGGTGTTCGGAGTTCTTCCTCTGAATTGGACAGTTGGAATGGTAGGAGTGTTAGCAGGCACAGTTGAAGATTCACTCATTGCGTCAGTAACTATTTTTGTTCCTAGTGAACCAACACAATCGAATTGATACTTTCAACTAATATTTTCAACCATCCTTCTGATTTATATGGTAGAAATAATACTATTTTCCATTATCAGTTATGCAGCTATCAGCGGCCAACTTTCATCAAATCAAACTGATTTACTGGTAAGTGACACATCAATCAGTCCTAATTTTTCATTTAACCTAGACAGTTAAGTTTTTCTACATCATGTGGGAAACACAAGCGAAGCTGTGAATAACATTAATCAAATTATGATGTAATCAGAAATTAATCATGATTTTTACTTGCTTTTGGCTTTTTGTTTCGATGAATGTATCAGCCCGCAGTAGATCTCCCCCTTCTGAATACATCTAACTTCATCTCCAAGGTCAAGATGGCTATTTCATCTTTAATAGCAATTAGTAATTGGAATACCTGTTGTTGTAATATCGGACTCTCTCCATGGAGATCAACTCAAATGCATTATGGTTAGCAAAATTTTCAAACTGCCACACCAAGTAGAAGTAAAGAGCACAAGTTATTAAATGTCTAATTGAGACCAGTAATGCAACAAACCTGAATGATGACTTTTTTCCCATATTTACGTTTTACAGCACCCATGAATTCATGTAGAGTGAAAGCATATTCCTACAAGAGAAAAAAAACCTTAGCCACACGAAGCATAGATCAATGAAGTCATCAATTTTTGGGCACCAACCTTGCTAGTTGCCCTTTTTATGCTTGAGGTCAATGTGAACTCACTGTTCAACAACTTCTCATTGTTTGTTCCCACATCAAGGGTTATAGGCAAGCACTGCAAAAAAGAAATAACTTAAGAATTACTTTTAATTGGAAAGGAAGAAAACATTATTGCATTAGGCCTGTGGTTCAAAACTTTGGCCCAGTTAGGAGAATATAAATTAACTGAATTTTAGAATCAACATTTGTTATCCAATTCCTCACTAAAGCCGTTAAATAAGACTTGTTGCAAAAATATAAAATACCCAAAATCACCTTTAAGAATGGAACCTAAGTTTTATAATTGGAAATTAGAAATCAATGACTGAGCCAGTTGAAATCAATCATCGATACAACTTCTTGGGATCTAGCCACATCCATAACAGCCTGCACATAAGAAACAATGAAAGAAAAATATCTAAATATGGTTCTACTCTTTATCATGACATCTACTCATGAAAAAACTTTAGCTAGTTAGTTACTATTTCCAAATTTCCCAAAAACTCTTAAGAAAAATAAAAACTTAACTATCTTTCAGCAATAGGCCCTGAGGAAGATGATAATAGATATCATTTTATTTCAGCAGTAGACCATGGCATGTTGCATCAATTGAAGTTTGAACTACCAGCTCAAATATAAGTGGTTCTAGTTTGAGTAAGATGGCAAATCTAACCAAACTAAATTAAAGAAAAGGGCATTCATATTGAAGCAAATAAAATTTAAAGAAACAACCCTAACTCACATAGGTAAGCAAAAACTCCTTCAACTTTTTTAGCATTTTAACAAACAACTCCAAGCCACACTATAAAACCATCAACGTATATCTATCCAAGTAACCACACTAATATTCTCATATGCCTTTCATCAAACAGTTTTCACAGGCATTTCATCAAACACAATTTGAGCAATAAGTTCTCCCTACTTTGCCTTCTCAAATGATGACCTAATCCTACACTATCAACATTTATCAAATCAGAAGAACCAATACTTCAATGCTTCGCTACAAAATTTGGGTCTCAAACCATCAAAGCAACAACAATCGCAGCTAAACAAAAATAATTAGTGCTAAATAACCAAAATCATAAGGTACAACGAGACTATCAATGAAAAATAAAGTATATATTACAAGAAAAATAATTAATAAATAAAGAATTTAGAGTACTACCGTACCTTGAATGGCAAGATCATAAGTTCAATTCGATCTGCTCTAATATGAGCTTCCAAGATATCATCTTTGTAAGAAATTCGCAGGTAATAACCTAGCTAGAAAGACATTGAACACTGAATCACAAATCGAGAATCAATGGAGAGAAAGGAAATTGAAAACCTAGCTAGGTATCTGGCCTCTAACAACGGTGACGATCGATAGGGCTTCCCAGATAGACATGTCTTCGCCACCATGGTCGCCTAACACAGTGCAAGCTCTCTGAATTCTGTTCACCAGAAACCAACAATTAGAACCAAAAACTCACCCAAAACAACAAAGATTTGCTAAACCCCCAAATCATCCATCACACAAACCCTAATTCCCACAAAAAAAACCTAGAAAGCACACGAAAGCCACAGATCCATACCTGTAACTGCAAAGATTCTCACGAGCGAGCGAGCGAGAGAGCAGAGAGAGAGAGAGCCAGAGAGCCAGAGAGCCAGAGAGCGAGAGAGCCAGAGAGAGCCAGAGAGAGCGAGAGAGCGAGCGAGATAGCGAGCAAGAGAGAGAGAGGTTTACAGAGAGAGAGAGAGGTTTTCACGAGCGAGAGAGCGAGAGAGCGAGAGAGAGAGAGAGAGAGAGAGAGAGAGAGAGAGAGAGAGCGAGAGAGCAAGAGAGCAAGAGAGCGAGAGAGCCAGAGAGCCAGAGAGCCAGAGAGAGTGAGAGAGCCAGAGAGAGCCAGAGAGCGAGAGAGCGAGCGAGATAGCGAGCGAGAGAGAGAGAGCGCTAGAAGGGTTTGTGAAGTGTGATAGCCGAGTCGAAGTGGGAGAGGCGGGCTGATGTTGTGTTATATATATATAATCACTATAATAACGTAACCGTTATCTATTCCTCTTTTTCATGACGGTTTTTTCACACCGTCATTAATGGTTATGTTATAAAAACACATTAATGTTGTAGTGAGGTCATCGCTATCTCACTATGGGGTTCTCTTCATATCAGTATGCAAATAATAGGATGGCACAGTTTAAGACATTATAGGTAGTAAAGGTATACAATCCAGATTCTCCAAATTCATTACACATTTTTTATCTACTGAAAAAGGTTGGAGTTAATAAAGAGATCGTCTTGTGGCCATCACCTTTGTAACAGTATCATCTCAAAATCTCACCGAAAAAATAAATCTCTACTTCGGTGATGAGAAAACAAAATTTTGCTTTAAGCTAGAACAAAGCACCTGTGAGAGTTACCCATCATTAGAGGTTTTGATACCTAAATGTCTAAACTTATATGATGTACATTCCTAGAATTTAGATCTCTGCAACTACATCAAACAAGTGTATATGTTCGTCATTCTCATTTACAGATTGGGAGTGAATGTTATTTAAGCCCAACAACAAAGTAGGAATAGAAAGCTAAATTTAGGACCAACCTCTAGTTACTAGCAATAGCATCTTATTATAGAATAACAATTCCTCCTTTGCCATCTTTCTACGTAAACATAAATTCCAGGAAACCATTCACCAACAGCCTTAGATAATATATTCTAGGAAAATGCTGGGATGACCCGGTGATGGGACACTCGGGATGGTGTCCATCCATCGCATGTGTATCGATGTGTGTGCACACATATCCCAATGTGTAAATGGATGGACATCATCACTCGGGTGTCCATCCCGGATGTCCCATCCGGATCATTCTAGCATTACTTTATATTCTAACATAAGGATTTGCATAAATGAGAAACTACAATGAATGTCACCTTCAACAATGTCCGTGTATGATGGATCACAAACAACAACATATATACACTTGCCACATTCACAAACCCATGAGAATTCTAATCAAATGTATCCTCTCCGATAGTAAGATTGTTGCAAAGTCGAATTCTCTTCAAAGATAGTCATAGTAATTGTCGCACTTCTCTGGTGCTGATTCCTCCACCATTTGTGTAAAGACATCACATAAAAAGTGATTGTACAAAATTTCCCATAATCTAATGCATGGTTCTGTATCCACAATCGAACAAAAAATAGATGGCAAATTATCAGAGCAAACTAAGAATTTCTGAAATTATATAAGAACTAACAACATAACACGTCCATCACTATCAAAACATTAATTCAGAAACATAAAGAATATAGTGAAATAATGAAAGGCGGGACTGTGTTGCGTTAAGAAGCACAAAATCTGATGAAATTCGATGCCGTCAAACCCAATTGTGTGGCTGGCTTGTGTTGCGTTAATCGCACTTGCGCCTTTCCATGTGATTCAGTGATTATCCTATAATCCTTTCAACAATAAATTTCACTTCAGCCTCAATCCAACCTAAGAATCTACTTAAGAAAACCATTCAATATAATTATGAGCTCAAAACATTAACTATTCAAATTACCACAGAAACACAATAACTCTCCCAACTTAACTTAAGAAACGCTCAATAAAACTATATCAGCTCTTCTCAAATTAAGAGGAAAGACTAACTAAACATTGTTGGACACAAAGAACCAATGCTCACATACGTAAAGAACAAATTTAGCCCTAGCTTACTGTTTTAAAGCATGAAAAGAAAAAGAGCTCACACATTAAGAATGATACCATAAGCCACACCAGGCATCTCAATTAGTGAAACAACCACCAATTCATAGTCCATAAAAACCCATATCATGTAAGAATCAGCATTTTGTATACATGAAAAATTTAATGTAATCCATCTGAAATTTCAAATTTCACTAACCAAGAAAGCTTTCCATCAAACCTAAATTTTTCATTAAAGATGGAATCACATGGCAAATCTCTACAGAGCTTTGATCCCACACTCACCAACTCCTCGCACACATGCTAAATCAACCTTTAGAAACCATGTTTTATCGGTTTTGTTTGAAAGAAAGTGTAGGATAGGACTTCCCTCAGAAACAAAGTACAAACAACAATCAGTTGAGGTCGGCATTAGAAACAAATTACAACAACAACATAGCCTCAGTCCCAAATTTTTGTAAAATCCCACTATGATGTCTTTAATCGGTTGTGGGTTTGATGGGCTTGTTTGGATTCTATTGATTACATTCTTACCCTTTTGTGCACTTAGGAGTCGATTAAAAAAATTTGTGTTGTCGTCCCTGTCCTTCGCCCATTCACCTTAAGTTTTTGTTGTGCCATTCTAGCTTCCATAAGTAATGTGTGTTCTAGTTGATCCTTCAATTCCTTTCACTAACATGCTTTTGTGTGTACCATCTTTGTGAGCTCTCCTCGAGATCTAGAAAACTGACTTCCTACAAGAGATCATTTTTTTATTTATTTTGTACCTACCCAAACACATTTGTATTCCAATCTTTAAACTTTTCTTTTATTTTACTAAGCTTTGACATAAGAGAGTATCCCTTGCTGCCGAAAGACTCATTCCCGCTCCACCGTTCTATAAATTTTTCTAGAAACCCATGGTGAGTCAACCATACGTTCTTTAATCTAAATGGGGAGGGTCCCCGTATTGACACAGTCCAAGAAGTGTCAAACACTTTTTTGGAAAATGCTTGATAAAAAATAATTTTGGTTGAATTTTGGAGGGTCCAATTGTGAAATCCGACTGTTCTGAAGACATGGTATTATTGAAAATGATGTGGTGATCAATACGCACAACTAATGTTTTCACTATGACATTTTTGGCCAAATTCCTTCGTTTAGGCCTTCGAATTAGCAATTTTTTTATTATTAATTAGTTTTTCTTTGATTACAAAGTATAAGTTTTCATTTTTATGCCGTTTGTGGAATTAGCTTTCCTATTTCGTATAGTTTTCAATTTAGGATATTTTGAACTTTTGCTATTTTTGGAAAATTTTAGAGTTTTACTATTTAAAGGACCATTTTTGCTGTAATTAGACTTTTTTGATTATTGAATAAATTCAAACTTTGATTAAGTTTTTGTCCCCTGAATTGCATTATTCATAGTGTCGAATAATCAGCTTGGAAGATCTTCACTGCGTCAAGTGGTATCAGAGCTTTCATCGCGCGTGATTTGACGTTAATCATGGCTCCAACAAAGAAGAACCAGAACCACCAACAAGTTGAAGATATTTATCAGAGACATCCAAGCTCATAACAAGCAGCGGTTCACTCAGCTTTTAGAGGTGTACGACCAATTGCGTCATAAACTTGATGAGATGTCTACAGGGATGGCAGAGTTATTACGGGCTAGGAATCCAGCACTAACCGTTATAGGGAGCCTCCTGTTGAACCTTCTAATACAAGGGAGATGGATGAAAATGCTTTTTTGGATGGGGAGGACGGATACTTTGAGGCTCAACGAAGGTGTCATTGACCGCATGTAGTTGAGGACGACTGTAGGCAGTAAGAGGCTGGGATGAAGACAGAGATTTCTGAATCCCATGGTACGCTTCTACCTGAGGAATTCCTAGATTGGCTGGCAACAGTTGAGGAAGTCCTAGAGTTCAAAGACATACCAGAAAAACATCACATATAATTGGTTGTAACCAGATTTTGCGATTTCGCCATGGCTTGGTGGCAGCAACAAAAATTAACATGAATCAGGATGGGTAAGGGAAAAGTCACCTCGTATGAGAAGTTGAAGAAACATCTGCGGGCTAAATTCCTATCTTATAATTTTCAACGCTTGATGTATTAACGATTGTAAAACTTGAGGCAAGGGGCAAAGTTTGTTAATGAGTACACCAAAGAGGTTTACCAGTTGGTTGCTAGAAACGACCTACAGGAGACAAGTGACTAATTGGTGTCGAAGTATATTGGTGGGCTAAATTTGAAAATTCAAGATACAATCAACATGTTTACCCCAATTTCTTTGGTTGCAGCACGTCAAAAGGCAAAGCAAGTAGAGCAACAATTATGACGTAGTGCTAGTTTTGTGCCTATGAACGTTAATGGTGGACCAACTTGAAGGTCACCCAAGAGGGGGGTGAATTGGGTTACCGAGTGATTATCACCTTTTTAAAACTTTATGCTTAAACAACAACAATAGCACACATATCAACTAGAAATATCTATCCAGTGCAATCAAGAAGGGGGTAGAAGAGATGGAAATGAGACACATGATTTATAGTGGTTCGATCCAACCAATCTACATCCACTACCTAACCTCCCCAGTTAGGATTTTCAAACCCCCCACTTATATAACCAATAAGTGTTACCTAAGCCCGCAAGCCTAGTGAATGCCTAGCCTTAACTAGGTCTTTTACAAGATGCCTTACCACAACAAGGTCTTATACAACCACCTAGACTCACCTAGGATTTTTCCTTACCTAGCCTCAAGTAGGATTTATGCCTATCCTCAACTAGGTATTCCCTTTCGACTTAGATCCCACTAAGTCTTACAATCAAAGTTTGATAAATACAATTGAAATTTTGCTTTACAAAGTAAAGCGACAATAAGTCCAATTCTTACAAGCCACCTAGAGCTAAACCATTCCTATGCATACAAGTATGAACTCTGACTAAGATGTATATAAAATCAGCAAGTATGTGCAATACTTAGTCAAGAAACCGACAAAAGAGTATCGATGAAAACGTGTGCGGTTTCAAATCAAGTGAACAATTGATTTTGTCAAAAATCAAGATTAAGCACAACAATTTGTTCAAATATGTCTTAAGCTCAAATATATCAAGTTTAAGTTCAAAACTCAAGACAAAAGTGTTCAAGAACACAACAAATGATTTCCAAACATTACACCTATAGATTAAGCCCAAAAAGAGTAGGAAATCAAGAAATCTTATAACTCCAAGTGTGAAGTCTGAAAATAAGTTTTAGGCTGGTTGTTGTAAGCCTTAGAACACCTCCCTTATGTTGCCTTGACCAACGAATCGATAGCTCCAAAAATCACTGAGTGTATGTGATCAAAAATCTAGCCCAAATGTGTGTAAAAACTTGGATTTTTGAAAGTGTAGGAGCACAAGTTGTGGCTTTTGTGTCCTTAGGTGTTTGAGTAAGTAGTCAAACTATTTATAACCCCATATGACCATTACATATGATCCAAAGGCCAAAAATGATTTCCAAATTTAAATTAAAGGTGTGGATCAATACTTTAAAAAAAGTTGTCAGGAAACTGCACAACGCACTAGGAAAATTGTCCAGCGTGCTGAGCAATAGAAAAATTTCCTATCAGGACACTGTGCAGTGCGCTGGGGAAATTGTCCAGAGCGCTGGTCAACACTTAGAAAAAATTTCCTGTCAGGACATTACATAGCGCGCTGGCCAAAACTTAAAAAAAATTTTTGTTAGGACACTACACAGCGCACTAGAGAAATTGTCCAGCGCGTTGGCCAACACTTAGAAAATTTTTTTGTTCAATGCAAGGGCTTTGAAATAAATAACATCCCGATTTTTCAAAACGACCTCCTAACACCTCTACGACTCTAATAAATCTTTGAAATCACTTCATATATGTTTAGTAGGGTCTTAAAAACATGTCTAGATGTCTCAGATGATTTCACAGACCCAAAAAACCAAAAATTTCAGTTTCATGAAAACATAGGGGCTTTTCTACAAATAATTTTAATGTCAATCCAAAAGCTGTCTAAACATATGCTGGTGTGTTCAAAATTAATTCTAATAGTTCATACACCTTAAATACATGTTGTAAAATATGTTTGCATCATTTAAAAACATTTTAAAAACCTCAAAATTGAAAATCACAAAAACCATAACTTTAAGTTCTTTGAAAACCAAAATTCATGTAATGCACGATTCTGATGCATTTGGCTTATAGAAATGGAACTTATATACCTGACAAATAATGTACACATGATTGTCTTGTCTTTCCGGTCCTTGCTTCCATTATGAGCCGATTCTTAAACTTATCCAACTTCATGTTGTCACTTTTTGACTTGAACTTATGCATAGTTCAACTTTCCTTGTGCACTTGAAATTCTTAACAAGATTTTGTATTCTGAAATTCTAAATGAACTTGCTAGTACCATTTTATATTGTTTGTTAGCATCAAGATCCCCAGTAGAGTATAAGTGATAAAAACATTTAGGCCAACACAACTAATACTGGCAGAGTTATTGTTGGCAGAGGAAATGTTACGAAAAATCCCATTGCTGGTAATACAAGCAGAATTAAGTGCTTTGGTTATGGAATGATTGCCTACCGAGTGTTAGTGTGCAAAGGGAAGAAAGTCTTCTTTGTTGACAACAAGGAGGTAAATGATGACGTGAATCCAACATACATCATTACAAAACCAGTTTTTCATATGTCTGCTTACAACACAGAGGAGGTTGTGATCGGAGATGTAGGTGTCACATTAGTTGTGAGACGGTCTTGCATTACACCAAGGGTGGATCTTAATGATGAATGGTTGATCTTTTAGTCCAAGTGCACCATCTTGGGAAAAGCTTGCAAATTTATGATTGATGCAGGTAGTTGTGAGAACATCATCTCTACCAAGGCAATTCAGAAGTTAGGGCTTGCAACAGTGAAGCAACCCAACCCTTACAAACTGTCCTAGCTGAAAAAGGGCAATGAGGTAACCATTTTGAAATGCGTTTTGGTAACTTTCTCTATTGGTGCCAAGTATAAAGATTTTGTTTGGTATGATGTTGTTGCTATGGATGTGTGTCACTTGTTGTTGGGGCGTCCTTAGTAATTTGATAGAGGTGTTTTACATGATGGAAATACCAATAAATACACTCTATTGTTTAAAGGGGTGCAAATTGTTTTTCAGCCTATAAAGTTTTTTATGATGATAAATCGATGATGGAGAGTAGTAGTTTGTTGTCATTGAATGGATTTGAAGCAGAGTTACGTGACTCATAAGTAGTGTATATGCTACTTGTGAAAGAAGTAAGTGATGTTGTGATTCCAGAATCTATAGCGCCTATGGTGGCTGATTTTTTGGACGTCTTTCCTGATGACCTACCTGATGGATTGCCTCAATTACAAGGCATCCAACATCAAATTCACCTCGAGCCTGGTGCGGCTCTTCCCAATAGGCCACATTATAGAATGTGCCCAGCTGAACATGAAGAGTAGAAGCAAAAATTTAAGGAGTTCTTGTTAAAAGTCTTTACTCATGAAAGCCTAAGCCCTTGCGTAGTTCCAACCTTCCTAACTCATAAGAAGGATGGCTCCTGGCGGATGTGTGTTGACAATAGAGCAGTCAACAAAATTACTGTTAGATATCATTTTCTAATTCCCCGACTAGATGATTTGCTTGATCAATTGAACGTGTTAGGGTGTTTACAAAACTAGATTTGAAGAGTGGGCATCACCATATCCGTGTTCGAATTGGCGATAAGTGGAAGACAACTTTTAAGATTCGAGAGTGGTTATAGGAGTGGCTAGTGATGCTATTCGAGTTGTTCAATGCACCTAGCACTTTCATGAAAGTCATGAATAAGAGTTTGCGGGCTCTGATAAGCAAATGTGTTGTGTATTTCGATGACATTTTGATTTATAGTACTAACTAGGATGAACACCTCAAGGATTTGCGGGATGTTCTTACTATTTTGCGTAGGGAGAAGTTTTATGCTTCCATGAAGAAGTTCTCGTTTATGACTTCCAAAGTTCTCTTTTTGGGTTATGTCATATCTGGAAATGGTCTACAGGTGGATGAGTCTAAGGTGGAGGTTGTGCGACATTGGCCAAGGCCTAGTACCATCGCTGAGATTCGTAGTTTTCATGGCTTGGATTTTTTTTTATAGGTGGTTCATTCTACATTTCAGCAATATTATGGCACTAGTCACTGATTATATGAAAGGTGCAAAGATGCGGTAGAGACAACATTTCAACTAATCAAAGTGCGGCTTTCTACTGCACCTATATTGGTGTGCCAGACTGTAACGACCCCTATTTTAATATAGGGCACCGCCCGGCCTAATCCCATAATTAAGCCCTAATTACAGTACGTATGACCTAATTACGTATTAGTCAGCCTGTACTACCCATTATCTCGTGGATTGAGTTCAGGAATAAGAAATTCCCCATCACTACTATTTATCATTTTATAAAGATTATCAAATTAGGGAAAGTCCTTAACATCTCAGCGAAATCATTATATATAAATCCTAAATGTGGAATCCAGGAAATAATGATCACAATATAAATATGCAATAAACGGTGAGCATATAGACAAAGTGAAAGTCAAAGGTCGGGTGAACTAGCTCTCGTCCCAGCGAACAACCCAAGCAAAATACATATATAAGCAAAATACAAAAATATGACCTATATGTACAGCAGCTTTGCACTACGAGCTCAGAGGTAGTCGTTGATCTTCTCCTTGCCCGGTCTAGTACTGCTCGACGAACCTACACCCACCGTCACAAACTAGACGGTGAGTATAGTGATATTTAAGTGATAACCGGGGAAGTTTATACTACATTTCCAAAGTAAAGACAGATTTTTAAATGCATAATATAGCAGAAAAAAGGTGCTGAGAAATTAATGCATGTAAATACCACAATTAACAGAATTAAACAGACTGACATGGGCTAAGTCGAGATGATCTACGTTCGGTCGGCAGTGAGAACTATCAGCCATCCTTTACCACTATCGTATGGAGATACTCTCAACATAGTGAGAACTATCAGCCATCCTTTACCACTATCGTATGGAGATACTCTCAACATACTTTATCAATGGCGGAGCCGCGCTCCACGCGAATATATATATATAACTTACCGACAACCCCGTTGTTCAAACTACGTGATGCCATCCAAGTAATAGTGTGAGTGCCAGAAACCTTGAGGTCCAGTGACCTCGTGAATCCACCCATCTCTCGTGAAATGGACACTAGATAATATCTAACTTTTTTTTCAAGGATCTTCATTTCTAATGTTTTACCATATCAATAATAAGTTAGGCTATGAAGCCCCAAAGGAAATGGAATACAAAACTAATTACCACAGAAACCCTAGAGCATGCATTTCTAACATCAATTATAGTCCACAACAAAATATGGCATATAAGGAAAAAGAGTCAATGAAACTATCACAAGGCATCATGCTATTTCAACATTCAATTTGAACAAAGCAAGGAAAACATTATGGTAGATTACTAACAACAAGTCATCAAATTGACTGAAAAGAGAAATAACATGAATGGAATAAAGTACAGAGTTCCCACAGTTTCACTTAAAAGTCACAGGATAGCTCAGGCTATCCAGCCTCACGACACTCTCACTAGCGCTCTCGAACTCCCGTAACACCCCTAGGTCCTTGAAAGGTCATTTCATATCATTTATTTATTTATTTATTTTTATTACATAGATATATTTTATGTATATATATACATACATTTGTATGTGTGTGTATATATATACATACATATACATATGTATACATATACATGTATGTATATTCCTATATATATATATGTATATACATATATATTTATTATTATTTTTTTCTTTTTATTTATTCTTATTTACTTTTTTTTATTCTGTTACTATTCCCTTTTTTTATATATTTTATATTATATAAATATATTTGTTTTTTATTATTGGGTCGGGTCTGACCCGACCTGTAACAACCTCAAATTTTTAACTGACTTGCGTTACATTTGTCAGGATTGTGACCTAGCTACGTGATACTAGATAGTATTTTGAACTTCGGAAGTCGACACCGAAGTAATTTTATGATTCTTTGATTGTGTGTATTAGTATATTAGTGTTTTACGGGTCTCATGCCGTTCGAGCAAATTTTTAGTTGAGTGAGGTTTCGCCTAGTTAAATAGTGGATAAAAACAAGTAAAGAGTACAATCAAATGAATTTTTAATTAATTTAATTAATTAGTTGGCGAGACAAGGCGAGACTACGCGCATTACGGGAGTCAGAACAAGGAAAGACGGACTGAGGAACGTCGTTTGAATGTTGAAGTTGGTTAACTACGCAACATACGGTCTACATGATAGTATTGTTAAAGTGACACAGCCTAATGGTGAGGAGCCATGAGATTGACCTCGAGATGCGTGTGTGTGTTGAGATGAAGGGACATGCAAGTGACAACACATGTAATAAAGAGAAAAACAAATAAAAAAAGACATATAAGGGCAAGGGTTTTAAAAATAAACAAGTGTTAAGATAAGGGCAAAAAGGTCATTTGCTATATATATATAAATTGTTTTATCCATAAACCCTACTTCACTATTCATCATCTTCATCACCCCATAGCCGTCGCTACCTCTCGCCACCGTCGACCACTGACTGCCAGTCGCCGGATCTCTCACCGGACCGGACCACGCCGGAGGTCTGTGTTCTCTCTCTCTCTCTCTCTCTCTCCCTCTCGGCCTCACGTCATCTCCTTCTCCTCTTGGCTGTGCATTCTCCTCCTCCTTGGACTGTAACCACCGCCACCTTCCACGGCACTGCCACCTTGTCCACCCACCGGAGACGCCTAGGTGAGTCTCTTCCACCCCTCTTTCCCTCTTCTCTCTCAGCTTGTACTCTCCCTCACTTTTCTCGGCCTCCATTATGGCAGCTCGCTTTCCCCCCCCCCCGGCTGGACCGTCACCACCGCCACTCACCACAACGTTAAAGCCTCCACCACTCACCGGAGATCACTAGGTGAGCTTCTCTCCTCTTTTTCCATCGTTTTCGTTCTCTTTCCATGCTCACTATTTTGCCATTTTGGGCTGCTTTGGTGGCTGTTTTTGCCTACTATTTGAGGCTGTCGTGGCTAGTGGAACCATCCCCGGTCACAGCTAATTGGAGTGGAGTCTTCGACGACTCCGCTGGCCGACGATGACCCCTCCTATGTCTAACAGCCACGTTATTGGTGGGTGTGTGTCTTAATGAATATAGTGTTTGTTTGAACTGTTTTGGGTTGGAACAGTTGTGGGGTGTGTGACAGTATGTGTGCACACCCCAGTTGGGGTGTGGGGGGGTACTATGTATGGGGTGGGTGATCATAAACTGTGCTATGTGAGTGTGGGTGTGTGGCTACAAATGGTATTATTTTATGTGTGTATGTGTGACAGTTTTGGGTGTGTGTACATGGGGTGTACATCTCAATGTGTGTACACCACAGTGTGTATACACCACAGAGGGGTGTACACAACAGTCGTGTGTGTGTGCATTATGAGAATCAACTAGTATGTGTGTGGGTAGTTTAGATGTGTTGGTTGTATGATTCGGTTGTGTTGTATGTGTATGGGGTGCATAATACAATGGGGTGCACGCAATAGTGGGGTGTTGTGTCCACATAACAGTGAGGTGCATATATCATGTGTGTGTGTGAATATAACAGTGGGGTATGGGGTGTATTTACCGGTGGTGTGCATTATTGTATGTGTGTAAATAAATAAAACAAGGAAGTGTATGGACATTTTTAAATGTTAATTGTAGTCTTGTGTTAAGGCCCAATAAGGGCCCAACATACACATTATATATATAAGGGTCCATAACAAATACAAATAATATGAAAATGGTTAGGCTAGGTGTAACAACCCCAAATTTTTAACTGACTTGCATTACACTTGTCAGGATTGTGACCCGGCTATGTGAATACTAGATAGTATTTTGAACTTTGGGAGTCGACACCGAAGTAATATTATGATTCTTTGATGGTGTGTATTAGTATTGTAGTATTTTACGGGTTTTGAGTCGTTCGGGCGATATTTAATTGAGTGAGGTTTCGACTAGTTAAACGGATGATAAAAACAAGTAAAGAGTACAAATATATAAATTTTTAATTAATTTAATTAATTTGTTGGCAAGATAAGACGGAACGAAGAACATCGTTTGAACGCGGGAGTTGGTTAACTACGCGACATACGGGCTATGGAGTGGAACTTGTTAAAGTGACACCACTCAAATGAGGAGAGCCATGAGATTTGCATCGAGATTTGTGTATATGTTGAGATGTGATAAAGTGGTAAAAGACCCATTAGGGCAACTGTTTTTAAAATTGGTAAAAGAACGTTTAAGGGCAAATGGGTCATTTCACCAATGTTACATATATATAAAACAAGATAAACCCACTATTCATCTCCTTCTCCAAACACCACCGCTGCCACCTCTCCTCTCCTCTTTCGGCCCACGCCGAGCTGGACCACGCCGAAGCTCACTCACCGGAGGTCAACTCTCTCTCCCTCCCTCTCGGTCTCTCCCTCTCTCTCGGCTTCACTCTCGATCTCTCCTCTCTCACTCGATCTCTCGTTTTCTTCATCTCTCTCGTCGGGTTGCCACTCCACCCTCCTCCACGACTGTGCCACGAGCTCGCTAGAGCTCACTCATCGGAGGTCATCTCTCTCCCTCTCTCCATCTCTCTCGGTTTCTCTTTTCCTTCTCCCTCTCTCTCATTTTTAAGCACGAGCTATTGAATATGTGCACTGCCGCCACCACCACGCATCCCTGGCCGAGTGGCTGACGTCGGAGACAAATCCACAGCCTCGTCGGAACCTCTGGGATCTCCAAATATGGGATGATGTGAGCCATGGTGGTGGTGCTGGCCATTCTTCCCAAACTAGTTGGAAAAAGAGAATATGAGCTCCTCCTCCTCTTCGCGTCTGGTCGGTGGTGTGGGCGGTGCAATGACCAGGGGTCCAGTCGGGGACGACTCGACGGTGTCTCACCGGAGTTCCATCGATCCCAGAGCACCCCCACCCCATTGCATGTGTATAAATAACTGTGGTGTCGTTGTGCCTTTTTTTGTTTTTTTTATGTTGTACTGGTGGCACTGCTGTCGGCGATCGCCGTGGCCTGATAGACTGTCGGGGGGGTCATCACGATCATGTTGATGTCACCCTAGAGTCAAAACCCATAGCATGTGAGTGGTGTTCGCTGTTTCATAAATTTTTCAATGTTTCGATGTTTTGTGTGTTTCGCTGGAAACTGCCACTGTCAGTTGCGTTGTTGGCCGGACTGCTGCTTCGGGAGGTTGCCGAGGACCATGCTAAACCAATGATGGTGTCTCGCAACTCTCCAATGGGTCCGAGCCGGTAATGACAAATACTTTGACGTGACTAGGGGAGTGTCGAGGACCACACCAAACCCTTGTGTGCATCCCATAACCCTCGGAGCGTCCATATTGATGGTGGCAAGTTGTGGTATTAATAAACTTATGTGTTGGTTCTCTATCGCGTCAAGTAGTTGTCAATGTGACGTAGGGCGTGCACATAGCCTTTCCATGCTGTGTTGGCACTCTACAAATGTTGGACCACACCCGTGAGGTGCCTTTGTCGCCGGTGTATGGTCATGTTAAGTTTAGTATTGAGTCATAATTGTTGGATGACATCGAAGTTGTGTTTCATGTTGGTTGAACAGTAGTGACTTCGTGGACACACTGCCGATCCTCGAGACTATAGTGTGATTTCATATATGACTGAGTCGAGCTTAAGACCTATAATTAGGCTTACATAGGTGTGGTTATAATACCCAAGAGAGTCATTATGTTTCGTTGTATTTTTGGTTTGATTTATCGATTGAGTTAACCAATTGTTCGAGTCATTAAAACATTAGGAAAATACTAGGGTACCAACCTAGGTTTAGTAATGACTCGACCCACTAATTAAAGTTTTTGACCTTGTCAGGTAGCGGGAAACTCGAGGATACGCGTAAGGAATGTAAGAGTGTCTACGCGTTACGATTAGTCAGGTAAGTACACTTGCCTTAAAAAGCATTTGTACGTTTGTAAGCCAGTAAGAAAATGCCATGTGATTCATTATCATTTACTCAGTCTTATTATGCTCTATTATTGGTATTCCATTCGATTCCTTGTTGTGTGTTTCCCGACGTAAGTGTTTCATCTCGAAAGTACTAGGACCTGCACTAGAGGGATAAAACGCGAGCACTCGTGCGTACGAGTGTGTGACTACCCTTAATGACCGTGTGACACCGAGTACTGGGTGGGTGGGTTCGAGTCCCTCCCGTCATAGCTGTGCCTTCACTTGTGTCGATGCCTGGAAAGACCTCACGAGGTCTTCACCATTATGCTATAATTTAAACCACTTATGAGCCTCTTTTGATTCATTGGAACACACTTGACTTTCGATTGATATCTATTAGTTTGTTTATCATGCACCTTGCTTATTTAAATTCATGTTTTTCTTTTACCGCATGATATTTAGACTGTTTTACTTGTTATATCATGAATTATTGTTATCTTCTTCTGGCATTACATTCGATTTTCTGCAGTTGCTCACCGTCTAGTTTGTGACGGTGGGTGCAGATAGAGCAGAGTGCAGTAGAGGCAAGGAGCCCTGCTTATGCGACTTTTTGTGAGGATTAGCGGCTAGATTTGGAGACCATTTTGTAGGTTTCCTTATGTTTTGCTTTTATGTATATCGTTTCATATATATGCTTTGGGATTATTGAACTTGGTATTTTGGTGAGACTGGTATCATGTATACATGCTTATCGAATTGTATATGAATACCTGGGGTTTTCCACACTTATAGAATTCATAATTTCCCTTTGATTGAGTTATTTCCTCTTGTTATTTACTGTTTAGTCTTCCGCTGTGTATTATTGCAATAACTCTTTCATAAATTACTAAATTGATTAAATAGGAGGCTGACTAGGCTCGTCAGGTTGTCAAATGATGACTTAGGACCTACACGGGTCTAGGCCGGGCATACCCAATTGCACAAAGAAATTGGAGCCGTCACACTAGGGCCCAAACAAAAGCCCAATCAAGGCCCAATAAAATAGTACAACTTAAAACCCAAAGCCAAAGGAATAAAATATAAAGATGGACATATATATCTAGGCCCAATAAGTGTCCACTCAAAAAGCTTACTTAGGTGGGTATAGGCTTGATACATGAGCCCAACAAGAGCCCAAAGAGAGTTATGTCTTGCGAAAAAGGGCAATAATCATATAGATGGATTGATCCACAATGGTTTGAGTCGCCTTAATTAAATGTATTTAAACTAAACATACGAGAAATACCCTAAGACGAGGTACTAACTCTAAATCAATATACGGGGTTTAAACTTTTATCAGGTTGCTAAGTGATGACGTGGGACCTGTACGGTCTAGGCTGGGCGTACCCAATTGCATGAGGAAATTGGGGCCGTCAGACAACCCTGGCCAGGGTACCGGGTCGGCTCGGCCCATGGGCCAAGCCTAACTCCGCTCTGGCCTGACCCAAGAAGAAGTGCACACGGGCCCAGCCCGTGTGTATCTTCTTCCCTAATGTTTCTGGTTCGCGCGGGTATAAATTTTATTTTATTTTTTCGTTCGATCAATCCGAGATGGGAGGGAGGGCCCTCCTCGGACGAACTGCTGACACCACCATCACCGACTGCCACATTACATCAACAACAACAACAACAATGTCTTACCTCCGAATCGCCGACGCCGTGCCTCGAAGCTTCCGATCTCCCTCCTCCGATGATCACTCTCTCTCTCGGACTCCTCTCTCTCTCTATCGGCTCTTTGGGATGTGTTATGTGTGTGGTGGTGGTGGTGGTTTTGGGGTTAAGTAAAAAGGTAGCCAAATTATCAAAATGCCCCTCAATCTTATCCTCTTTCTTAATGAGTCAAAACCCCTTTTTGTCATTTCACAATTTTTTTTTTGATTTTTAAATATACATATTTATATTATATATATATAAATAAATGTGTCCAATTCAATTTTATTAATTTATGACCATAGACTATGATCTAATGTGCATTAATTTAATTACATTGCACTTAACTAAGTTTAAACTTACCACAAGTTTCTCTACTTGGTACCTCAGCTCGCGCGCGACTCGAGGCGTGTCCTCGACTGCGTCTCGGTGTTGATAGCTGCAAGTACTGACTTAGTCATTCTACACACATACAAAACACTAGGAATACATCAATACAAATATAAAATTTATCTCGGCCACATACTTCGGTCTGTTTGCACATCTCATGCGGGCCCTATCTCATGGGTTGGTGATCCTGATTAAGCAATTAATTAAGATTAACAAAATTGGGCCGTGACACAGAATTTCATCTCCCTTTTAAGTTGCATTGTGATGCTTCTAAAGTGTGCATTCGGTTTGTTTTGAGTCAAAATAGTAGACCTGTGGCATATTTTAGCGAAAACTATCTGGGGCTAAGTCGCATTATAGTACTTACGATGTGGAGTTTTATACTGTAGTGCAAGTAGTACTTACGATATGGAGTTTTATGTTGTTTATTGATCATGATGCCTTACGACATTTGCATGGGCAAGATAAGGTATCGGTTAGGCATGCTTAGTGGGTGACGTGCTTGGAGCGTTTTACTTTTGCGGTAAAACTCAAATCAGGAGTTACAAATAGGGTTACTGATGCTTTAAGTAGAAAGTGAAGTCTATTGAGTCGGATGACTAACTGTGGAGGTACATGATTTCTCATCTTTCTCTGATTTATTTGATACTGATCCTTTTTTTGTTGGTATTCTACCAAAAGTGCATAGTGGTGAACATATAGATTATGCACTGTGTGAGGGATTTCTATTTAAAGGCAACTAACTTTGTGTTCTTGATTGCAGTCTGCGATTGAATATCATCATAGAGCTACATTGTGATATGGTTTGACACAGACTTTGCAAATTAGTTCAGGCTTCCTACTTTTGGCCTACCATTCGCAGAGAGGTGGAGAAATGTGTACATTGTTGTCAGACCTGTCAAGTCTCGAAGGGTACAACGACTAATGCGGGTCTTTATATGCCATTACTAGTTCCAGAGCAGTCATGGGTTGATCTTAGTATGGATTTCGTGTTGGGATTGCCTAGAACACAACGAGGTCATGATTCTATCTATGTAGTGGTTGAATGTTTTTCTAAGATGGTTGATTTTATTCTGTGTAAGAATACTACAGATGTTGTGAAGGTTGCTCAATTGTTCTTTAGGGAAGTTTATAAGTTGCATGGTTTTCTTACTTCAATTGTGTTAGATAGAGATACTCAGTTCCTTAGTCACTTTTAGCGTAGTTTGTGGAAAATGGTGAACACTCAGCTGAAATTTAGTAGTGTTTATCATCCGCAGATAGATGGGTAAACGAAGGTAGTCAACCGCTCTCAAGGAAATCTTTTGCGGTGTTTGGTGGGTGAAAATCTCTGGAGTTGTGATATGAAGTTGAGCCAGGCCGAATTTGCACACAATCATGGTGTTATCCGGTGTACTGGATTTAGTCTTTTTCAAGTTGTTTATTCCTTAGTTCCTCAGAAGCCTTTTGATATGATATCCTTACCAAGTAAAAAAAGGTTGAATGGAAAGGCAAAAGACTTTGTGCTCAGTTTATAGGATGTTCATCAAACTATTAGGGATAGTTTCCAAACGGCTAGTGGCAAGTACAAGAATTTTGCTGATCAGAAGAAACATCATGTGGAATTTGAAGTTTGTGATTTTGTTTGGGCGGTCCTTACTAAGGATCCATTTTCAATTGGTGATTACAACAAACTCTCGACAGGGAAGATTGGCCCGGTTGAAATTATTGAGAAGATAAATACTAATACCTACCAATTGAAGTTACCGAGTCATATTCGTACAACTAATATTTTCAATGTTAAGCATTTGATTTCCTTTTTTTTTGGAGATACATTAGAGGATGAAGATTCGAGGGCGAATCCTCTCCACCCTGGGGAGAATGATGCAGTCCAAGAAACGTCAAACACTTTTTTGGAAAAAGCTTAATCGAAAATAATTTTGGTTGACTTTTGGAGGGTTCGACTATGAAATTCAGCAGTTCTGATGACATGGTTTTATTAGAAACTGTGTAATGATCAATATTCACAACTAACATTGTGATTAGGACGTTTTTAGCCAAATTCCCTCATTTAGCCATCCGAATTAACAATTTTTTTATTTTTAGTAAGTTTTACTTTAATTACAACTTTAGGTAGGAGTTTTCATTTTTTGTTTCGTTTGTAGCATTAGCTTTCCTATTTCGTCTAGTTTTCAATTTAGGATATTTTGGACCTTTTTGTTATTTTTTGCAAATTTTAGGATTTTGCTATTTAAAGCACTTTTTTGCTATAATAAGATGTTTTTTTAATTATTGAATGAATTCTAACTTTGATTACGTTTTTGTGCCCTGAATTGCATTATTTGTAATATCGAATAATCAGTTTGGAATATCTCCGCTGCGTCACATATGGATGATCTGGTCTCCAAAATAACTAGGTAATGGTCACATGTTACTCTCTCTCCCAAATATTGTCTTCCATACTGAAAATGGTCTCCCTATTCCTTGGTGAACATTATGCGATCCAACCGCGCATATAACGACTCATGTCGTATATTCGACCAAGTGTGACCCCCATTCATTAAGTTTAAGTCCAATTCCAATTAACATATTAGTTGATGAAACTGTCTCATGCTCCTATTGATTCGAGTTCAATTTGTTTTCTCAGACATAAATCTAGTTGACATCAAAATCACCCGCGACACACCATCGCGGCACACCCCCTAACGCTCCCATCTCTTCCCAAAATTCTCTCTTCTTTGTGCACAGCATGGCCCATACATACCCGATACCCACCATGATTCACCTTTAACTTTCTCAATATGTAATGACATCGAAAAAATGCCATCATGTTGTTGATTATGCTTACCTGTCGCACATCCTACACAATAAAGACTCCCCCTACCTCCCTCGGATGGTAATGTCGCCCAACCTTTAAAATTGCTCCCCCAAATTGCAAAGATAACTGCTCTATCTATGCTTTCCATTTTCGTTTCTTGTAAAATTAATAAATCAGGATTATATTTCTTAACAATGCTTTTGATGTTTCGGCACTTGACTGCTGCTCTTAGTCCTCGAATATTCCAGGTCATAATTTTCATGGGTGACCAAGAAAATCCCGCCTATCAGCTTGATTGTAATTCACCTCAGAGGACAACCGTCAATCTCCATGTATGTCCTTGATCTCCTCCTTTCTGTAGATTGGCTCGCTGTGGACAGGTGTTCTGGCGAAGGTGGATTGGTCTGGGCCATCATTTCATGCACCTCTGTCCTCGCTGTCTCGCTCTCCCCTGGCTGAAGAATCCGTTCAGTTGAGAAAATGGTGTGTGTGTTTATGAATTCTTCACTGCAATGTCGGCCCTGTCCTCGCCAAAATTTGGCCTAAATCTATCTAGGCTTAGTTTAGGTTGGGCCTCACAGATTCTTCAAATGCTTGGACCTTATTTAGTATGGCCCGTGTGGTAGCACAGCTCCACGAGTCCCCCATAAAATTGTTGGGCTTGGTATATCATCACGGGTTTCAACCATAGCTCAAATTTCTTCATTTGGGCCTTTATCATAAGCTCGACATGCCTCTTCAATTGCCTTCGCAATTCCTGGACCCTAAGAGCATTGCATTTCTGTCCTTCCTGCCATAGGACCTATATTTTGGGCTATGGGCGCGTCATATTTTTGGGTCAGTTCGATCAACAGAGTCATAAATGCAGGAAAATCCAGTCCTTCGTACATCTCATATTCGAGCAATCTGTTAGTTGTGGCTGAGCAAGGTGGTTTTGGGTTGCTTCATGCACCTGAGGTAGTGCTTCTGTCGGTCTCATAATTAACAAACTATCAGTAGAGCCAATGGGTGGTTCACCACGTGACCTGTTGCCTGTCACCATAATTTGAAAGTGTTCTCCTTGATTGCCTTTTTTGATGAAACTTTCCTGACCACTACAAGAGAAAAGGCTTTTAATGACGGTTTTAATAACGGTGAAAATCCGTCACATATGAGCAGTTATAAATGTTCAAAGCCTTTTGTGACGGTTTTGCACCCTCATCTTTTCTAAAATATCAAACCTTTTAATGACGGTTTAAAAACCATCATTAAAAGGTTTGATATTTTTTTTTAAAAAAAGGACCGTTGTGGTGCCACATCACACCAAGTTTCCTAGCACTAAATTATTTTGATATCCAAGACTGACTTGATATATACATTGCAGTTGACAACATATCTCGAGTTGAGAAACACTAATTGCTCCCAAACATTTCGAAACATACTCATCTTCATCCTCTTCATGGCTCTCATCATCAGTATCCTCCTCCATGTTGTCAGATATGATATCTTTCAATGGTCTAACAAACAACTTCCAGAAGTAAGGATCACCTGCAGGAATTGGCACCCAGGAAGACATTTATCAAGTGCGAGAAATTTAGTCACTGAACCACCTTCCCCATGTTGTCCCGCAGCTGCAAATTTGCAATGAAGATGAGCAGAAAACCAATAAGGTGGTTTGAGTTTATCTAGCAATTCTGCAACAGCTTTACTTTCAAGAGTTTTTTCCTGAATCTAAACCAAGAACAAAGAAGGCCACATCTTAAAAAGTCTTTTCACAAAGTGTAGCTTTGTTATAAGATCTTAAAACTCAAAGCAAAATATAGGCATACATAAAATTTAATTTAACTTGAAACTTTGAATGACCTGATCCAATGAAACTTTGTTAAGTTGAGTAGAGATGTAGATTTAGGCATTGGTTTTAATTAGTATATGTAAGGTATCTAGTAGATCAGTAATAAATTGAATAGTTTAAATTTACCTAAGCCAAACATGGTTGATCTCTGCATCTCCAATCGACTTATTTTCGATCTCTTTACATTCCTTAATTCGCTGATATCATCATCTTTTCCCTTAAACTGTAAAAACTCCCCAAGAAGGTACTTATTTTCTTTCAGCTCCAACCTGCACATAAAGTGAAATAAGAATCAGATTTTCTCATTATACATCACAATCCTAGCAATGAAGTACAAAATGAAGATCCTCATTCCACTGTTTTTGATAAAAACAAAGCATGAAAACCATCCGGACCCATAGCCTTTGTATCTCCTATCCCAAATACAACCTTCGTAACATCCTCCCTAGAAAAAGAAACATTAAGGAGAGCAAGAGCCTCATTAGAAAGCTGAGAATTAACCTGAGAAGTAGCAAAACCAAGGTAATATAATTTTCACTAGTAGCAAAACCAAGGTAATGTAGGAAATGAAAAATGCAACTGCTCATTCACAACTGTGTTTTAGAAATTGGTGAGAAAGACAAACCTATCTCCCTTTGGTCTCCTCATTCGATCCCCAGTGCTGAAATTAGCCACGTTGTACTCACAACGTACCTGCATAAATATAATTAGAATAAAGAGAAGAATGGAAGTCAGAGTAAACCATTGAGACTCCAACAACATATTTACCAGTGCCTGGTCATTAATTTGTTGCCCCCAATTCTGGACCTGAAAAAATAAAATTGTAGACTTCATAACTATTAAAGCAGTAGCAACCATCTTATATCGATGAAAAGAAGAAACAACCTAAATACAAAGGTAGCATAGTAATATAGTGCTTATGCAATCATATTCCACACTTTAATTTCTTCTTTTATAGGAACAAGACTTGATTTCATTATTGCCAAAAAAAAGGTACGTATACTGCGGCAATGACCTTGGTAATCCCCATTTCAAAAACAGCAGACCTGTGATTAAATCGGATAGAAGGTAACATTAATAGTCAAGGGGAATTAAGAAAAGGAAACAAAATTCCTCAAACACTAAATGAAGTAGAGATCAAAAAACTTAATGACCTGGAACGTTTGACCCAATCTTTATCCATATTGATCATGAGATCTTAAACCTGAGAAAGTTAAAACTTCAATACTCATTTCATAGGTGCTGATGAGAAGAATGATGTGCAGCTTTTCTACTACTTCATCAAGTCAGAGAGAGATCCTACTAAGGACCCTCAAAAAGGAATCATAATTTGCAGGCAATGACCTATAACGACCAAAAAAAGAATCTAGAAACTGCATTAGAATACAATACAACCCAAACAAATACAAAACCAGCAAACTATAGTCTCGAAGTTCTTCATCATTTTCAGATGCACTGGAGCAATAATCAATCAAAACTGTAAACTTAATTTCTTCCAAAAGAGGTAGAAGAGAGTTAGAGGTTGAAGGGCATGAAAAGAAGCGCTCTTTGTAGGGATTTGTGATCAATAGGGAAATAACCACATCAGAAGTTTCACATTATCATTGAACACTTTTCAAGTGACCAATGGTTGCTTGTGAGTGGTTGATGTCATTGTTTAAGAACTCCAAAGAAAAAAAAGCTATTTCATAGTTCTCAAAATGAATGACCTCTATAGGTTTACTATTATTTTACCAACACATGAAAGCACATACATCAAACAAATGAAAAGTTAGCTCAAGTCTTTATCTTGATGTTTCAAATGATGTATAGAGTCAATTTTAGTTCCACATTATTGAGTAACAAGAATGTGCGCAGTGTTCCACAAATTTTCTCGACAATTATTCTTAAATATCCATCTAAGGGGCAATTAGCGCACATGTTTAAATAATACAATCCATTTTTCTAGTTAGACAATACACTGGTTGAAAGATCAAAATAGAGAAGCATTATGAGATATCACATCATGACAACTTTTCACAGAATGAGACCAATCAACTAGCAAAGCCTTACAGTTAACAACAAAGAGATTGAGGAGATAAAAAGACCAAGCATATAGTTTGGAGACAAATTCATAGAAAGAGACCAATCAAGCAACAAATTTCTTGGTGTTAACAGCTAAGTTTATACATGGGCACTTTCTCAAAAAATACAACTTAAATAGATTGATCACTGTCCCAAATGTAGATATTTAGTGAAACATACTAATAACTCTATTCACAGATGATTAGTAACCACATAAAAATTTGTATCTATAAGTTGACATGAAAATCCAATTCAATATTTCTATCTCTCTATTTTGATATAATTTAATAATGTTGTCTCATTTATGTGATGTGTCACATGTGTATGTATATATATTTTTTGTGGTCATTCCAACTTTCATTCGAGATTACTTTACATTACATGCTCCAAAGCTATCTAGCCCCACTTCATCCTACACAACAACTACAGCATTATACAATACACAGAAATATTCAAAATTTGATTAGTTATACTCTATTTTTGGTAAAATTTCTCACTGAAAATTCATCATAATTAGAAAGATTAGAGAGGTAAATAAAGTGTGAGAAAGAGAGATCTTCAAATAGAAAAATCACCTTTTTTTCTGGTACGAGTGATACTGACTTGGAAATGGGTGCTTCTGCATATAATGGGGTGCTGAAACTAAAAGACAGTGACAAATCATCAGATGACTCTAAAAGGATTGGATGGGATTAGATAAGACCAAACAATTATTGATACAACTCAAATTATGCTGGATATGACCATACTCACGAATTCAAGATATTGGAATTTATTGAATAGATGCAAGGTTTACAATAATAATCAATTACTTGCACATTCATGAATAATAGCATTGTGTAAGTTAAGTACATCCATGGTTGTAAAATATGTCTAGATCTTCTTGATTGTTCCACACTGAGGGGCAAACCATGCTGGGCACAGATTGCAGAGACAGCAGGATTTCATCAGGAATTCACTGCTTCCTCTGCACAAGACAACTGGGTTTCTATGTGGCAGCCTAGACTTGGTCATCAATTTCCAAGTATCTAGAGGTCTCCATAACATATTAAATTCATCATGAACTGAAGATCAAAGAGATTAAATTGTGTAAAGCTTGAAAAACATTGGAAATTTAGTTTCCAAGGTGTCCAAACTTCGTAACTAAATCTCATAATCCAAGACAATCCAAAAAAAAACTAAAGAGCCTTAATTTGATCTTTCATCAAGTAAAGTGATTGAGTAACTCTACGAGCGCCCAATTATTGGCACAAATAAGATGCATCAATAAGCATCCTTAATGAACATTTCATCGAGAAGATAAAAACTCAATCTAAAATTATTCAAGTCAGATCCTTAGCACCCCAATTAGCTAATACAAATAACTGAAAACTGAAACTAATTCAACAACAACAAAAAAGCCCTCAAACAATTATTATCGAAACCACAACCACAATTTTCAAAAAGGGGAAAGGGAGCATGTTAAAGAGAATTAAGTCTTGCTATTTGTGTTCCTATCACTCTAATCCTTAGCTCGAGTTATGCAAGGATGCAGATTCTATTTTTATCGTCATGCTTTGCATTGTTTCTTTGGTTGTTCTAGTGCAAGCTGCATTTCGATCTTTTACTCATAAGGGGCTAATGCTTTCATGCAACGGGTCATCGGACTACAAGTGGTCAATTTGAATCATCCTTGGAACACAAATTGCCACAATCTTGGTAGGAAGTATAGGTGTGTCGTTTAGATTGGTTATGCTACTGGCTCACATGAAAGGTGATAGTCTTGGATTAACTTGGGGAAAAAGAGATATAAATGTAATGACTGAAAATTCTTTGTTGGATATTAGCATAAAGGATGATTTAGTTGATATTTTCATATTACTGATTTATTTGATGATTCTTGTATTGACAATTGTGCCATTTGCGACTTTCCGTCTAATATCAAGGGTGTTGCAATATTTTGATTAAGCCCAACGAAAAGAGTGTTGATGAAATTAAAGAGTTCTTGCATCTGATTCATGAAACTGAGCAAGGGTTGGAAGAATGGACATTGAGGAAAGGAGTTGGAGATATAAAGAAGTGGATGGAACTGAATAGAAACAATTATGCAATTCTCAATATCAATGCTGAATCAACGAAACTGAAATTAAACGAAGAGAGAGAAAGGCATAAACAAAACCTGATCGAAAATCTCAGCACATTCCCGATTCCTCCACTCGTTGAGCTTTGATGATCATCAACAAACCAACATTCATCCCCAAATGAACGATCAATCGAACCTCCAAATCACGAACCGATTCTTCACAACGTATATTAGCATCGATCAATCAATGCTTCAAAACAACAACAACAACAATAACAAAAAAATTCAGATCAGAAAAATCACACGTGTGAAATCCTTGATCAAAACAAAGAGAGAGAGAGCGAGAAAGGCAAATTCAAACCTCCAAATGAAACCCTAAATCGAAGCCCTCCTTGAGAGAGACGAGCTCGAGAGATGCATAGAGAGACAAGCGATCGAGAGAGAGGATTGAGAGGGTCGAGAGAGAGAGCATCGAGAGAGAGAGGTCGTTGAGAGAGACGAGTGGTCGAGAGAGAGACCGTGAGTGTTTTCACGAAGGAAATACGATTGATTGAAGCAGGAAGGAAGGGGAGGAAGTAGCAGAAGCTTTATACGATCTAAGACCACTTATCTCATTAATAACGGTTGCCGTTATCAAAAACTATAGATAACAGCCACCGTTATCTCTGCTTCTCATTAATTAATGAGTTTGTTATTATAGAATAAATATGTTGTAGTGATGTTGTTGTTTGTGATCCATCATACTGTTGGGAAATGTGCCCTAGGTCAATCCATTAATAGTCTTTATGAATACATTTTAGTTAATAAAATAGAGGATTTCATTTGTTGTTTATTATAATTGATTTGTATGTTTACATTATAATAAGATCCATGGATATTTACAGAAATATCCTAAATGTCCCTAGTCAATTATTATACTGGGAACTATAATGAATTTAGACTAGTGTGAGTCTTGATTGATGATCATACGATGATGATACGTATAGGAATACGAATCAAGATCATGAGTACTTGTTAGGGAACAAAGTACTGGATCGACCCGCTATTAGAACATCACATGGATTAAGTCATAGTTGTTTCTCATGATATGTATATTATTCAGTCCTCTGACTTGAGATTACCAGGGACTTCAACATTAAGAATACAGTGATTTGACGCAATCAAACGTTGTCTTTAACCGGACGATTATAAAGGTTGTGATTGGTTACTGTGTGAATAATGTGGTGAAGTTGTGTAATCGAGATAGAATTTGTCCCTCTCATATAGAGAGAGATATCCAGTGGATCCCTCGATGTGTTAGACTGTTAAAAGGCCTAGTCTAAGTGAATTGATATTGAACAATGTCACTTGGATGTTCTCAGTCTACCTAGAGATCGAGACTAGTATGATTGAACATGTTGGATGACAATTCCATGCCTTATGTTTGATCAAAAAGATGTCGTGTGACAAAAGGATGTTATATACATTATTGATTAGGTTGTATCGATTTGATATTCGTACAACTTAGGTAGTCATAATGTCTTGCCAGAGGCCGCTTATGATTTGTATACCAAAATGTGTTTTGGTACACTGCCAACGTTGTATGAGCTTATTGGGTCGCATACTAAGAATGGTTTTGCGAGATTTTAAGATAGTTCAGAAAAACAAATTTTATATGATAAAATTCATGACAGAAACATCCTTGTAGTGTGTTACACTTATACTTCTTTAAGTAGGGATATATGTGTAATTTACTTAACCGTCTATATACAAGAGTTGTATAAATAGACGCTTTGAGTTAGAATACAAGTACAAGAAAGATTAAAAAGGGCTAAAACTCTATTTTCATTTTAAGAAACGACTTATGGTTTTTGGTATGCTCTGGATCATTTTGGAGAGAAACAAAAAAGTTTGGTTTACTCTTGAAGCTAGCACTTCAAATCTCGGCCGTCGTTCGTGTGTAGACTGCTGATAGAGGGTGTTCATCATTGGCAGCGCCTTAGAGATCGATTAACCTTTAGAAAGGTACATTGCGACTAAGGTATGATTAAGTTTTTCATAGTTTAAACGTTTTAATGGAATCAGATTCGGATCCTGTTGGGGTTTTTGTCAAAATTGTCCGTCGTTCGTGTGTAGACTGCTGATAGAGGGCGTTCATCATTGGCAGCGCCTTAGAGATCGATTAACCTTTAAAAAGGTACATTGCGACTAAGATATGATTAAGTTTTTCATAGTTTAAACGTTTTAATGGAATCAGATTCGGATCCTGTTGGGGTTTTTGTCAAAATTGTTTTGTAATCTCTGCTGCGTATGAACCCCAAACACCAACACATACACGGACATTGTTTAAGGTGAGATTCATTCTAGTTTCTCATATATGGATATCTTTATGTTAGAATATAGAGTAATGCTAGAATGACCCGGATAGGGCACCTGGGATGGACACCCAAGTAATGATGTCAATCCATTTACGTATCGGGATATGTGCGCACACACATCGATGCACGATGGATGGAAACCTTCGCTGGATGTCCATCCCGAGTAGGCCTCCGTACTTTGATGGAACCAACTACGCTCATTGGAAAGTGAGAATGAAGTTCTACATAAGAGCGCAAAATAGATTTTTATGGGACGCAATTGAAAGTGGTTACACTCCACCGGACAAGCCATTAAAAGAATACACCGCCGAGGAGATCAAGAGTGAGCTTTCAAATGATCAAGCCATGAATCACTTATTTTGTGCATTGAGCGAAAATGAGTTCAACCGAGTGAGCGCTTGTCAAACGGCGAAGGAAGTGTGGGAAAAGCTTGAGGTCCACTATGAAGGCACCATGCAAGTAAAGAAGACAAAGTTGAGGATCCTTGAGGAACACTATGAGACCTTCCGAGTTGGATCCGATGAAGATATCGCCGCCGCCATCACACGGTTCACTAAGTTGTTAAATGAGATCAAGAATCTTGGAAAGCACTATGACCAAGAGACATCGGTATACAAATTCCTTAGAGGCTTGCCTAAGGAATGGGATGCCAAGAAGTATGCTATCCAATCGGCACAAAATCTTGGAGACCACACATTCGATGCATTGTGTGGAGAGTTAACGGTCCACGAATTCGAACTCAAAGACCGAGCAAGATTGGAAGCATTAAGTGGAGGTACAAAGAGCTCAAGAAAAGAGATCTCCTTGAAGGCAAATAACTCCCCTAGTGCATCGGTAGAGATCATTGAAGATGAAAAATCTTGTGATGACAATGATCTTGAGGAGGAAGTAGCCATGCTTTCAAGAAAGCTCAACAAGGCCATATACAAGCGAGACAAGTATAAGAAGAAGTTTCGAAGTGGAAGCAAGGGAGGAAAGTCAAACGAAACCATATGCTTTGGTTGTGGCAAGCCGGGTCACATCAAGGCGGATTGCAAATCTAAGAAGGTGTTTGACAAGAAGAAAGGAAAGAAGAGCTTCAAGGCAACTTGGGATGACTCATCATCATCAAGTTCGGAATCCGATTCGGAGAGTGAAAAGGCAATACTTTGTCTTATGGCACAAGGCGAGGTAAATTCTAACCCTTTTATTTTTGATGATGTTGATGATTTGGATAATGCTCCAAATCTTGATGAACTTAGGAAAGAGTTGGAAAAGGAGGTCAAAAAGACCAAACAACTCAAAAAGAGCCTAATCATATCAATTAGTGAGATAGAGTCACAAAATGAGACCATTAATGATCTCCAAAATGACTTGAATGAAGTCATAGAAGAAAAAGATGCCTTAGTCAAGAAAGTAGAGGACTTGACTAGCACGGTGCACAAGTTCACCAATGGCAAAGAAATGTTTGATATGATGTTTGGAGCACAACGACGTGCACTCAACAAAAGGGGCATAGGTTATGGAGCAAACATGCTAAGCTATAAGAAATTACTAAATGATGATCGTAGATGTTCAAAGTGCAATAGGTCTCATGTGGTGGGGAAATGTGCCTTACAAAAGGCCAAAAAGGGTAGACTAGCATGGGTAGTTAAAAATGTTTATGACACTAACTTTCTTGGACCCAAAGGTGTTTGGGTACCAAAATCTAGTGTATTTCCCATTGTGTAGGATGCAAGGAAAAGCACCCCATGGTACTTAGATAGCGGGTGCTCAAGACACATGACCGGAGATGCACATCAATTCATTGAGCTAAAGCGGCATGACGGTGGAAATGTTACATTTGGAGACAACAACAAAGGAAGAGTTATTGGTCTCGGAACCGTCGGTAACCATTCACTTTCTATTTCTAATGTTTACCTTGTTGATGGTTTGAAACATAATCTGCTTAGTGTTAGTCAATTGTGTGACAAAGGATTTCATGTTATGTTTGAATCATCAAAATGCATTGTTAGGAATGAAAAGCATGAAACTTTGTTTATTGCATATAGAGATAAGAATGTTTATGCCATCAACTTTGATGAGATGAATATGCAAAATGTTTCATGTTTGAGTGCACAAAGTGATTGTGATGCATGGTTGTGGCACCGTAGACTAGGACATTCTAGCATGGAAAATTTGTCAAAATTGACTAAGCATGATCTAGTTAAGGGCCTACCCAAGTGCACCTTTAAGAAAGATAAGGAATGTAAATCTTGCATTCTCGGTAAACAAGTGAAATCGTCATTTAAGACGAAAGTAACAAGTAATGTGACTCGAGCCTTAGAACTTATCCATATGGATTTGTTCGGACCTACCCAAACACAAAGTCTAGGAGGTAAATCATATTGCTTTGTCATTGTTGACGACTTTACAAGGTATACATGGGTGTATTTTCTATCTCACAAGCATGAAGTGTTTGATGTGTTTGTAAAGTTTTGTGCTTTAGTAGAGAATGAAAAGGGATACAAAATCACCATCATTAGAAGTGATAGAGGCGGTGAGTTTGTAAATAGGAACTTGGAGGATTTTTGTGAATAACAAGGTTATACACACCAATTATCCTCTCCTAGAACACCCCAACAAAATGGAGTTGTTGAAAAAAAAATAGAACACTCCAAGAAATGTGTAGGACTATGCTAAATGAGTACAACATAGCTAAGCATTTTTGGGCCGAAGGCATTAACACGGCATGCTATGTTATTAATAGAGTAAATGTCCGAAAGCAAGTGAAAAAGACTCCTTATGAACTATGGAAAGGCTGAAAACCCAACATAAGTTATTTTAAGGTGTTCGGTTGCACTTGCTATGTTCTAAATGATAGGGATCAACTAGACAAATTTGACCCAAAGTCTAAAGTATGTATTTTTCTAGGGTACTCCACACATAGCAAAGCATATAGGGTGTTTAATAAATCAACCAAAATCATAGAAGAATCTATTAATGTGAAATTTGATGAAGTAGATCCCAAAGTTAAATTAATGCAAAATCTTGAAAAATTGAGGATTGACGATGAAGATGATGGCACTTTAGGACAAACCTCAAATAGTCAAGATTTTGAGTTAAACAAGGAATCCGAAACAAGTGTGCCTAAGAATTCAAGACTCCTCATTGGTCATTCATCTCAACAAATCATAGGTGATCCAAACAAATGAATAATCACTAGGTCAACATTGCAAAGAGATGAAGGACACTTAGCTTTTGTGTCACAAACCGAGCCCACCAAGATAGATGATGCCTTAGGAAATCGAGTCACATTACTTGTTACTTTCTAGGCTTGCAAATAAAGCAATCCAAGCATGGCATTTTTATAAATCAAGCAAAGTATGTGAGGGACATGCTAAAGAAGTTCAAATTCGAAAATCTGAAAGCATGTGACACTCCTAGTAGTTCGACTATCAAAATGGACAAAGACCAACTAGGAAAATCCATAGATCCTAAACTTTACCGTGGAATGATAGGTAGCCTCCTATACTTGACCGCTAGTAGACCCGACATTATGTTCAGTGTGTGCTTATGTGCTAGATTTCAATCCGATCCTAATGAGTCCCATTTAAAATGTGTAAAGCGCATATTTCGATATCTAAGTGGAACACAAGACTTAGGATTATGGTTCAATAAAACTAAGAGTTTTGAACTCCGAAGTTTTGTTGATTCTGACTATGCGGGAAGTCTAGTTGATAGAAAAAGCACTTCCGGATTTTGTCATTTGCTAGGAAACTCACTTATCTCATGGTTTAGCAAAAAGCAAAATTCCGTGGCTTTATCTACGGTGGAGGCCGAATATGTGGCTGCCGGGAGTTGTTGTGCTCAAGTTCTATACATGAAACAACAACTTGAGGATTATCAAATCCTAGTTGGATGTGCTGAAATTTACTATGATAATACGAGTGCTATAAATATATTGAAAAATCCGGTGTTACACTCTCGAACCAAACATATTGAGATTAGGCACCATTTTCTTCGTGATCATGTCCAAAAGGGCGATGTTAAACTTGTCCATGTGTCCACAGAGGACCAATTAGCCGATATATTTACTAAGCCCTTGCCCAGAGATCAATTTTCCAAGATTCGGCGTGAGTTAGGCATGGTTCGAGAATCGGACCTTCTACACATGTTTTAGTTGTTCTAAACCTATTTATATGGTGTTTTTGAAGTGTCCAAGATGTTTGAAGTCAATTCGAGTTGTATGTCAAAAATCCAAAAATTTAATGTCCAAAATTTCCAGAGAGAAATTAGCGCGCTAATGATGGTAATTAGCGCGCTAATAGTTGAGTGACCAAAAATTTCCAGGGGGAAATTAGCGAGCTAATTTCAGCCATTAGTGCGCTAATAGTGCACTGGCCCAGAATACGAATCGGCTCATTAGCGCGCTAATTCTGCCATTAGCGCGCTAATGTCGTTCGGCCAGACCACTATAAATTCATTTTTACCCTAAAACCAAAACACAACTCACACCTCTCCTCTCCTCTCATCGTCTCCACCTCGATCTCGCCGCACTCAGGTACCATCCTCACCTCTCCTTGTCGATTTCTTCAATTTCTTTGTTTTATCCATCTCGATCTATCCACTGTTCCAATGTCGACTCGCCGCACCTCCGCCCGTCCATCCTCACGTCCGTCTGCCCCCACTCCTTCCCGTCCAACCGCCCTAACTACCTCTCGTCATCCCTCTGCCCCACATCGTCCATCTACCCGGCAGGTTGTCCAATCCTCTTCTGGTAGTGAATTCGAATCCTCACCTTCTACCCATAGCCATCCCGCCCCCACTCCGGCGAATGCGCCACAACGTGAGGGCCATGCCAAATCTGTCCATGAGTCCACATCCGTTCTCGAGTCCGTGGCTCCACGGCTAACGAACGCCAAAATCCTACAGCCCGCCATTGTCGATTTCGCCTTTTTTGATAGGGCCCATCTCCCAATTCGGGAGATTTTCAATACGGCGGGATGGACCACCTTTTGTGCCCACAACGCCAACTATAACCCCCCTTAGTTCGAGTGTTTTACTCCAATCTTGAAACAACAAACCATTTTGTTCTTCGTTCATCTGTAGGTGCCCGATCCATTGAGATTACGCCTGAAAATCTCGCCCAACGCCTTCACCTTCCATTGCACCCTCGTGCCACTACGGTAGTGTGCAAATTCCTTAGTTGGCCTTTTGATCGTCTCGACGTACTTAACTCCTTTCTTCGGCCAAAAAGAACTTTAACTGTATATCCGACCGGTATGACGGATACCGATTTTAAACTGATGCCCCACCTTATTCATAAAGTACTTCACAAAGTTATTCTTCCTCAAGGTGGGAGTAAGAACTATGTCACTCTTCTTGACATGTTCGTCCTTGGGCATCTATTTCGAACCATTCCTCTCAGCTTGCCCCACATTATCATTGGCTATATGACGAGCACGTGCAGCTCGAGTCGTCATCTTCCTTATGCCCATATTATCACATCCTACTTGGCGTCAGCCCAAGTGGATCTTGCCTTAGGAGGTCGTCCCCTTATTGTCTATGACACCATCGACATGACCACGCTGAAGGCCATGAAGTATCGCTACATGCGCGACAGGCAGCGATGGACACAAGAAGATGCGATCCCGGACGGTCGGTATTATGGCGGCTATGAGTCTCCATTGCCTACGGACCCTCCAGTTGCTCCATTTGATGCGCCCGACTACTTGGAGTATAGCTACAGTTTTGGTGATGATGACCATGATGACGATGATGGCTTTGCTGGCGATGATGGCCATGATGGCGATGAGGAAGTTCATCATGACTCCGCAGTTCCACCCCCGCCGCCGCAGCACTACGAGACAGCCCCGCCTCCACCTCCCTCTACGTTTGGCGGCTTCACGCCTCCACCGGATATGTCCCCCTCGTCGGCATACGTCTCTGCACAGCTGGGATACCTGCACACCTACATGACTCAGACCTTCGCTTCCGTCGAGGCAAGCATTCAACATCAAAATGATCGTCTTCGTCGAATTGAGGGTCAGTTGCTTCCAGCTTACCCCGCGCGCAATGATCGTTCCTCCAGCTCTGCACGTCGACTATCGTCTTCGAGGAGGAGTGTTTAGACTTTTCATTGCTTGTTCAGCACTAGGTTTTATTTGGTCGTTTTTTTGTGTATAGACACACTATATGTAGGTGAGAACTAGGCTCCAACCTGTTAGACTTTGATGTTCTACATATTTCTCTTTTGCTCATGTCTAAGCCACAACTATGTTCACATTACTTTATGCTATCTATATCATGATTTTTTGCGTATCTCTGAGTTTATATATGGCTTTTTCTTGCTTGACTATGAATTACCATAACCGATTGTGTACCGCTTCCGTCTATTGTCTTTTGATATGCATAGAGTAAGGGGGAGCGTATATGTTCTGGTATTGATTTACTTATGCATCATTGTATTCTATACTCGAGGGAGTTTGGCCCCGCTTTTTGATGGTATCAAACGGGGGAGAAATGTGGTTGAACTTGAAAATGTTGATGTGTTTGAACTTGCACAAATGAAATAAATAATCTTGAATGCAATACACACTTAGATTATGTTTTACACTTTTAAAGTTCACGTTGTTTGTTATCATCAAAAAGGGGGAGATTGTTGGACTAAGTGGTTAGTCACTCTAACTCAAACCGGGATTTTGATGGAAACAAACAAGGTGAAAATGTACTAATTAATATCAAGTGTATTTCAGTTTTTGTTAAAGGATGCAAAACAACACATCACGGCTATTCAAGCCATACAAGTTCAAGACCCGGCATTCATGAAGAAATGAAGATGAAAGATCATATCGCAATTTGTAATTTCGATGTAAGGTATTCAATTTCTTTCACGCAAGCCAAACGCATTAGTTCATGCATATCAAGTTTCTTAAAACCAATTTTCAAAAGTCATGAAGTAACTTGGAATTTCAAAATGAAATTTAACACATGACTAGGTCCATGAGCTCAAGCAATGTGAGATTATGTGCTAATGACTATTTGCATTTTGGAAATCATTGTTGAAGTTTTTAAAATTGAAAAACTTGTTTTTGAAAGGTTCTTGAAAAGAAAAACTGCAAATTTGCAGAAAGTTCCTCGCAAGTTATGAAATCGTGATTTTCCGTTTTCGGAGTTTGTAAAATTATCCGGACCATCCAATTAGGCTTAATGACCCATAATAAACGTGTATAACATGTTATATCAGGGTTGGTTGGGTCCCGGACGTGTTTAATGGTCGCTAACACAAAGGGATAAAATAATTATTTTGAGCTCCTTGCCGTTAGCGCGCTAATACCGCCATTAGCGCTCTAAGTGCAGAGTTAGCGCGCTAGGTCTCAGTATTAGCGCGCTAATTGCCCACCTGACAGCTTTTTTAAAAAGCTGAAAATGAACTTTAATTTGAATTCTTGATTAATTCTGGACCCTTGGATCCCTAGAACGGTCATAAACTGTCACAATGGGATACCTAACACTATAAAAAACACCAAGAACATGGTTTTCTAAAAACAAAGGAACAAACACACTAAAAAGCTCAAAAGACTCAAAAAGGAGAACTTTGATTTTTGTGAAGGAGACAAAGGAGATTCTTGAAGCTGTTCACAAGCACTAAAATCTAGCATTTGAAGCATTCAAAGGAGTACAAGAATCTCTTCAAAACTGATCTCTTTTGTCATCTTCTTGGTTGTAAGCTAGCCCTTGTTCTAGATTCTTTTTCTTGATCTTAATCTACATAGTTTTGTGTGTTTTGAATGAAAATCAGTTTGTTGTGTGTTTGAACACCATCATCTTAGGTTTTGCACTTAAACTTACTTTATCAAACCCTAAGATTGTTTTGAACAAGAGTTTTATACTTAAACTTGATTTTTGTCAAACTATTGTTCTTTACTTTGAAATCGGTTTTGCACAAATACATTGGATTTTAAAACGATTTCATATTTGGGATTTGCAACGAAATCAGTGACATACTTTGCATCTTCCATCCATTCTCATACTTGCATGCATTAGAGTTGTTAGGCTCTAGGAGGCTTGCTAGTGTTTGAATTTGATACCACTTTATATTGTAAAGTGTATCTCATTTCTTTTCAGCAAATTGTTGTAAGTGTTTGATTGTAAGACTTAGTGGAATCTAAGTCAAAGTGGAAGACCTAGTTGAGGCTAGGCACAAACTCTAGTGGCGACTAGATAGGAAGTCCTAATTGTAATTAGGCATTCTAGGCTTGTATGCTTAGGTTGTAACACTTATTTGGAATATAAGTGAGGGTTTGAAAATCCTAACTGGGGAGGTTAAGTAGTGGATGTAGATCATTTGATCGAACCACTATAAATCGTGTGTCGCTCTCCATCTCTTCTATCCCGTTCACTTGCATAGCATAAACATTTATTGTTACTTGAGCTTAAAAAGTTTAAAAAGGCAATAACCTCTCGACTCACCCAATTCACCCCCCCTCTTGGGTGTGGTTTCAAATCGGACCTTCTACACATGTTTTAGTTGTTCTAAACCTATTTATATGGTGTTTTTGAAGTGTCCAAGAAGTTTGAGGTCAATTCGAGTTGTATGTCAAAAATCCAAAAATTTAATGTCCAAAATTTCCAGAGGGAAATTAGCACGCTAATGATGGTAATTAGCGCGCTAATAGTTAAGTGCCAAAAATTTCCAGAGGGAAATTAGCGCGCTAATTCCAGTCATTAGCGCGCTAATGATGTACTGGCCCAGAATATGAATCGACACATTAGCGCGCTAATTCTTCCATTAGCGCGCTAATGCCGTTCGGCCAGGGGTTTATAAATTCATTTTTAACCGTAAAATCACAACACAACTCACATCTCTCCTCTCCTCTCATCGTCTCCACCACCATCTCGCCACATTCAGGTAAAATCTTCACCTCTCTTTGTCAATTTCTTCATTTTCTTTGTTTCTCTCCATCACGTTTCTCTCCATTTTTCCCCAATGTCGACTCATCGTCCCTCCGCCCATCCCTCATCGCATCCAGCCACCACCACCAATCCCCGTCCAACCGCCCCCACCACGTCCTCTCGTCCTACCCAAGCCACGTCCTCTCATCGTCCATCGCGACGCCGTGTTGTCCAACCGTCCTCCTTCTCCAATAGTGAGTCTGAATCCTCCCAACCCGTCCCCACTCCGGCGAATGCTCCACAACGTGAGGGTCGCGCCAAATCCGTCCATGAGGCCACATCGGTCCTCGAGTCCGTGGCTCCCCGACTAATGGATGCCAAAATCCTTCGACCCGCTGTTGTCGATTTTGCATTCTTTGATAGGGCTCATCTCCCAATTCGGGAGATTTTTGATACGGCGGGGTGGACCACCTTTTGCGCCCATAACGCCAATTACAACCCACCATTGGTTCGTGTTTTCTATTCCAATCTTGAAACAACGACCCAATTTGTCCTACGTTCCTCTGTTGGTGGCCGATCCATTGAGATCACCCCTGAAAATCTCGCTCAACGGCTTCACCTTCCGTTGCACCCTCCTACCACTACGGTAGTGTGCAAATTTCTTGGTTGGCCTTTTGATCGTCTCGAAGTACTTAATTCCTTTCTAAGGCCAAAAAGAACCTTAACTGTATATCCAACTGGTATAACGGATACCGATTTTAAACTGATGCCCCACCTTATTCATAAAGTACTTCACAAAGTTATTCTTCCTCGAGGTGGGAGTAAGAACTATGTCACTCTTCTTGACATGTTCGTCCTTGGGCATCTATTTCGAGCCATTCCTCTCAGCTTGCCCCACATTATCATTGGCTATATGACGAGCACGTGCAGCTCGGGTCGTCATCTTCCTTATGCCCATATTATCACATCCTACTTGGAGTCAGCCCAAGTGGATCTTGCCTTAGGAGGTCGTCCCCTCACTGTCTATGACACCATCGACATGGCCACGCTGAAGGCCATGAAGTATCGCTACATGCGCGACAGGCAGCGGTGGACACGAGAAGATGCGATCCCGGACGGTCGATATTATGGCAGCTATGAGTCTCCATTGCCTACAGACCCTCCAGTTGCTCCATTTGATGCGCCCGATTACTTGGAGTATAGCTACAGTTTTAGTGATGATGACCATGATGACGATGATGGCTTTGCTGGCGATGATGACCATGATGGCGATGAGGAAGTTCATCATGACTCCGTAGTTCCACCCCCGCCGCCGCAGCACTACGAGACAGCCCCGCCTCCACCTCCCTCTACGTTTGGCGGCTTCACGCCTCCACCGGATATGTCCCCCTCATCGGCATACGTCTCTGCACAGCTGGGTTACCTGCACACCTACATGACTCAGACCTTCGCTTCCGTCGAGGCGAGCATTCAACATCAAAATGATCGTCTTCGTCGAATTGAGGGTCAGTTGCTTCCAGCTTACCCCGCGCGCAATGATCGTTCCTCCAGCTCTGCACGTCGACCATCGTCTTCGAGGAGGAGTGTTTAGACTTTTCATTTCTTGTTCAGCACTAGGTTTTATTTGGTCATTTTTTTTAGGTGTATAGACACACTATATGTAGGTGAGCACTAGGCTCCAACCTGTTCGACTTTGATGTTCTACATATTTCTCTTTTGCTCATGTTTAAGCCACAACTATGTTCACATTACTTTATGCTATCTATATCATGATTTTTTGCTTATCTCTGAGTTTATATATGGCTTTTTCTTGCTTGACTATGATTTACCATATCCGATTGTGTACCGCTTCCGTCTATTGTCTTTTGATATGCATAGAGTAAGGGGGAGCATATATGTTCTGGTATTGATTCTATTATGCATCATTGTATTCTATAAACGGGGGAGTTTGGCCTCGCTTTTTGATGTTATCAAACGGTGGAGAAATGTGATTGAACTTGAAAATGTTGATGTGTTTGAACCTGTACAAATGAAATAAATAATCTTGAATGCAATACACACTTAGATTATGCTTTACACTTTTAAAGTTCACATTGTTTGTTATCATCAAAAAGGGGGAGATTGTTGGACTAAGTGGTTTGTCACTCTAACTCCGACCAGGATTTTGATGGAAACAAACAAGGTGAAAATGTACTAATTAATATCAAGTGTATTTCAGTTTTTGTTAAAGGATGCAAAACAACACATCACGGGTATTCAAGCCATACAAGTTCAAAACTCGGCATTCATGAAGGAATGAAGATGAATGATCATATCGCAATTTGTGAATTTCGATGTAAGGTATTCAAATTCTTTCATGCAAGCCAAATGCATTAGTTCATGCATATCAAGCTTCTTAAAACAAATTTTCAAAAATCATAAAGTAACTTGGAGTTTCAAAATGAAATTTTAACACATGACTAGACCCATGAGTTCAAACAATGTGAGATTGTGTGTTAATGATCATTTGCATGTTGGAGATCATTGTTGAAGTTTTTAAAATTGAAAAACTTGTTTTTGTAAGGTTCTTGAAAAAAAAAACTGCAAATTTGCAGAAAAGTCCCTCGCAAGTTATGAAATCGTGATTTTCCGTTTTCGGGGTTTGTAAAAATATCCGGACCATCCAATTAGGCTTAATGACCCATAATAAACGTGTATAACATGTTATATTAGGGTTAGTTGGGTCCCGGACGTGTTTAAGGGTCGCTAACACAAATGGATAAAATAATTATTTTGAGCTCCCTGCAGTTAGCGCGCTAATACTGCCATTAGCGCGCTAAGTGCAGAGTTAGCGCGCTAGGTTTCAGTATTAGCACGCTAATTGCCCACCTGACAGCTTTTTTAAAAAGCTAAAAAATGAACTTTAATTTGAATTCTTGATTAATTCTGGACCCTTGGATCCCTAGAACGGTCATAAACTGTCACAATGGGATACCTAACACTATAAAAATACCAAGAACATGGTTTTCTCACAACAAGGAACAAACACACTAAAAAGCTCAAAAGATTCAAAAAGGATAACTTTGATTTTTGTGAAGGAGACAAATGAGATTCTTGAGGCTGTCCACTAGCACTATAATCCAGCACTTTGAAGCATTCAAAGGAGTACAAGAATCTCTTCAAAACTGATCTCTTTTGTCATCTTCTTGGTTGTAAGCAAGTCCTTGTTCTAGATTCATTTTATTGAGCTCAACCTACATAGTTTTGTGTGTTTTGAATGAAAATCGGTTTTTTGTGTATTTAAACATTATCATCTTGAGTTTTGCACTAAAACTTATTTTATCAAACCCTAAGAGTGTTTTGAACAAGAGTTTTACACTTGAACTTGGTCTTTGTCAAACTATTGTTCATTGCTTCGAAATCGGTTTTGCAAAAATACATTGGATTTTAAAACGATTTCATATTTTGGAATTTGCAACAAAATCAGTGGCACATTTTGTTTTTTCCATTCTTTCTCATACTTGCATGCATTAGAGTTGTTAGGCTCTAGGAGGCTTGCTAGTGTTTGAATTTGATACCACTTTATATTGTAAAGTGTATCTCATCTCTTTTCAGCAAATTGTTGTAAGTGTATGATTGTAAGACTTAGTGGAATCTAAATCAAAAGGGAAGACCTAGTTGAGGCTAGGCACAATCTCTAGTTGCGACTAGATAGGAAGTCCTAATTGTAATTAGGCATTCTAGGCTTGTATGCTTAGGTTGTAACACTTATTTGGAATATAAGTGAGGGTTTAAAAATCCTAACCGGGGAGGTTAGGTAGTGGATGTAGATCATATGATCGAACCACTATAAATCGTGTGTCGCTTTCCATCTCTTCTACCCTATTCACTTGCATAGCATAGACATTCGTTGTCACTTGTGCATAAAAAGATTAAAAAAGCAATAACCTCTCGACACACCCAATTCACCCCCCTCTTGGGTGTGGTTTCACTAGTATCCATCTTTTTAGATCGGGCACCTCGATTCACATTAATGATATGGTAAGGTTTGCAGAGACAGTTGGGTTTAGGGTACACCTTAGCATAACATTTCATTATCAGATAGATGGTCAGACAGAGTGTACTATACATACTTTGAAAGACATGCTTAAGGCTTGTGTCTTAGATTTTAATAGCAGTTGAGAAAAATATGTGCCCTGGTGCGAGTTTGCATACAATAATAGTTACTAATTAAACATCAGAATGGCTCCTTTCGAGACACTTTATAGTACACCTTATCGTTTGCTAGTTTGTTAGACCAAGGTTGATGAGGCAACCTTATTGGGACCAAAGTTAGTGCATGACTATATAGAGAAGATTAAACTGATTCGACAACGCATGAGTGCAATTCAAGAAAGGTAGAAGCGTTATGCAGATAAGAAACATAGGACCATCGTGTTTAAGAAAGACGAATGGGCACTATTGATGGTCTCTACACGAAAAGTGCACCAAAGGCTCAGAATCAAAGGAAAGATTGCGTCGAGATTCATTGGGCCATTCAGGATTACCGAGAAGATTGGTCCGATAACATATCAGCTTGAGCTCCCTTAACAATTAGCATCAGTGCACAACGTCTTCCATGTCTCGATGTTAAGAAAGTCATTCTCAAATTCACTGTGGGTCATTGATTGGGCTCAGTTCGAGCTACAGGATGATGCCTCCTATAGCGAGCAACTAGACAAGATCCTAGATAGGAAGGTCCAGAAGCTCGAAAGGAGGGAGATACCGCTGGTGAAAGTGAAATGGAAATTTCAAGAAAACAAAAAAATGACTACGGAGCAGGAGAGCTATATGCACGGATACTTCCCGAAATTGTTATAAATCTAGGTACGACTTACTTTTAAATTTCGTGGAAGAAATTTCTTTAGTTGAGGAGGTTGTGGCGACCCTAATTTTAAACAAAATAAGATATACCATGTTTGTGTAAACTAGGAAACCTTAACTCACTTAAAAGCTTGTAAGGCCCACAGATTAAGACTATGAGGCACTAAGATTTGGAGTGGCCAACACTTTTGATTTTGGACAAACCAATATGAAAAGTTAGAATTAAATTTTGCATTAATTGAGGAGACCGTTACTTTCGGAAAGTAATGGTTTGAAATCTCATTACTTAGGAAGTTAGAGATTTTAAATCTTGAAACTACTAAAATTCAAGGTACGTTGAATGTGGTCAATTTGGTGTGAAATGGAGGGAGAGAGAATTAAAGAAGACGTGATTTTGGGAGAAAATTTAGGATCTTGATTGATCTCCTTTTAAAACAATAAACGTGTGCAGAAAGGCTTCACACAAAGCGAGAGAGAACCGAAAGGGAAACGAGGGAGGTGACCTTTGGAGTTCCTCGTGTTAGGTAATCTCATTTAATTTAGTTTTTAAATTTTTTCTATTGATGTTGAGGTTTAACTGGATTTTCTATCGATCTACTCAAGTATCCTGTAAGATCTATATGTTATTAAGATATTCAAACAAGTTTCCTTGATTGAAATTCTTTTAAACTAGAAAAGTTTCGTCGAAAGATTTATTATTGATAAAAAATATAAAATAAAATAGTGGGTTTTCAAATATGAACGAGAATTGTTGGTTTTCAAATATGAACGAAGAAGAAATTCTTTAAAATGTTTTGAATAAGTATTTCTAAAGGTACTGTTCGAAAGATTTTCGAAATTAGTTTTATTATAAAAAAAAATTCAAGTCAATTATAGTTAATAAGCATTTCACATATTTAGGTTGATTGAACTTTGGAGTACACTTGTGAGTGCCAACAAGACATTTGGAAATTAGCGTACCAGGTAAGTTGGGATTTAAGTTATTGGTTTTATGATTATTTACCTCTCTACTGTACTATATGATAAGAATCATGTAAGTCATGTGGGTAGATCAGGGTGCATTGTTAGACATTGTATATAGACAAATTAGTGCAGCTCGCTAGGAGCCCTTACACCAGATGCTACCAGTTCAACCAGGAGTTCGTGATAGTTGGACAGTAAAAGGGAGAACAACATAGACAGCTTGCCCAGAATGAATATTTAATAATTGACAATAAGAATAAGATCCAATGTTCTCAATAAATTTTGGTTGTATGTGTTATGTCTAGTTGGACGAGATGTGGACTTGGTGATAGGTGAATCTTGCACAGTGTAAGGGAATGGAGTGTTGATACCGCTACGACCATAGTAGGATCAAACTTCACAAACTTTAGTGTGTTTGAGAAGTCTATCACAGTAGCTCATACATGTTTAGCATTTGCAAATTTTAATGCATTGATAAATATTTTGTTTATATATTTTCTTGTTTATTCCTTTCGCATATTAAATATTTGCAAGTCATGCATTTTATTTAATTTTGCATTTACTAAATGAAATCTTCATAATGCCCGTAACTTAACCCGACTTGCTGGGCACCCTTGAACTATTTATGCTCACCTGACATTTTTAACCCACAGGTTCTTCATCGAGAGTCGACAAAAAGAAATGAGTAGTTTTGGTTGTCTAGAGGAGTATTTCTGATTTGGTATGGTTCGAGATTGAACTATTCACCTTGTTTTTATTTATATTTATTATCATGGGGTTGGGGTTTGAATAATTTGAACTAGAGAGGTATTATTCTAGTTGAGAACTTTTGAAGGCCATAAATAGCTTTTATGTCAAAACTTTGATTAAGTTTTATTTAAAAATATTCCGCTGCGATTATGATTCATTTATTAAATCTCAATTGTTGATAAATGATAAAAAGTTAGTGTTGATAGAAGGCTTACTAGTTTGGTTCATAACTTAACAATTGAGTTGGTTGGCGAGTTATGGGGCAGGTTAGGCCGGTTGTGATTCATTTGGGAAATGGGTCCTGACAAATTAAGTCTTTATGTAATAAGATGGGTGCACTACAAGAATCAGTCGAAATAGGGATGGAAAATTTTGTCCCTAATAGATTGATAAGTGGTTGCTAAACGGTCAGAAACTGAATTAGGAACGGAATAAATCAGTCGCCGAAACTGTTGTCGCTGACTGGTCGGGACGGAATTTGGAGTCTGTTTTTAATTAGAAATCGAAAATACCGTTGTTAATTAGAAACTGAAAATTCCGTTCTTAAAACGGTCTCTGATTAACAACGGATTAGAGACCGAATTTATAAATTCCGTTCCTAAATCCATCTCTAATTAACAACGGATTAGAGACTTAAATGAGTCTTGTGCATTCAGACGTTCGAACATAACATTTCTCTCAGCTCTCAGTGTTGTTGTCTCGCTATGTTTTCTTAACGCCGATTGCGATTTGAAACAATTTTTAGTTTCTAGACAACAAAAATTTAGGGTTTGATCAATGTTTTGAAGTTGCTTCAATAATTTTCAAGTTTCTGCAGTTTAATGGATCTTTCACATATCTAGTAACTTTCTAGTGGGAATGTGAGAATGTGAGATAGAAATGAACTTTCTAGGTACCAATCTCTATGGCTACTAATTGAAGACAAGTAGAATGAATTCTACTAATTTAAGTGCAAACAATCTATGATATGCAATGTATCAATCTTGTGAGTTGGTGAATCCCTTCTAGTAAGAGTTTAGATTCTTGCATTTTTTCAAGGATGACAATGCAGTGGGATTTCTTTGACAAAAAAAACATAATGCACTGGGATTTTCAAATCAGTCAGAAAATAACCTATTGCAGTTTTTAATTTTCAGATGTTTCAATGACACAAAATGTTGCATTCCCTATTGTAAGCAAAGTATCTCTTCACAACTCATAAGAATATATAGTTAGTGTATGAAGTGAAGTTAATTGTTGAATGTCCTATGACCAAAAAACCTCAAAGAATACACATAACCTAATTAATCACGACCCTAGTAGAAGAGTTCTTCACATGGGCACCATTAAAAAAAAGATACATTCAGTTAATGCATAAAATAAAACCCTAATTGAATTAAAGCACAATTTAATGACAATGCAGGAAAAAAAACATAGCCCCAATTAAAGGGGATCCCCTGAATGAGACACAATGCAAAATTTACACAAACAGAAAAATCAAATTCTCAATGAATTAATAGAGCAAATTTTGATAGACTTTTAACGCATGTCCCAAGGCTCATACTTGTTCAAGGCCACCTCACCAATTGCCCTGGCATTGAAGTTGCCATCTGAGACCTTTTTTGAGAGGTAGTGAGTTATGAGCTCTTCGTCTGTTGGATGGAACCTGAAACCAAACCCAGGTATGTTTTCCATCTTATAATTTTCCTCCAAAACCCAAATCAAAACACTCAAAAAATTTCTCTCTAAAAAACTTCAAATTCACTACTATTTCAAGAAAAAAAATTAACAGCACTGGAACTCATCAATTATGTCAAAGATTGGGTGATATAAGGGAATCATAGGTGAGTTTGAAAACTTAGCATTCAAGGATGAAGAATTTAAGAGACCTCACATTAGGCATAATATATAGTGAAATAGCAAAACGTGCAAGGCAGCTGATGACTCCACTGATAAACTAGATGCAATAAACTAGTAAATGTGGAACAATGAGAGGCAGAATATGATAAATTGAATCAATGTTGAAAGCAATACAGCTGCAACACTGAAGATTCTACAATTAGAAAGGAATCACAAAAAAAGTAGATCCGAACAAACCAAGTAGATGAAGAAGAAGAAGAAGAAGGCTTTAACTGACAGAGAGTGTTGCCGTCGTTCACACAACAATAGCCCCATACAAAGAAGAGCATTTCAAAGCTTAATCCACAATATGAATCTTGAAAAGGACAATTTGAGATATACTAATAACAAAGAAAGGCTGGAGCTTTTATAATAGTGGATCCTGCAAAGAGAGTAGAAGAGGAGTGAGAGACAGAGAGAGTACCTGCAAATCTGAGTCTTCTTAGTGGAGTGGGGTTGAAGAAGACGTAGGAGAGAGGGATGAAATGCGAAAATTTTACATAGCAATGGAGCGGTGGAGCGATGTTGAGGGGACGACGACGACGACGATGGTGACAACGATGGCGGGGAAGAGGGGACGGGATGGCGGGGAAGAAGGTATGGGATGGTGGAGAAGAGGGATCGGGTGAGCTAGGGCTTAATGTGGTGTGGTGTGTGTAATGGCGGACTAAATTTTGAGGGAAATAAACTTTCCGTCCTTATTCCGTCCCTAAAGATCAGGGACAGATTTAGAGACCGAAACTACTTAGACACGTGGCATGTATTTCCATTCCTAATTCCGTTCCTGATATTTAGGGATGGAATCAAAGATGGATTTATTAGGCAAGAACCACCGAAACGGAATTAGCAACGAAAATTTAAGCGGGGTTTTTGTGCGCCAATTAGTTAGGGACCACTACAAGAATCAGCCGAAATAGGGACGGAAAATTTCGACCCTAATAGGTTGATATTCGGTTGCTAAACGGTCAGAAACCGAATTAGGAACGGAATAAATCGGTCACCAAAATCGTAGTTGCTGACTGGTCAAGAACGGAATTTGGAGTCCGTTGTTAATTAGAAACCGAAAATTCCATTGTTAATTCGAAACTGAAAATTCCGTTCTTAAAACGGTCTCTAATTAACAACGGATTAGAGACTGAATTTATAAATTTCGTTCCTAAATTCGTCTCTAAACTGGGACGGTTTGGAGACCGAACTCATAATTCTAAATATCGTTTATTATGCATTCAGTCCCTGATTCCGTCCCTGATTAGAAACTGAATCAGAGACGGAATTCAACATCCCAGGAAACAAAAACATTCTTACGTTTCAGCAGGTTGAAACATATATACACATCCTGCAACAAATAACCTACAACAAATAACCTGCAACAAATAACTTACAATAACCTGCTGAAAACAAATAACCTGCAACAACCTACTGAAAACACAAATAACCTGCAACAATTTTGTTTATACATTTAGATCTATTGAAAACATATCATACAACACAAATAACCTGCTGGGAACTCATTATACAATAGAAGTTTCACATATAACATGCTAATGAAACCAAAATAGTTCTAAAAAAATCAAAATAGACATCATATATACATGTGTGTATAAGTTTCCACCAAAATATCAAAATATACAAAAATATCAAAAAATACCAAAAGATCAAAATATACCAAAATATCAAGCGTATCACATCAAATGTGTATCAAGTGTATCGTATCAATTGTCTCTGTCAGGTCGTGATAGGGGATGTGTGTCAGATAATGCATCGATCCACTCCTGCTGCAATGGCAAGTTCGTTTGCTCTTCATCTTCAAGCTCGTACATTCTCTGGCGATAAACATCCTTAGCATCCAAAGCTGGAGTAGGCAATGTCGTCGGTGGAGTAAGAGTCTCCTGGTGAGAGTGCCATAGAATTGATCTATGAAAAGCATTAAAACAACAAAGGTCAGTACGTAGAGTGCAAAGTAAAATATACATTCATTTGCTTCTGACCTAAAGAAGGTAAACCAAATGTATCAGATAGAACACCAGCTTCTTTTGTTTCCTTTCCTTAACAGTGTTACATTTGGTCCCAAATAACTAACATTCTCTTTATGATTTCCCTGGCAATTGAGTTTGAGATAGACATATAGGATTAGAAAGAAATTCAGGACATAACTAAGTTAGATAGTAAAAGTGGCAGCAACAAAGATGATCACTTCATGAAAGGGAAGCCGAAACTAATTGTCATACATGAATTACATAGAAGTACAACCAAATCAACTAAAACATTACACGTCCAAACTGGATAAATGAATTTTGTTGATAAACATAAAGAATCAGCATTGAACAATTTTAAGAAGGAAACATAAGATATGTTCCTTTCACAAAAGGAAAAAACTTGTGCCTTGGCAGGAACTCAATCGATAACAACTCCAGATTGATACATTTGCAAATGAAGTAGCAACAAAGAGAGAAGGGGAGAAGTACTTACAACTCTTTGCTACAAAACGGTGGAGGCCACCTCTCTACAAAAAATCTCCTAAATAAGAGCATCAATGCCTTACATTACACTTTTAAGTCATAATCAAAATGATATTGCTTTTTATTGTTAATTGTAATGTTTATGTTCTTTTTACTTGCTTATTGGGTGTTTCTTTGTGGAATATGCTATGGCATGGATAATATTAGCTAGTTAGTTGAAAGAAAGCTATAGAGAAGGCAGATTTGTGGGTGGGTTAAACTCCAGTGTAATATGACAAAATAGCAAGAATTCACTTATTCTTTAATCTCTACCGTCGTCTACAAAGGTTACAATGCCTTAGTATTTTTTTGTGTGTAGGCCCAGGCTTGAAATTATTTTTTTGGGTACAAATAGGCTTGAATTTATGTTTATGCTGTAAGTAAGCCCTAAAACTCCAATTTGATCAAAAATTCAGAATCAAATGGAAAAAAAAGAATAAGAACTTTCAAAATCAATTCAAACTCAACAAGCACTTCATCCACCAACAAAACCACAAATGATGAAATGACGTCCAATCGACTCTCAAACAGTGAACAATCTCTAAAAAGGCTTTTACATAATCACATCAAAACCTTCACAAACAAATTAAAAGAGTTCAACTCAACCACTACAACAATAACCAATAATCTACTACACAAATGAACATCAGTTCAATCAATTCCTGCTGCTAGCTTTGGTGCTTTTGTCAAAATTTATTACTTAAAGCGTAGTATGATATTCATACAACATGAATGAATGTAATCACCAAAACACACCTATCGATCCTTGAGTTTCTTTCTTGTCGAAAATTTGAATCATTTTATTATTCATTTCAGCTTTTCAATCACAAGATGGTTGCAGATGTTTATATAAATGAAATCCCAATTTCATATCATGGCTTTGAAATGCTCTTAATCGTTAGGTAGAGTAGAGTTGTACTAACTTCAGCAAGACTCCCTAATTCACATCAACGAATGCCAATTTGAAACTTCCAAATGTTCATACTATTCTCAAACCAAACAAAATTTGTAAATCAGTCTCTAATGCTTATCAAATTTCCAGTAAACTACAATGCTTTGAATCTTAGGTAGAAGCTGCCTAATTATGAATATCAAGCTTCCAGTGATTATATCTAACTACCTCCAACATGAGCCAATAATTGTCAACTACAAGTTTCTTATCAAAATGCGAAGATTGGCAGGTATTAGAGTTGTATAACATTAAAGGAACAGGCATTCACATCACAATATTCTTTCTATCTCTACTAATTTCAGCACTGATTTTTTTTTAAATTCCTAAATCAGGGAAAGATTTGACCAAAGAGTTGGACAAGATGGTGCAGCAGTAGCGAGAAGAGAAAGCAGCTCATCTCTTAAGGAATTACGGAAGGACATTGTCAAACTGCTTTAATCGAGCTGAATAAGTATTTTTTCATGTCTTCTATATACATGAATTAATGATGAATTGAAAAGCTACGTATATATGTAAGCTGAAACAAGCTTGGCCATTTGAAAATCTTGATTTCCTTTTTTCAAATTTCAAAACCTTCACTAAGAAAGATTCTTTGTAATGAATTCTAGCTTTACAACAAGCTGAAATTACATATAAATCCAGTTATCAAAGGGTTGATATTTGGAAGTTTTTCCCTGTTCTTTCTAAGTTAAGAAAAATAGATACGCTGAAGGAATGAAATAGAAGAAAGTTATCTATCAAGGTATTTCATTGCATCAATATTTCAATGCAAAGAGATTTCTCCTTTGAATTCTGAAAGGCATAATTGCGAAATCTTCGCAACCATCTCTAATACACATCTAAATGTACTACATAGTTTACGGATGTAAATGAGGAAGCCATGATGAAGCAGAAATAGACCTTCTCAAGAGAAAATATGATTCACATAGCAGTAATAATATATGTCTACATGTCTATCTAGAACTCGAACCAAACTAAGTCTGAATCTTGCGGTTCAAAGCAGAAGGTAAAATATCAATTTGGAAAAGCAAGTGAATGGAATGAACTTTAAATAAATAAATAAAAAATACAAAAAATAAAAACAACAACAACAACAGCAAAATGAATTTATTACAAACAAAACAAAAACAAAACAAAATAAAAGAAGAAAAAGAAGAAGCTAGAATTACATATAAATCCAGTTATATAAGACATATCTACAAATGTATATGATGATTTCACATAGAATTTCCTGCTTTTGCAAGTTTGTACGCTATAAGACTTACAGATCTCCTAGTGAACTCTATGTAGTCATTAGTGAGAGTTTCTAAAAGTGTATTATCATCGAAAATCAATAAATTTAATTTAAAAAATTAAGAAACATGTTATTTTTAAAAATCTTCAACACGAAGACTTCCCAAGAGGTCACAACACATATCCAGTGTTCAATGCTATGTTGGTATGAATGAACATATTAATTATGCTTAACTTACCAAAACATAGGATACCCCAATTAATTTAATTTGTGAGATGGCACAAATATAACAAGTAAATATCAATATTTAGCTTATTTTGTAAGTTATTCACCCTAGATTGATTGAATTTCAAGGGAAAAACAAGACAAGCCCATAAAGGTTGTTTGGATTGTCAAATTTAAAACATATCTTCGCAAACCCAGCATAATTATTTGAGTTCGTATTTCTCTGTATCATTTAATTATATACGTTGCATTTATGTATTGTTTGGTCATGTATTTTTCTTTAGTTTTGTCTGATATTAAGAAGCTAAATTACTTGAGGTTTGTCAAGAAAAAAAAATTACTAGAGGGAACTAGTTAGAGTTTACTCCTTTGGGGAGGTACATTATCAAAGTCTGCCACTATCACTAATGATGACTTAGGTGATTTTTGAATGTCTTCCTGCTTATCATTTCTGTGACTTTGAATGTTGTTATTACCGTGAATGAAATTGATCTATATACCCTTTAAGGAGTTTACTTTAAGGGGTGACTTTAGCAAAGTCAACCTTGATGAACTTGTGGAAGTAAACAAAAAGAATAACATCAAGAGAACGATGATAACTTAGAGACATACTTCAAAATAGAGAAAGAGAACAGAAGACTCACAAGCTGCAACTGTTCAAAAGCAAAGACAACCATCATGTTGATCACAAGAAATTCAAACGAAAGGGTGTGAACTCAAGAAAAGGGTCATATAAGCCACACAGATAAAAATTGAAACAGGCCCTTCTAAAGAAGAGTTTTCATATTGTGTGTAAAATTTTAATATGGTTCATAAATAAAGACAACTTTAGAATGCAGAATAGTACATCCAATAAATGATACCAACACCCAGGTTTTCCATACAATAGAATGATCATAAATTCATACCCCTTGCTTTGAAAGAGAAAGAATTACAAAACAAAATAGGTGGACATACCTCTTTTGAGAAACCTGACAAGCCTAGAAGCTGTTAATCCCGCACAGCTCCGTATGAATCAGTTGGGATTATGGGCTTCTACAAATACAAAAATCATCGGGAATGCCATTAAATCCAGTCAAACCACATACAACATACTCATACTGCCAACCATCGACTAAAGTAAAAATAAAACATTTTTTGAGTTGAAAAGAAATATCAGTCATTGTCTAAATCCATATTTGAAGAACTTACTGATAAATGAAGATGCACATTCATGAAGTGAGCATAAAGAATGAAGCCAATTCAATAGTTGGTTATACTAAAAACAAGTATTGGTTAATATTTATATCGGCTAATTGGCATATGACTCAACTTTAGTCTAGAGCAATGAATCCTTAAATAATTAGACAATTTGTTTAATAAATATTGAAAAATCACAAAATTCTTAAAAAGATTTGCAAAACAAACTCAAAGTTAGTGTTTTAATTTTTTTATTGTTCTTTAAGCTATTTTTTTAACTATTAGAGTTTATTCTTCTATTTTCCTATCCTTCTCTTTCTCACTATATTAGAGCAATGAATCCTTAAATCAATAAAAATTTCAGTTTTTTGTATCCAAAATTGTTATCAAAATCTTTCATGAAACACACAAGTATGGAAAGAGGTTAACACTGAAAACAAATGAAAGAATATGTAATCATATCCATGTTGCAAGTTCTGTCATTTCTTTGTTCAGGTAGCATTACATTAAGGCCTCAATTCTAATTCATGGCATAGCATTAGACTCAAAGCTGCTGATTCCCATTTGTATTAACTCTATCACATGCTTTAAATATAATGATTCAATTTGTATTGTTGTCGAAATGCCATTCACACTCTAATTTACATCTTTTAAAATGACAGCAATTGTTTCATTTTTGTTTTGATTCAATGCCATTGAATTTACGACTTCAGATGAGCTTGCAAATGCAGCGATCAAACATGCTCTCAAGGCTTTGCGAAAGCGACATTTGCTTGAGGAGGGTGCACATTCATTTACTGAAAGCCTAATCTTTTTCCCAAAACTATTGCATTTGAAATAAATGGCAAGTTATATATGTAAAGTTAATTTGAAAGTGAAACTGAATTGAGAAGGAGCTGACCTGAGCGAAGCGGAGAAGAGCGGATGGCAGAGCGAACGACAACCCTAGCCAGGGCAGAGACAATCCTGCCAGAGCAAAGTAGATGCGACGGCGGAGCAGAGAACGATGGTGGAGAGAGGCGACGGCTTAGCAGAAATCGATGGTGGAGAGATGGGAGACGGTGGAGCAGCGGAGACGATGGCAGAGAGTTGAATTGACCCACGCAGCCCCTCCTGTCTCTCAAATTTCCGTCACTTGGAGCGTCGAATAGCCTTCGCGGAGCAGATGAAAATGAGAAGTAGAGACGCTCGTTGGGCACTCCGCGAGAGCCGATGAAGAAGGACCCGCGAGAGAGAGCAGAGCCAATGAAGAAGGACCGCGAGAGCAGAGCCGAGGAAGAAGGACCCACGAGAAAGAGCAGAGCTGATGAAGAAGGACCACGAGAGTAGAGCCGAGGAAGAAGGACCCGCGAGAGAGAGCAGAGCTGCCGACGAAGAAGGACGGACAGAAAATGAAGTTTATGGTTAGGTTGAAGTTCGAGAGAAAAGAAAGAGGACGAAAATGGGTTCGGTTGAATGGAAAATAAACTATCCGTCCTTGATTCCGTCCCTATAATCAGGGACGAATTTAGAGACCGAAACTGGAAAGACACGTGGCATTGCGTCTCTAATTCCGTCCCTAAATATCAGAGACGAAATTAGAGATGAATTTTTATATGCGCCAATCACTTAGGGACGGAGTGTGTTCCGTCACCGATTTTTGGTCCCTATTCCGTTCTTATTCGGTCTCTAACTGGTCAACACGCCTCCCAATCATTTTTCGTCTCTATACCATCCCTAAATAGAAACCACCTATATTCCGTCCCTAAATTCAGTCCCTGATCAAGCCCATTCTTGTAGAAGACAGATTAGGTTCCATCACTGATTTTCGGTCCCTATTCTGTCACTGTTCGGTCTCTAACTTGTCAACTGCCGCCAAATCATTTTTCCATCTCTGTTCCATCCCTGATTACCAACCGCCTAAATTCCGTCCCTAAATTCCGTCCCTGATCAAGCCAATTCTTGTAGTGGTGTCAAGACCCATTTTCCAGATGAATCCCGACTGGCGTAGCCCGATCCATAACTCGCCAACCAACTTGGTCATTGAGTTATGAACCAAACTAGTAAGCCTTCTATCAACACTAACCCTTTATCAATTATCAACAATTGAGATTTAATAAATGAATCATAATCACAACGGAATATTGTTAAATAAAACTTAATCAAAGTTTTTACATAAAAGTTATTTATGGTCTTCAACAGTTCTCAACTAGAATAATACCTCTCTAGTTCAAAATATTCAAATCTCAAACCAATGATAATAAATATAAATAAAAACAAGGTAAATTGTTCGATCTCAAATCATACCAAATCAGAAATCAGAAATACTCCTCTAGATAACCAGAGCTACTTCTTTCTCTTTGTCGACTCTCGACAAAGAACCCATAGGCAAAAAATATTGGGTGAGCACAAATAGTTCAACAATGCTCAGTAAGTCGGGTTAAGTTACGGGCGCTATAAAAATTCCATTTAGTAAATGTCAAATTAAATAAAATGCATGACTTGCAAATATTTAATATAACAAAAGGAATAAACAAGAAAGTATATAAACAAAATATTTATCAATGCATCAAAATGTGCAAATTCTAGACATGTTTGAGCTACTGTGATAGACTTCTCAAACACACTAAAATTCGTGAAGGTTGACCTTACTATGGCTGTAGTGGTGTCAACACTCCATTACTTTACAGTGTGCAAAATTCACCTATTACCAAGTCCACATCTCGCCCAATTGGACATAACACCTACTACCAAAATTTATTGAGAACATTGGATCTTATTCTTATTCTCAATTATTTAATATTCATTATGGGTAAGTTGCCCTATGTTGTTCTCCGTTATACGGTCCAATTGTCCTGATCTTCTGGTCGAACTGGTAGCATCTGGTGCAAGGACTTCTAGCGAGCTCCACTAAGTCGTCTACACACAATGTCTAACAATGCACCCCGATCTAGTCACATGTTCTACTTACATGATTCCTTTCATATAATCTAGTTGAAAGGTAAACAATCATAAAAACCAATAACTTAAATCCCAACTTACCTGGTACGCTAATTTCTAAATGTCTTGTTGGCACTCACAAGTGTACTCCAAAGTTCAATTAACCTAAATATGTTAAATGATAATTAACTATCGAAGTTGACTTGAATCTTTTTATAATAAAACTAATTTCAAAAATCTTTCGAAAAGTACCTTTAGAAATACTTATTTAAAACATTTGGAAGAAACTCTTCTTTGTTCATATTTGAAAACCCACCATTCTTGTTCATATTTGAAAACCTACCATTTTATTTTCTTTTTTTTATATTTTTTTATCAATAAGAAATCTCTCGAAGAAACTTTTCTAGTTTAAGAGAATTCCAATCAACAGGGAAACTTATTTGAATATCTTAATAACATATAGATCTCACATAATACTTGAGTAGATCGATAGAAAATACAATGAAACCTCAACATCAATAGAGCAAATTTAAAAACTAAATTAAAAGAGATTACCTAACGCGAGGAACTACAATGGTTTTCTCCCTTGTTTCCCTCTCGGCTCTCTCTCATTTTGTGTGAAGCCTTTCCACACACGTTTATTGTTTTAAAAGGAGATCAATCAAGATCCTAAATTTACTCCTAAAATTACGTTTTCCTTAATGCTCTCTCCCTCCATTTCACACCAAGTTGACCACATTCAACGTACCTTGATTTTTAGGGGTTTCAAGATTTAAGATCTCTAACTTCCTAAATAATGATATTTCAAACCGTTACTTTTCTAAAGTAACGGTTTCTTAATTAATGGGGAATTTAATCTTACTTTCCATATTGGTTTGTTTAAAATTAAAAGCGTTGACCACTCCAAACCTTAGTGCCTTTTAATCTTAATCTGTGGGCCCCACAAGCTTTTAAGTGAGTTAGGTTTTCTAGTTTACACAAACATATCTTATTTTGTTAAAAATTAGGGTCGTCACAACCTCCCTAACTTAAGAAACTTTTCCCTCGAAATTCAAAAGTAAATCGTACATCAATTTAGAACAAGTCTGGGAAGTATTCGCGCATATAGCTCTCCTACTCCTAAGTCGTTTCTTTGTTTTCGTGAAATTGCCATTTCACTTTCACCTGTGGTATCTCCCTCCTTCTAAGCTTCTGGACTTTCCTATCTAGGATTTGGACTGGCTGCTCGCTATAGGAGACAGCATCCTGTAGTTCAAAATGAGCCCAATCAATGACCCGCGGTGCATTTAAGAATGACTTTCTCAACATCAAGACATGGAAGGCGTTGTGCACTGACGTTAATTGTTAAGGGAGCTCAAGCTGATATGCTACCGGATGAATCTTCTCGATGATGTTGAATGGTCCAATGAATCTCGGCGTATGCTTTCCTTTGATCATGAACATTTGGTGTCCCTTACAAGGAGCAACCCTTAATAGTACCCATTCATTCTTCTTAAACACGATGGTCCTGCATTTCTTATCTGCATAACACTTCTGCCTTTCTTGTATTGCACTTATGCGTCATTGGATCAGTTTAATCTTCTATTTATAGTCATGCACTAACTCCGGTCCCAACAAGGTTGCCTTACTAACCTCGGTCCAACAAACTGGTGAATGATATGGTGTACCATAAAGTGGCTCAAAAAGAGCCATTATGATGCTTGATTGGTAACTATTATTGTATGCAAACTTGCACCACGACACATATTTTTCCCAACTGCCACTAAAATCTAACTCACAAGCTCTGAGCATGTCTTTCAAAGTCTGTATGGTACGCTCTGTCTGACCATCTATCTGATGATGAAATGTTGTGCTGAGGTGCACTCTGGAACCCAACTGTCTATGCAAACCTTACCACATCATCGATGCAAATAGAGGATCCTTATATGAAACGATAGATACTAGTACTCCATGCAACCTCACATTCCAATCAATATAGAGTTTGCTCAACTTCTTAACTATGTCTTGGGTAGCTACGGGTAGAAAATGAACTGAGTTGGTAAAACGATTCACTATAACCCAAATAACATTATTTCCTTTCTGTGATCTCGAAAAACTAATCACATAGTCCATCGAGATGTGTTCCTACTTCCATTTAGGAATGGGTAACGGCTGCAACTGACCACCTGGTCTCTAATGCTCTGCCTTTACCTGCTGGCATTTATCACATCTCCTAATGTACTATGCAATATCAGTCTTCATCTTCGACCACTAATACGATAACTTCATGTTTTGATACATCTTCTTACCTCTTGGATGAATGGTGTATTTGGACTTCTGTGAATCTCAGAGTAGTTTTCTTTCAACTCTTCCTGAGCAGGGATCCATAATGTCTATATACCTCAAAGTTCCATTTGTCGACTCTTTCCAATCTGGATATTCTTCATTGTCAGTCCAAGCCTTATAATAATCATACTCTGAGTCTGTCTTCTGACACTCAATGATTCTGGTGATTATTTTTGGCTCGGCTTTTAACTCTGCACACTGAGTTCTCTGGCAAGTCATTATGAATGTTAAACAATGACATATCTTCAAGTAGTTGGTACTCCCATGTCATCAATGAGGTATTGTCTCCGTCATACGTCTCTGTGTATCTGCTACCACATTCACCTTCATTGGATGGTACTCTAAGCTGAAATCATAGTCCTTCAGAAATTCGAGCCATCTCCACTATCTCATGTCCAGCTCACTTTGAGTAAAAAGGTATTTCAAGCTCTTGTGATCTGAATAGACAGTAAACTTTTTGCCATAAAAATAATGTCTTAAATTCTTCAAGGCAAAGACAACTACTTCTAACTCGAGATCACGAACCGGGTAGTTCTTTTCATAGATCTTGAGTTGTTGAGATGCGTAGGCTATCAACTTCCCATCTTGCATCAATATTCAACCAAGTCCAGTCCCTGAAACATTTGTATAAACTGTTAGTGCCAATCTTGGTTCTGGTAATGTCAATACTAGGGCAGTGGTTAATTTCTACTTCAATTCCATAAAAGCATTCTCGCACTAATCATTGCAATCGAATGGTGCATTCTTCTGTGTTAGTTGTGTTAAGGGGGCAACAATACTGGAGAAACCCTTAACAAATCTTCTGTAATAACCTGTTGATCCCATGAAACTTCTGGTCACTATCATTTAACTCGATTTAGGCCAATTAATCACTACCTCAACTTTATCACAATCCACTATTACCCCTTCTACACTGATGGTGTGTCCTAAGAACTTCACCTCTGTCGCTCATAACTTACACTTACTGAACTTAGCGTACAATCTGTAATCCTTTAATGTCTATAAGGTAATTTTGATATGTGTCTCGTGCACTTCTCAGGACTTCGAGTATATCATTATGTCATCAATGAAAACAATGACAAACTGATCCAGATAAGGTCGAAACACGTGATGCATGAGTTTTATGAACTTCGCAAGTGCGTTAGTTAGTACAAAGGCCATAATTGTAAACTCGAAATGACCATATCTCATACTGAATGTCATCTTTGAAACATCTTCCTCCTTGGTCCTTAATTGATGACATTTTGATCACAAATCAATCTTTAAGAAAAATTTAGCTCCTCATACCTGGTCAAATAGATCGTCAATATTTGGTAATGTGTATTTGTTTCTCACAGTTTCTCAATTTAGCTGACAATAATCTATACACATTCTCATACTCCCATCTTTTTTCTTTACAAAATAAGATTGGAACCCCCAAAGGTAACATACTTGGGTTTATGGAACCTTGTCTAACAACTATTCCAATTGGGTCTTCAACTCCTGCAACTCCTTAGGTGCCATACGATAAGGAGGTATGGATATCGGTTTCGTCTCGGAAATAAGATCGATGATAAACTCAAGCTCTCTATGTGGAGGAATACGAAGTAGATCGGAGGGAAATACCTCCAAAAATTCTCGCACAATAGGTATATTCTAAATCTCATCTTCCTGACCTTCTTTTTTAAAAGTGGTTACTCCCATTATTCATTAAATATCCCGAATGGTCGCCACTTTTCCTAAAGTGGTGTGTCAAGGAAGTATTCCGCCTTTGAATAAAAATAGAAGTAGATTTGGGACTTTCAGAATGACTGTCTTGCTGAAGCAATTAATGTGGTTGTAATAAGCAACAAGCCAATCCATTCCCAATAATGCATCATAATCAAGGAACTCCAAAACTCTAAGGTCCAAGGGTAGGTCATGCTTAACAATCTTGACCACACTGTCTCGACAGATAAGATTTAGATATATTTTTTCACTCACTGTGATCCTTAAGAAAAGTAGTTCATATCTTCAACGAGTTGATAGCTATGTCTCGATCTGACTCTTCTACCATTTTTATTTGTCCTCTGATCGACTAGGCCATACTGCCCATCAATGTCATTGGAGCACTCAGGCACTTACTCTGGTAGTGACTCTGCCTCCCGCACTTAAATCATGTATACCTGAAACTCTGGCTATCCCACCTGTCGCCTGCTTTCGAACCTCTAACTCACCTGAGTCTCTGGTGCCTTTAGCAATTTCATGGCCAACGTAATGATTGTCGGTGCTGCTGAAGCTGCCACTCTCTAGTTGCCCATTCCATACCTCTTATATTTTAGACACTTTGAGAAACTCTCGTCTTCACTTCCTTTGCCCTGACCCCACTTCGGTTGTACTAAAATTTAGAGCTCGTTGCTTCCTCTCATTACCACCTCGCAGTGAAGTACACTCTTCACTGCTTTCTGATAAGTCTAATGTATGGGAGTCGATGTGTCAACTTTCAACTTTCAATAGGTTATTGAATCTGTTCTCAAAATAATCTTTCTTTACTTTTCAACTTTCAATAAACCTACTGATACCAATGTTGTTGGTATCTTAAATTTTTCTCATTTTATATTTTCCCTAGGCATTAAGCTTAGCCTATGAAACCAACGTTATTGGTATCTTAACTTTTCAAAATTTATGTTTTAACCGCTGTGATACCATGTTGTTAGGACCCATTTTTCAGATGAACCCCAACCGGCCTAGCCCAATCCATAACTCGCCAACCTTGAGTTATGAACCAAACTAGTAAGCCTTCTATCAACACTAACCCCTAATCATTTATCAACAATTGAGATTTAATAAATGAATCATAATCACAGCGGAATATTATTAAATAAAACTTAATCAAAGTTTTGACACAAAAGTTGTTTATAGTCTTCAATAGTTCGCAACTAGAGTAATACCTCTCTAGTTCAAATTATTCAAATCCCAACCCGATGATAATAAATATAAATAAAAACAAGTTGAATGGTTTGATCTCGAACCATACTAAATCAAGAATCAGAAATACTCCTTTAGACAACTAGAGCTACTCTTTACTCTTTATCGACTCTCGACGAAGAACGCGCGGGGGAAAATGTTGGGTGAGCACAAATAGTTCAACAATGCTCAGTAAGTCAGGTTAAGTTACGGGCGCTATGAAAATTCCATTTAGTAAATGCCAAATTAAATAAAATGCATGACTTGCAAATATTTAATATGGCAAAAGAAATAAACAAGAAAGTATATAAACAAAATATTTATCAATGCATCAAAATGTGCAAATGCTAGACATGTATGAACTACTGTGATAGACTTCTTAAACACACTAAAGTTCATGAAGGTTGACCCTAATACAGCCGTAGCAGTATCAACACTCCATTCTTTTATACTGTGCAAGATTCACCTATCACCAAGTCCACATATCGTCCAACTGGACATAACACCTACTACCAAAATTTATTGAGAATATTGGATCTTATTTTTATTCTCAATTATTAAATATTCATTCTGGGCAAGCTTTCCTATGTTATTCTCCCTTGTACGGTCCAACTGTCCCGAACTCCTGGTCGAACTGGTAGCATCTGGTGCAAGGACTTCTAGCAAGCTCCACTAAGTTGTCTACATATAATATCTAACAATGCACCCCGATATACCCGCATGTTCTACTTACATGATTCCTATCATACAGTCTAGTAGAAAGGTAAACAATCATAAAACTAATAACTTAAATCCCAACTTACCTGGTACGCTAATTTTCAAATGTCTTATTGGCACTCACAAGTGTACTCCGAAGTTCAATCAACCTAAATATATTAAATGCTAATTAACTATATAAGCTGACTTGAGTTTTTTTATAATAAAACTAATTTCAAAAATCTTTCGAAAAGTACCTTTAGAAATACTTATTCAAAACATTTGGAAGAATCTCTTCTTCGTTCATATTTGAAAATCCACCAATCTCGTTCATATTTGAAAACCCACCATTTTCTTTTATTTTATGTTATATTTTTTTATCAATAATAAATCTTTCGAAGAAACTTTTCTAGTTTAAAAGAATTCCAATCAACAAGGAAACTTATTTGAATATCTTAATAACATATAGATCTCACACAATACTTGAGTAGATCGATAGAAATCCAATTAAACCTCAACATCAATAGAACAAATTTAAAAGCTAAATTAAAAGAGATTACCTAATGCGAGGAACTCCAAAGGTCGCCTCCCTCGTTTCCCTCTCGTCTCTCTCTCGTTTTGTGTGAAGCCTTTCCGCACATGTTTATTGTTTGAAAAGGAGATCAATCAAAATCCTAAATTTACCCCCAAAATCACGGCTTCCTTAATTCTCTCTCCCTCCATTTCACACCAAGTTGACCGCATTCAATGTACCTTGAATTTTAGGTGTTTCAGGATTTAAGATCTCTAACTTTTTAAATAATGAGATGTCAAACCGTTACTTTCTGAAAGTAACGGTCTTCTCCATTAATGGAAAATTTAATCTTACTTTCCATATTGGTTTGTTTAAAATCAAAAGTGTTGACCACTCCAAATCCTAGTGCCTCCTAGTCTTACTCTGTGGGCCCCACAAGCTTTTAACTGAATTAGGGTTTTCTAGTTTACACAAACATGGTATATCTTATTTTGTTAAAAATTAGGGTCGTCACAATGGGACTATGAGATAATTTGTATGTAGTATTCATGTTTTCTTCTATTATTCTATATTGTGTCTGATGCTAATTTTTTGTTTCAAATTTCATCATCATCATGTGATTCTTTGATTAAAAAAAACTTAAATTACTTGATGGTACCATATTAAACATAATTATGGTCAAGAGGTTGCTCTATTTATGTCAATCTAGTCAATTGATTGCATATATAATCACTACCCATTTTCATTTTCAATCTGTATGATGTTTTCTCATTGAAATTAAGGCGAACACCTTGAGGCTCACCTCGATTCAAAGCAGTCCTACTTTCGACACTGCGTAGATTTTAGCTTTATCTCATCGGTAATGATGAGGCATATGCGTCTTAATTAGCCAAGGCAAGATGCAAATAATCGTTGCTTTGTGCACTTTTTAAAAGCTTTCAATGGTTTTTCTAAAGGATTTTTTTTCTCACATTTTAGTTCATTTACATACATCCCATGTCATTCACCATTCATTTTATTCCATTAGTTGCATTTATGCATTCATTGGCAATTGAAGACTTAATATCTTTTTTTAGTTTTGCGGTAGTGCTGTCTGAACAACTTGCAATAATTTTTGTAGCTTTCCTTGCATTGTTTCATATTTTCATTTGGATGCCACTCACATTCATTTTTATAGTCTTACAAGTTGCAAACTGTCTTAACTTTGCTTAGTTAGCTATGGAATCATGTTATATACTTTTGAGGCTCAACTCTTATTCGAAGCAGTCTGACTTAGGGGTACACATGGATTGCACTAATCCACGGATCCAGTCAAATCTGGATCAATTATCACTAATTGGATCAAGTTTTTGACCACTTGAATTGGATAAGATTACAGATCCTACATTAAAAACTGTGGATCCAATCCGATCCAACCCGTTTATCACATCAACACATATACAAAATCTTATCATATGTGCTACAGTATCTCGAAGAGCATCAACTCTAAACTATAGTATCTCAAAGATTATGTTTGTTCTTAACTGTTTTATTAGGCTTAAAATCTTTTTTGTAGGTTGTATGTTGCAAGAGCATATTTTTTTGTTCTTTTATGAGGGTTTATAGTGCAAATTTGTCATTCATGATACGTATGATTTTTGTGATTGATTTGCTTAAATCTTTAGATGGGAAAACGTCAATCCGTGGAACTTGATCCAATTCAGTCTGCATTTTGCAAATTAGATTGAGTTGGATTGATGAATTATTTGAACTGGATTGGACTGTAATTTTCCAATCCACAATAATTGGATTGGATTGCGGATTGGCTATAATTTGACTGGATCCAATCCATGTGCACCCCTAGTCTGACTTTCGAGTGTGGATATATTTCAACTTTAGGGCTCCATGCTGCTAGGATGAGGGTGAATTCCTTAATGGGAGTGAATGGTAACCATCAATGGCAGAACCAAAAAAATTTAATTAGGGGGAGAACTTTACGTAGACCTATACTTATTAGCTCGGTCCACACACTAGTAAAGCTTAAGTTGTAAAGCTAATATTGAACTGACTCTATTTATGAGTGCTACAGCCCAATAATTTAGCGGATGTGTTTAAATTTGTATTTATTAGCTCAAGCTACGACCTTGTAAAACTTAAAAAAATATTTTAATATTTACTGCAAAATGAGTTAGTCGGTGCCCTATATGAAGTCCAATAATGCCTGAGCGCCGATTAATCGATGGGTTAGTTCCAGACACTATGTGGGAAACCAAAAAAAAAAGAGTTGGTTTGTTTTAAAAAATAAGTTATCAAAGACAAGGTTGACTTGGGTCTGCCTAAAATCGAATTTCAAGCCAAATCATAATGATTTGCTATTTAAATTAGGGTGCCGCTATGTGCACCACACATATTTGTAAGGACAAGCCACTGGATTAGGGCACCCCACTACCAAAACAACACAAACGATACATACCGTAGTTGAAAGGATTTTTGGGCTTCAAAATTGCAAGGTTGCGTCGCCCATAGTCAAATGAGGTGGTCGAAATTGGCGGTGTAGATGGGTTGGGGTAGGGTGCACAACTAGAGAGTGCATGTAAGGCTTTATTTGGTTTCTAAGGGGTAAGTGGATATTTTCTTATGGGAACATAATTGAAATTATGGGGCCAAAAAAATTTTTGCTTGCCCTTTCAAATATGTGGAATGCAAATAGCGGCACCCTTTAAATTAATAAGATGCAAACAAAATTCTATGAGAAGGGAAAAAAATATTAGAACACTTCTCAGTTATTTTTCCTCCTCTCTGGCTTGTACTTAATTATTTTATAATTTGAAACAATAAAAAATGAAGTTTAAGAACTTCTTAAACTTTATCTTTGCGGAGACATTTCATAATTAAATTTAATTTTTTATCATTCTTAATTAAGTGTTATTTTGGCTACAACTTTCTAATCGTCAGAATTGAGTTTTATCAAATTTTGGTGAAACTAGGCTTCAATATATTTACAAAAATACTATTATATATGTATATGACCCGTTTAGACTTTGTAAAGATGCGACAATATATTATTAATATGATCAATTATTCTATTGAAAAAGTATCGACAATAAAGAGCAGACGAGAATAGGCGAGAGCATAGGTGTGTGAGGGGGCGGAAAAGGGGTCCGAGGGCTGATGACCGCATGTCCGTGATGAATATGGTGCGGCATTATTCATAACAGGTTTCCATGCTGCTCTCAATCTGCTCAACTCAAGACGCCCTTATTTAGGAAAGCACACGTACATACGGGCGTGTAAAACAAGCAAGCAAGTTAAGCAACATAGTGCAACTGTACAAGATACTGTTTATGGCAAGAAAAAATAAAAAAAGGTTACCAAGTTAAATTAGGAAAAATTTGGATGTTGGGCCGACCGCCGACACATCGCGAGTTACTAAAGAATTCTTTTAACGAGTGTGGTATTCCGCGTGCTCGAAAGCAAACACAATGAAGAGGTTGTTGAATCAAAAGTCGACCCCTCTAGAACTACAAACTAAGCTATGATACCATGTTAATTAGAAACCAAGCTATGATACCATATTAATTTTTCATGGCAGTACCGCACACACGTGCGCACAAGTACTGTTATTGTCCCAACTTACCACCTTTGAACTTTAGGTGTGGGTTTTATCTCAAAAGGCATCAGTTCTAATTGGTAGGTGACAACCACTTGTATACTTCATTATGAAGTTTTCTTTAATCAATATGAGACTAACTTTCAGTCCACACATCTTCAATAATCTGAAAGAAAATAGCATACCTAACTGATTTGTCTAAATGGGGTTTCATACTAAAATTCCATCATACCTTATATAATATAAACTGAAGTTTCACAATTGCAACCCCATTATTTGCAATATTAAATTGGAGTAGCATCTGTAAATCAACAATTCTTATTATGAGAATCCAAACAAATGCACGCACTATCAACCAATTACACGAATCAAATCATCAAAACGCAACACTTGCCACAATGCCATCAAAACACAAACACAATGCCATCAAAACACAAATTAGAAACTCAGTCAAATCGATGAGAGATGGAGAGAGGGTCCAAATAAGTGGCGCACTATTAATAACAGGGTTCGAGTTCGACACGGATTTGGCTCTTAACCTGCTCAACAATGTACTAATCCTTATCTAACTAGGTTACCAAGTTAAACTTCAACTCTAAATCTACAAACTTATATATTGAAATAGAAATCACACGGGATTGGCCAAAATTGGCAACTTAACCAAAACATAGTGGGAGAGAAAAATTGAAGAAAGAAAAGCTTCTTTGGAGAAACGAAGAAAAAATGAAGAAAAGAAAAACCTGTTTGAAATCAGTTAATTCAACTAGCAGGTTATTGATCGCCAACAAAACACCGGAGCTTCCAGATAATGTTTTGCATGTCATCGTTCGTAAACTCCGTTCCTTGGTTTGTCACTCCGCTTTCAGATCAATATACCGGGTATGGAGATTGTTTTCGTTGCGATATTATTCTCATCTTGTGCCTCCCCAACCCCCATGGCTCATGTTTCCTGCTTCCGTAGACCCACCTTCAAGGATATATAATCTCTATACTTACGACGGTGGAAGACAATTTTTTCAATTTGAGCTTCCCAGGGAATATGAATTTTGTTGTTGTTCAGGAACTTGGTTGATCTTCTTTGACGGTAAAGAGAATAAGATTCGAGTGTGGAACCCCTTGTCTTCCGTTCATATTCTTTTGCCGTTGATACTAGTGCCATGGTGTAAAATCATTGCCTCTTGTAGAGGCCCCCTTATCAAGGATGACATGGTTTTTGCTGCTTTCTACCCAGATAAGTTAGCATTTATAAGGTTAGGTGATGAAGCTTGGACACATGTAGAAATAGATTTCTTACAAGTGCCAAGACCTTCCACGCCACAAATTTTGCAAATCAATGATATTGTCTTCTATCGGGGTAAGCTTTATGCAGTGGATCAATCTGGGATGATTTTTGTTTGCGAGGAAGACGTCCATGCTCCTTCTTACTATGATTATCATTATCGATGTCCAGCCAAGGCTATAAGGCTGATTGATTATATACATGAAGTTGGAAATTTGAAGGAGGAGGTTGATCATGACTCACATCACTTTTTGGTGGAAGTTAAGGGGGACTTGATGCTTATTTTGAAGTACTCAAATTCAAATAATCCTTCTACATATCACTATGCGAGTTTTAAGCTTGATTTTTCTAAGAGAAAACTGCAAGAGGTAGGATTTCATAATTATTCATTGTTCTTGAGTTCATGTGATGCATCTATGTCTACCATAATCCCTAACATGTCCTGCATCTATATTAAAAGTCTGTCGCAAGTGCCATCAGATGATGATAGATTTGATTGTGTGTTCGAAGTGATTGGTTCCCCTGACGCTGATTGCTTTATAGCAAACCAACCATCTTCAACTCTTTTTAAAGTCAATAATTGGAACCGCGATGATCCCCGACCTGCCTGGATTATCCCGCGACATGCAAACTAGCAAGGAATAACTCCGTTGTTAATTTTTTTGGTCAGAATTAGTCTTTTATTTTTATTTTTTTCTTAGTTATTGTGACAATTGAGAAATATGAGACAATAAAACTGTCGTCTACAAAGCTAGAAATTGAGACATAATTTTATTATTATTATTATTATTATTATTATTATTATTATTATTATTATTATTATTATTATTATTATTATTATTATTATTATTGCATCTTTTTAGCAATGCCTAAGACCCCCCCAACTACTAAATCTTGAAATAGTGCTCTCGATATTTATATTTTTGTCATATTGTTGCATTGACGTGTTCCTAACATTCAAAATGAATACAACTAAAAAACAGTAAAGTATTCTTAAAATAAGTTATGTCTTCTCCCTCCTCAAGTTGTCCACCTCGCCGCTGAAACTCTGCCTAGTCGCCTCTTATCAACAACACAACTCTCTCATTGCCATCGTCTTGCTTTTTCTGTCTTACATCGGCTACTATAAGAATCGATAGTAGCTAAGTATGCGGAGTGGTTAAGGCTAAGGCATAGCGGAAACGTGGGTAGAGGTGGTGAGGAAGAAGTCTCAGTCGGCCAATGACGGTAATGGACGGAGGAGTGCAGCGGTCAACAATAACACTAGCGCCAGCAACATAGGACGGTGTTTTACTGCGGTCAAGAAGCAGATGAATCTGGAAAGGACCAGCAACCGGGGGTTGCGAATCAATGAATATTCTTGACCCGCGCCGAATGCGTCAATAAAATATATTTACTTAAATCAACTATTTTATAAATAGTGGTAAATGGTCGATTCCACATAGATTGGTGGTCTTTCTAAAGGAAAAATTTGAGTTTCGTAGAGAATATAAAAATATTTTAAAAATAAAGAAATTAAATAGAACGGAGATCTAATGGGAGTTAATCTAAGTATTCAGCTTCACAGTTTTTGCCATACAACTCGGGAATGAATCAATTAATCATCGGTTTATAAAATTATGAAACTATGATCTAGTGCAGCTAAAGACCCGGTGACGAACTCGGTTCCTCGCACTTCCTATTATCGACAGCTAACGTACGACCGTTGACTACTTCCCTAACTAAACACACAACCTGATCGCTAGTGCTCTAGATTTAAGGCGTTGGTCGCATTACTTCGATTCATGAAGGCACTACCCCTAGAAAATCGGATCGCTAGTGCTCCCGATTTAGCCTAGATCCCTAAAGTACTTGATCGGTCCCAAAAGGGACTAACTAATCAATATGGCCAACTGTCATAAGTATGAGTTTACCGCATAAGGACCGACGTTTCGACTTCAATGACAGAGGATATCAACCTAATATGCATGCGTAAGCCTTTATACACAATTAAATTTTACCCTAATATTATAAACAGAACCAAAGGAAATAGATACTATAAAAGAATCAATTATAATAAAGATAAATAAATCTCATAAAGAATTCACAAGTCGTAGGCTTGACCGATCCACCTTCAACCTATAAGAGAAATTTGCTATATATAATTAAACTAAAAACCAAAAGAAAAATAAATAAAAGATCCTCTTTTAAAACAACCCTTAAGTCCTAATATATATCCTAAAATTTGGTCTCTGGAGGAGATAAAAACCAATTTTTGTAGTTAGGAGAGTGATTTCCGCATCCGGGATTGTTTTGGCGTTCAGGACACTTAGCAGTGCTGGATTGATAGAGAAATTTTGGCTGCTGACGTGTCGGCGTCTGATTGGATGAAGCTGTTGTCGCTGACGTGTTGGAGCAAATGGGTGGCTGACACGTGGAGGGCGGCAGCACGAGTTCGCGCGGAAGAGTCGCCGAAAATCTGGGAGTCATCACCAGCACGCATCCCGAAGCGGATAGCTCGACTGGAGAGAAGCAGATGTGGACTGTGCGACGTGGCAGCACGTGATTCGTCGAGGCGTTGTGTGCTTAGCGATGTGGTGCGAGTTAATTAGTGCGGTAACTGTGTGTAACGTGGTCTGACCAATGGAAACAAGACACGTAGAGGCTCTAACGCGGTTGGACCAATGAGACAGCGACATGTGGCACTATTGGAATCCACTTATTCAACTGTGCAGTGTGAAGTTTCGAGACAAATCCTCCGACATTTGATTATTGCAAGAAAATACCCTATTTTGAGTCTTTTTTTCGCCTCGTATTCAACCGCGCACTCTGTTTCACCTAAAAACGAAAATTAAATATAATTATATATATATAGTTTAGAATCATTCCATATTAAACTATATATTAAATAAACCATAAATCCCTAAAATAAGCACTTATCACCACAAAACAAGATAAATATAGTCCAATTAGGTAAATGAACACTTATCAAACAACCCCAAACTTAGATTTTGCTCGTCCCAAGTAAAGAAATGAATGAAGACCTATACTTTACTCCTAAACTACAATGAATAATCCTAACAAACCTATGCCCATCACCAAGTCAATTTGAGTCCCTTTTTTATTTAAATCTATCACTCAATCAACCATCACCCAAAAGAAATTTAGAGTAAAGATTTTGTGAAAATGAAATCCAAACATCAGTGAACATCACCCTTTCAAAAATTAGAACCAATCCAGATAAAGGCCATCAACTACTAAAGATTTTTCAGAGTCATTACGTTAAAGCATACAAGTTCAGAATTTCTAAAAATTAGTGCATCAACACTGAAAAAAGGGACTATGAATGAAAAATGCAACACACTATCCATAAATGTAGACTAAACACACCAAAGAGAGACAATCTGACCTTAAAATTTGAATATATAGAACATCACATTGGAATAACTCCATTGATCAAACTATAAACACTCGGTCAAATCTTTTAATTTAAAGAGTTTTTAGAGACTTTCACCAAAGAGAGACAATCTGACCTTAAATTTGAAAATATACACTCTATTTTCCTCTAAAAATTTTAAGTAGTACCGTCCCTGCTTCATTTCCTATAGAAACCACTTTTCTCACTTTTTCCCATCACAAGATTCCCTGCTCCTTTTCCTATGGAATCTGTAGGACTCTTTAAAATTTTTTAGAAAACTCTTGTTGACCATTATCACTTTCACTATAATCAAACAAGTCATCCAATGCAAGTTCAAGTCTAATCATTCCTCAAAAATGGTCAAGTCATATGAATTAATGTCTCAAGTGAGCTACATTCTTGTTCTGGAATCCTAGAAACCTGATAACTTGCAAAATAGGACCGCTTAACTCTTTGGTATCTAGCATAATGCTTAAACTTCATACTAGCTCTCTAATAAGCAACCTCAAATATGTTGAACAACACTCTAGATTAAGTACAACTCCTAATATTCAAAAAGGTTTAAGTCTCAAATATAGTTTAATTTGAGCTCATATCCACAATAAAAACAATCAACAATGTTTTAGGCAACTCTGTATGTAATAAAATATTCCTAAACATGCATAGAATAAATAATGCAACTAAATAACTACAAAATTCATGAATTAATATAAACTACTACTAACGTAAATGATGCAATGCATAACATGTAATAACAAGAAAATGAGGTGAAAAGTAAAAAAAACACTACCATAACTTACCATACCCATGGAATAAGCATAAAAAATAATAAAACGATCATACATGTCGTGCTAATCCATTCATTCAATCCTCCACTATACTTGGAACACCCCCCAAACTTATCTCAAACCTTGTCGTCAAGGTTTAAAATAAGAATGAGGCTATCAACTACAAAATGAAAGAAAAAGAGGTGAAAAGGACATGGAAGTGAAAGAAACAAGTAATAGGGAAATGAGATGCTAAAATGAATATGCAAAATCAAATGGACTAAAATATTACATAAAATATAGAATATAGTGACAAAAAATGCTCAACTCTGAAAATCAAGGGATTATGAGAATATAGATAAAAAAAACCTCCAACAGACTCTAAAACTAAACCTAATGACCTAAAAAAAGAACTTACCAGATTCCAATTAGACTAACCATATATACCAGAGAACCTTAGCAGTGAAATTGGGCTCTCAACTCCAGTGCTTCAACAAATAAGTATCAAACACCTGTAAATAATCACAAACGGGATAATGGTGAGTTCCCTAAATAAGAACAAGCAATTAAAGAGAAAAAGGATATAAACTTGGGCTACCTCCCAAAAGCGCTTTTGGTTAGAGTCGTTAGCTCGACTTAGTGTGAATAATCACGTGATGCCCTCTCCTTTAGAGATGTCGACAACAAATGACACATTTATAGCTTTGGGCAAATTCATCAGGCATGCCCTCCTTCAGATTTAGGAGCTCATCCGGAACCTCTAACATATATGATTCTGTCATATCATGATCGTTTGACACAAAGGTGTCAGCAATGTAAAAAATCTGTGAACGCTCCTTTACTACCACCCCTATTTAAACTCAATAGTATGTATAGGAGGGTGGGTGGTTTCACCAATACCAGAGGTTGGTCTTCCTTGCTCTCCTTTGTGGTTCCTCCGGCCTTTCTAAAATGACTTCAATTTATTTCTTGGCTTCATTCACTTTATTCTGTGCAATGATAATGTCCGGCTCATGGAAAGAAACTTCAATTATTTCCTATGGTTCGCTCCAATACTCGTCCATGATCGATAACTCATCCAACATTACAGTTTTTGATGTATCAGCATTCAAGTTCTCCTCTGAATCAAAAATTGGTTGCTGAGACAACTCTTCCTTATCATTTATATTCTTAAGTGTAGCAGTCATTTGATTAACTTGAGTTCCTAAATCTTTCCACTTTGAGTTTGAATGCTGAAGTTCTGTAAAATCTTCCTGTATCTGTTGCACCTTAGCTAATAATCATTTCATCATATCTTTCAAGGAGGTGTTTTGTTTATCCAAATTCTGAAACAGTGGTTCTTGGCTTGGATAATAAGGACAAGCATATGTGAGATGAGAGTATTCCCCATAAAAATCACAAACCCTGACCTATCGTATAAAAGATTGCGAGTTAGAAAATTTATGTCCATTATATGACATACCTACCCCATTCATATAATGATAGTATGAGTCTTCGAATCAATCAAAATTATGGAAGTAAGATGCCATTGAGAAATTACCTGCAAAAGTACTAGGAATAAGGGGCTAGATACAAAAATAAATAAATAATAAATAAATATAAAACATAAAACCAAATAAAGAAAAATCAATCCCCGGCAATGGCGCTAAAAATTGACGCGTCGAACGCATCAATAAAATATATTAACCTAAATCAACTATTTTGTAGATATCGATAAAGGGTCGATCCCATAGAGATTGGTGGTCTTTCTAAGGTAAGAAAAATACAAATAAAGAAAAATTCGAGTTTTAGAGAAAATATATAAATATTTTAAAAATAAAGAAATTAAATGGAACGAAGATCTAATGGGAGTGAATCTAGGTATTCAGCTTCACGGTTTTTGCCATACAACTCGGGAATGGATTTATTAATCATCAATTTATAAAATTATGAAACTAATCTATGATCTAGTGCAGCTATAGACTCGGTGACGCACTCGGTTCCTCGCATTTCCTTTTATCGGCAACCAAGGTATGACCGTTGACTACTTCCCTAATCAAACACGCAACCTGATCGCTAGTGTGTTAGATTTTTCGTGTTGGCCGCATTACTTCGACTTGTGAAGGCACTACACCTAGACAACCGGATTGCTAGTGCTCCAGATTTAGCCTATAGCCCTAAGGTACTTGACCGGTCCCGAAAGGAACTAACCAATCAGTATGACCAACTACCACAAGTATGAGTCTACCATTTAAGGACAGACATTTCGACTTTAATGACAGAGGATTTCAACCTAATATGAACGCACAGACCTTTACATACAATTAAATATTACCCTAATATTATAAACAGAATCAAATGAAATAGATTATATAAAAGAATCAATAATAATAAAGATAAATAAACCTCATAAAGGATTCTCAAGTCGTAGGCTTGACCGATCCACCTTCAACCTATAAGAGAAACTAGCTAGACATAATTAAACTAAAAACCAAAAGAAAAATAAATAAAAGATCCTCTTCTAAACAACCACTAAGTCCTAATATATATATCCTAAAATTTGGTATTTGGTGAGAAAAACCAATTTTCTTAGTTAAGAGAGTGATTTCTGCATCTGGGACTGATTTGGACGTTTTCTGCAGGTTCAAGACACTTGGCAGCGCTGGATTGGTGGAGAAACTGTGGCAACAGATGTGTCGGCGTATGATTGGATGAAGCTACTGTTGTTGAGTGTTGGAGCGAATGGGTAGCTGACACGTGGAGGTTGGCAGAACAAGTTCACGTGGAAGAGAGTCGTCGAAAATCTGGGAGTCAGCCCCAGTATGCATCCCGAGGCAGATTGCTTGACTGGAGAGAAGCAGTTGTGGACTGTACGACGTGGTGGTACGTGATTGGCCGAGGCATTGTGTGCTTAGTGAAGTGGCACGAGTTGATGGGCGTGGTAGCTATGTGACGCGGTCTGACCAATGGAAACACTACACGTGGAGGGTCTGACGTGGCTGGACCAATGAGACAATGACACTTGGCACTGCTGGAATCCACTTCTTTAACTGTGCAGTGTGAGTTTCGAGACAAATCTTCCAACATCTGATTACTGACAAGTAAATACTCTATTCTAAGTATTTGTTTGCCCCCAATTCAACCGTGCACTCCATTTCACATAAAAACAAAAATTATATATATATATATATTAGTTACATTCCATATTAAAGTATATGTTAAATAAACCATTAAATCCATAAAATAAGCACTTATCGCTACAAAACAAGATAAATAGTCTAATTACACCTAATAACCTATACTAGATAATGCCCAAATGAACCCTAAACACTTGCCAATTCCTCCAACAAATCATTTTCTATTGACATAGAGGAGGGTTTTGTCAGGTGGAGTATCGAAGCAGTCACACTCTTATTCAGAATCCAGGATCCGAGGAGAGAGAATGAGAAGGGAGAGGGGGTCACCATGATGATGCCTGGAAAATTTGAGGGGCAAAGCTTTAAAGATTGGGAAAATGTTTTCCAATGGGTGGAAGATGATTCTGGCCCTGGAGGGAAAGGACTGGAAAAGTGCATGGGAACAATTGAGGGATACTTTGAATGATGCAGCTGGAGGACACATTCAACAAAGGGCAGAGACACCTATGCACCACGAGAACAAGGTAGGGGAAATCACCCGCCAATAAGCACTTTGAGTAACCCACCAATACCCCTAATGGTGGTGACATCGAAGACGTCAACAGAGCTAATTAATTAACATATATATATATATATATATATATATATATATATATATATATATATATATATATATATATACCTGCCACATTCACAAACCCATGAGAACTCTAATCAAATGTATCCTCTCCGATAGTAAGATTGTTGCTAAGTCGAATTCTCTTCAAAGATAGTCATAGTACTTGTCGCACTTCTCTGGTGCTGATTCCTCCACCATTTGTGCAAAGACATCACATCAAAGTGATTTTACAAAATTTCCCATAATCTAATGCAGGTTCTGTATCCACAATTGAACAAAAAATAGATGGCAAATTGTCAGAGCAAACTAAGAATTTCTGAAATTATATAAGAACTAACAACATAACACGTCCATCACTATCAAAACATTAATTCAGAAACGTAAAGAATATAGTGAAATAATGAAAGGCGGGACTGTGTTGCTTTAAGAAGCACAAAATCTGATGAAATTCGATGCCGTCAAAACCAATTGCGTGGCTGGCTTGTGTTGCATTAATCACACTTGCGCCTTTCCATGTGATTCAGTGATTATCCTATAATCCTTTCAACAATAAATTTCACTTCAGCCTCAATCCAACCTAAGAATCTACTTAAGAAAACCATTCAATATAATCATGAGCTCAAAACATTAACTATTCAAATTACCACAGAAACACAATAACTCTCCCAACTTAACTTAAGAAACGCTCAATAAAACTATATCAGCTCTTCTCAAATTAAGAGGAAAGACTAAATAAACATTGTTGGATCAATGCTCACATACGTAAAGAACAAATTTAGCCCTAGTTTACTGTTTTAAAGCATGAAAAGAAAAAGAGATTACACATTAAGAATGATACCATAAGCCACACTAGGCATCTCAAATAGTGAAACAACCACCAATTCATAGACCATAAGAACCCATATCATGTAAGAATCAACATTTTGTATTCATGAAAAATTTAATGTAATCCATCTGAAGTTTCAAATTGCACTAACCATGAAAGCTTTCCATCAAACCCAAATTTTTCACTAAAGATGGAAACACACATGGCAAATCTCTGCAGAGCTTTGATCCCACACTCACCAACTCCTTGCACACATGCTAAATCCACCTTTAGAAACCATGCTTTATCGGTTTTGTTTGAAAGAAAGTGTAGGATAGGACTTCCCAGAAACAAAGTACAAACAAGAGTCAGTTGAGGTCGACATCAGAAACAAATTACAGAAACAACAACAAAATAGCCTCAGTCCCAAATTAATTGTGGTTGGCTCTATGAATCAAACTCTTTCATTGAGTTCGATTTAGTATAATCGATCACTTTATCACACCACTCAACCATTTATTACCCTTAATCCAACAACAACAACAGAATAGCCACAATTCCTAATTAATTGGGTTAATCTTACATAAATATATATATATTCACAGTTCGTTCAGCATCTATAGACATGAATGTCTGGATTTCTCCTTCAGAAAATTTGGATCCCTCAGCTAGGTAAAAAAAAAGAGACACTGTTCATGCATCAAGAAAAAAGAGGCACTGTTCAATGATATATGGAAGTTAATATATAGACAAAGTGGCACCAAGCTTAATTAATGGAATTAGATTTATGGAAAGAAGGCTGATTACTCCAGTAAGAGTTGTAACATAAAATATTAGATTCATACTGAATTATACCCAAAAAATCTTAGAAAATCAAAGACACACCACTAACAAAAAACAGAGAACAAGATTCGCGTGAACATTCCAAGACCTGATGATATTAGAGCCAATCCTCGGCACAGCTAAAGGTCTTTGGATTATAAAGAACTCAATATCCACTAATTTACTCATTTCCTACCACTACATAAAATTATATAGAGAGGTAAGAAAAGCAAAGCAAATTAATCAACTAAGAAAATGAAACAAAAAACTTAATTCTGGTCTGATGATGACAAACATAGCAGTCACTGCTAACTTTATTATTTTAAATAAACATCAAATTGTTGTGGCTGAATTCTTTCAGGGCAGCAAATGATAATTCTTAGCTACCATGGACTTTGGTGCTCTCAACCCATGACGAGCCTACATAAAATAGTCCCATGGATGCCAATGAGCTCAAGCAAAGTTGAAGCAGAGAACAACATTACAGATGAGCTTTAAACCTACGTGAAGACTCACAAAAGGTGGAAATAACAAAACAACGAAAACCAAGAATGATATAGATTTTTTAAATCATAAGCCAAATACATCCTAGATAATGTGTATTGTCATAATTTAATGACAATTAACCCACTAGTTCTGATATAAAGATGAACGAATTAGCTCGCCTTTCGTTAGATGATGGTCGTTACGCTAGATCTTAACTTTCACTTTAGCTAAGAAAGATGGGAAGTGTGTTTGCAAATAAAAAAAAGAAAGATGGGAAGTGTATTGAGTATCCAAAAAAGACCTGTTAACACGAGGTACCATTAGGTAATGTAAGTTTTTTTAATCAAACCATCACATGATGATGAATTTCGAAACTAAATATTAGCATCAGAATTTGTACAGAATGAAAGAAGAATACATGAATACTACATGCAAGTTATCTGATAATCCCATCTCATTACATAAAGACTTACTTCTTAAAAGATACATAAGGACGACGACAACAACACCACCAACAAAGCCTCGATCCCAAATTAGTTGGGTTCGGATACATTAGGATACTTGCAAAACACTAACATTGGGAGGTGCTGGAATAAATTTGAAAATAAAAAGATAATCTTAGATTTATCACCAAATGAGAAGCAAACAGGGATGCTATATGCAGGTTATAGCACACAGTCTTATTTCAATATTGGCTTCTCTTCAGATCAGTATGCAAATAATAGGATGACACAGTTTAAGATGGCATATGCAGTTAAGGTATACAATAAAATATATATATATATATATATATTACCTCCACAAGTCATGGAAGCAATTACACAAGTTCACAGTTCGATCAGCATCTATAGACATGAATGTCTGGATTTCTCCTTCAGAAAATTTGGATCCCTCAGCTAGGTAAAAAAAAGAGACACTGTTCATGCACCAAGAAAGAAAGAGGCATTGTTCAATGATACATGGAAGTTAATATATAAGCAAAGTGGCACCAAGCTTAATTAAGGGAATTAGATTTATGGAAAGAAGGCTGATTACTTCAGTAAGAGTTGTAACACAAAATTTTAGATTCATACTGAATCATACCCAAAAAATCATAGAAAATCAAAGACGAACCACTAACAAAATAATAGGATGACACAGATTCTACAAATTCATAACACGTTTTTTGTCTACTGAAAAAGGTTGGAGTTAATAAAGAGATCATATTGTGGCCAACACCTTTATAATTGTATCATCTTGAAATATCATGCTAAAAAATCTCTTCTCTAATGATGAGAAAACAAAATTCTGCTTTAAGCTAGAACAAAGCACTTGCGAGGGTAGATGTCCGTCATTCTCATTTGTGAGGGTAGATGTTCATCATTCCCATTGGAGGTTTTGATACCTAAATGTCTAAACGTATAAGATGTCCATTCCAAGAATTTAGATCTCTGCAACTACTTCAAACAAGTGTAGATGTTCGTCATTCTCATTTGCAGATATGGAGTGAATATTAATTAATTTCATTGCATAGTGATGAGGCAGAAAAAGGACACTAATATGACTGATCAAATAAGATATTCCAGATATTGAAGAAGGTACTTACTGATGGAGACAATGCCCAATGACATCACAAGAATATAGCCATCCACATGCCACTGAACCTGAATAGAGACATAAGAAAGTAAGAAAGGAGATGTGATTTAGTTGAAGTTGAAAATCTAATGATTGAGCCAAAAAGAAAAAAGACAAATAATAAACCAGCATAGTTTGTATGAGTCTTCAGAGTCCGTTTCAAAACATTAATAGTCAAAAATACAATTTTAGAATAAAATTTAGCTCATCTGATTCTGATGCCACCTATATTCTACAAGAACTAGCAATAAGTTTCAAAGCATTAATAGCAATATTCTCCGTTGAGGTTGCTAGCCGAGTAAAATATGATTTACGAGTCCACTATCTTCTAGGCATTTACCATAAAACCACCTGACAATTGATTTTCATTGTATTCAATTATGAAACCAGTATCTATGTAACATGAGAACATAGCAGAAATGAGAATGCTTAGGTGGATGTATGGTAAAACACATAAAGATAGACTAAGAAATATAGATATTCAATACAAACAAAAGAAAGTCTAGGAGGTAGGGGAAGTTAACTTGGTACGCATTAATTAGGAGAGATTTAAATGACTAGGAAGGCAAACCATCAATTGCACTAATTTGAGCAAAATGGAAGAGTTTGATCCATGTAGTCGAACCCAACTAATTTGGTATTTAGGCTATGTTGTAACTATGTAACATGTCCTTTGGAATACTCTAGTAACAAATCACCTTCAACATAAATACCATAAATCAATTAAACAACTTTCTGAAAGCACTCCAAGTATCCTAAGCAATATTAATTTTAGGATTGTCATTATTTATTGCATCTCTAGCATGATTAATCGATGTTATTTTTATCTTTTTTTAATGCATAACCAATTTTAGTTTAAAACATAGTGTCAGTTAAACTATCATGAAGTTTTTGGATAAACTTCTAAGTTCTAATTAGCATTAAATCAACGATAAGTTTTAGATTCACATGAAATCATTAACAAGCATCATAAAGCAAAAATCCTAAATGTGCTAAAAAATCACGTTTCTCATGGACTATTTATTATGGATTAGCAATGTAATGCACTGCAAGTAAAATTTACACAATCAATTCTATTCGGCATGAAGCTTTTACGATCGAAATTAATGAATCCACAAGTATAAGAAAAAGGAATAAGCTAAGAAGTCCTCCTCAGGGTTGGACACCACTTCCCATCCGGCGCCATCCAATTTCGGCTTCTTGACGGCGGCGGCGTCATTGTTCAAGTCATGTAGCACACAATCCCCTCCAACACGAATCTCGAGATCGATCGATCTCCAATCTCCGATCTCCGACTCACTCACTCCGATTCCTGACTCGTACCCCAAACCCTAAACTCTCACACTTTCACCAACTCAGTCCCTCAGTAACTTTTATAGGTCCTCTTGACATCACTCCCTAACTTTTATAGGTCCTCTTAACGTCAGCACACCCTAAAGTGGTGGTCATGCATGATTACTAATGGGTGGGTCGTTCGATTGGCAACAACTGAGCTATTTCTCTTTTCACCTCTGAGTTAATAGTACTGGCGCTCTCTTTAACCCATGTGATGAGGAATTAGTTGAGTCTGCAATCACTTCGGTGTAAGTGTCGTTGGCTCCAATACCCTCGACTATCTATCCCAAAAAAATATAAATAAATAAAATAATAAAAAAGAGGTTTACCTAATTTAATGGTGTTTGTATTTTTTTTACCACGCAATGAGAACAAAAGGAAACGAACCCCAGCCACTCCTTTCTAAACGTAACCCATTACTCAAGCATACCCCCAATTTTGTTAAATTTAGCCCTTTTTTTTCGAAATTCTCAATATACCCTTGCTTACTCCATGACCCTTCCTCCCATCCCATCAACCCAAAATCCTCTTCATTTTTTTGCCATTTGAAGACACTTGATTAGGTCGGAAGTGGCGCATTAGTATTTTTTTCATCAAACAAGGTTGGATTTGGTCTTCTTGGCGCCATAGAAGTGAGGAAGTGTCACTCGTGGGTTTTGATTCCATTGAGACCTTTAAAGGGTCTCAATTTTGGTCTTAATCTCGATGGGAGTTGACCGAGACCTCTAAAGCAGCCTTGGCTCCAGTGCGTATGAAACCTACTGGTGACAAGAGCGAACAAAAAAATTTCAAAAACTAAAATAATAAAACATGAAAACAATAAAAAAATGAAGAGCCCAACTAAGTTGTAACGACCCAAATCTTTACCTGACTCAACTCTAGGGCATTTTTGGAAATTTAATATTTTATTTGTAATTGGGGTGTTGTTATGTGTATTATATGTTTCGCAACTTGGAATGACCCAATTAAATTATATGCACACGGCGACTAGACCTCAGGTTACAAAGTTATTGACAATTAATTTGGTTGAAGGCATAGACAATGGGTTATGCACAAAGTGTGATAATGTAGGAGGGGTACAAGTAAGTGGGGAAATAGGCCCATATAAAAAGGGATTGGAAACCCTAATTGTACCAAACCCTAAGTCCCCACAAACACATAAAAGTGGTTCAAACCCTAATTTTCTTCTCACAACAACACAAGAGAGAACGCATTGTAAGAGAAGTGACAGCTAAGCATGGGAGAGAGAGGACCAGTGCAGATAATCGGCTCCGACGAACTAACAACGAAAACACCGATGAAGTCCTATAACGATGATGTTGTACGCGAAAGAGCAGATTTAGCCAAGATTAGTACTCTCGAAGGGTTTGGAGTTAAAGACTCCATTTAAGGCATGGTGAGACTCTAACTCCCTACATTTATTGTCTTGGTGTTGGTATTGACAATGAGAGTTGATGATTTGGAAAGTTTGTTCAGTTTTTCTTAGATCAAGTCTTGAAATGGGTTATACAAATTTTTAAGCTTTATGATAATGAAACTTATGGATGAATCAATCTTGTTTGTCATGGTTTGACAGTACATGAAAGGGTTTCTCCATGATTTTAGCAAATTGAACGCAGTTGAAGTTTATTGATATGCATTTGGCATTTAAGGTTAAGTCGAGATTTAAAAAAGGGACTTTAAATCTTTTCTTTGGGAAATAAACTTATTCGATAAATTTGTGGACTTTGACTGAATATTGTCATTTGAGAATTTAAAGTCTATATTGACTTTTGTATGGTGATTTGGATCTTTTTAATTATAATTAATCGAACGTCTTCGATTTATGTCGGAAAAACAAAGTCTTAGCGAATTTTCCTGTTTTACATCACCGCATTCTTACTTTACTCGAATCATCGATTCTAATTTTATGTGTCGATTTTAAAGTTGTGAGCGACCTTTAGCGAAGTCAGCTGTAAAATAGGGTGAATTCCTAAGGTCTAGACAATTGGTGTTATACTTGTATAGTTTTAGATACACTAGGTAATTATTATTTCGAATTGTCTAGATTCGTGAGATGGTTCACATCGAGCCCCAAAACACGAAAGGATCGATATTAGGATTCGCGGCGAATCCAGGTAAGTGGGGAGCTCCGCTCATCTATCAAATGTGACTTGCTACTAGTGTATTTAGAATCACGATTTTAACTAAAAGACTTGGGATGGGGTTGTTGCCTACCTTGTTTGACCTTATGTAAGGACTCTTCGGGAGTTGTAGCTAACGGTGGAACCAAGTCACTCATTGCAAGGGCCTCTTGGGGAGTTATGGATGCATGATGGAACCAAGTCACCCAGACATCTTGTGGAGCCATGGACGTACGGTGGAATCAAGTCACCCACACATATTTATTATATTTTTGATTATTGGTCAACAAGGAAATGCAATGACAAATGAAACCATGGACTTGCATTTATATTTATTACTTCATATGTGTCTCTCTTGTAACCCGCATTGCTAAATTTGATTATTTATGATTTACAACTCTTGAATTATTTATCAGTGTTTGAAAAACTTTTCGGAACATGAAATGCTTACTCTTTATGAAATTGTTACCCTGCTACAAATTGTCAATACTTATCATGATTTCAAATGCATGCTAGCTTTATTTTGCTTTATAGGTATTACTTACATATTTAATATTTCAACGTGGTTCTTCTCTTATTGGGTTCCGTTGCTTCTTTTAGCTCACCCCACTTACAATACAGATCCATCAGCTAGTGCAGTAGACCGTGATAAGGGGAAAGTCCTCGTCTGAAGACTCCTTGTTGTATGACCCTTGCTTGAATATTATTTACTATTTTGATTTGAAAATTATTAATAAGGGTTGTAACCTAGGTAGGACCTTTTGGTAGATAAACCTTTCATTTAGTTAGTTTGGTACATTTATGAGCATTTGAAAGTTTTGGAGACTTCATATTCTTTTGATTTTATTAGGCAAATTTGAATTAATCAATATTTTGGTTTATAGTGACATATGGTATTTAATAAAATTTGAATTCCGCATACTACTTCCATATTGTCTATATATCAGTCTGCATATTGTTTAGGCATTCCAGACTATTATTTGGGTCTGGTTCATGTATTGGGTTTAAATGGCGGTCTGGGCTGGACGACACGACCCAATGTCAGGAAAGGGTCATTTCACAAGTGCACCCCAGTGTTTACAAAGGACACTCCGATTATGAGTGCACTCCAAATTCAAATTTTAATTTACAAGGGCACCTCACATTTTTACCAAAATACCTCTTCATACCAACTGAAACACCCAACTCCAAAAATATTAGTCGAGACATCTATTTTAGGTTTGACAACATATAGTCGAGACTTATCTTATAGGTTTGGTGATATCCAACCAAACCTCTTTAGTGAAATTTTGTTGACAATTCCAGAATTAAAGGTTCGGTAGGTTCTGACTGACTCTCCAATTAAAGGTTCGACAGGCTTTGACCAACTCTCCTACTAGAGGTTCGATGGGCTTTGACCGACTTTTCAATTAGAGATTCGAACTTGCGAGCTCGGGCGACTTGATGATGCCCTACAAATTAGAAGAAGAGAGTGTGTGGAGGGATGATGATGGGGGTGCACAAAACGAATGGAAATGGTGGTGTGGTGCACCAATCACAATGAGGGGCATGTGAGTCATTTTGAGCAGAATTGACTTTTTTGTATGTTTGACATTTTCGCTGGGGTGCACTTAGTTGGCCTAAAAAAGAATTAATGGGCTTTGCTCAAAATCGCTAGATATTCTCGATTCCATTGACATTCTGTGTCAGAAATACGAGATTCAAGCCCCCAATTGAAGTTTTAAACTCAAAAACAAAACCACAAAAATTGACTCAAAAACAACAAAAAAACCCAAGAAAATATAGAAATGGACACGAGAAGAGGTGGAGAATGAACTAACGGTGTCAAATCAATGTTGGTTCGCCCGGATTTTGTTTAGGTATGGGTGAGTAAATAAGCCTTTTATGTGTAGGTAGGTCATTTCACCCATGGATTAATTGTTTTTTTCAAAGTGGGGTCCAAAGAAAATGTACCCAGAATCCCCGAAATAACATAGTTTTTATAAGGGAACAGTTAAAAATTTACTAAACTGACCCTTTTGCTTCAACGTACCCCACTTTTAAATTTTTTTTACCAAACGGACCCCAACATTTTTTAAATATCCCCAAAATACCCCCATCCCCAACCAAGGAACTAAACCTTCCCTAACCGATTCATCCCACTCATACTCCAAATCAAACCTCAACGAAAAATAGAAAACACCCTAAATACTTCATGAATCTAAGTCACTGGGGTCGTGGCAAGGTTATTTTGAGGCAAAGCCCGACAGATCTAATGTCGACAGATCATGAGGAGCAAAGGAGCACTGTGACATTCTTCGTATCCACCACGGCTGATTTGGTAAGTTTCGACACTATAATCTTGTGGGTTTTGTTTGTAATGAAATTACATATCGTTTGGATGTATTTTTATGGCATTTGGTTCGATATGATGAGGTTAAGGTTTCTGGGTTTGAGCCATTCGTTCCCCGTACTAGACGGTCAAACAGAGCCGATATACTTAAAAGGCTATCGGCCATGTTGAACTATAAGGTTTGATTTAGTAATGGAAAAGTAAGGTAATAATATTTATTACATTATGGTGCATTCAAACCGTAAGGTCTACTGTTGGTGATGACTACGTTAGGCCGACATCTTTGCTATGAATGTCGGTGTGACAAAACCGTTACTATATATGTACCCCACATTTTGACTGATTGTACCCTATTTATGTTGAACTACTTTATGTACCCACACTTTTACTTCATTTACCCTCCTATTGTTTGCATTTTTTGTGTTTGTTGCGAAGTAAGTACTGGAATGGGGTATAATTAGTGAGTGGATGGGGTATATGATGCATTGCAATGCAACATGTTTGTAACATATTGTTTCTTTCGGTCATGATAGTTCGATATGGAGTCTTTATGTCAGTTTGTTACGGACGTTATCCAATCTGTACCCACATAATTGCTTTGCTTACCCCACATATTTACTTTAAATACCCCACATTTTGCCTTCCTGTACCCTAATTACGTTGGATTACTTTTTCTACCCAACATATTTACCTCATGTACCCACCGTTGTATACATTTTTTTTGTATTTACTATGTTGGGGTATATGATGTGATGCATTGCACTGCAACATGTTTGTGACATATCCCATTTATGACGACATTTTTTTGGTTGATTTACTTTGTTTAGGTATGACGAGACTAAAACTAGAGCACCTCCTCAAGGTGGGAGGCTCGGGAGGGGTGGTGGGAGGGGTGATTAGCCGAGGGATAACAGTACCTCAGGTTCTCAAGTGTAGGAGGGGGTGCCGGTAAGGAAACATCCCTCTAGCTCTAATCGAAAGCAAAGAAACATTGAAGCCAAAAACTATCGAGTGAAGAAATCCAAGGATGATGAGCCAGATTTCAGAGAGGCTAAAGTCGAGGCTGCGTCTTCTGTAGGTGAGAGGGGCACAAAGGCATTTGGAGGAGCAGATGAAGTTAGGTGGGTGGAGGGTAGTAAAGGGAGTCGTACCCCATCTGGCGAATCAAGGGATAGCGAGGATGCAGAGGACTCTTTTGACATATCGACCGATGCCCAAGACGCTGAAGCCACTAGTTTTTCTGGTGGTCCCTCTGATTTAAGTCTCCAACCCTCATTCAGACACCACACGTTGTTGGATATTTGGAGGAACAAGGTATCATAAATTTGGTTTGATTATATGCATAATCCTTTTATTGTTATATATATTTATTTAATGCGCTATATATGCTTTGTAGGGTTAGGGACTACTGAATTGCATAAACTATGGTTATCAGATCTCTACATGGGAGATAATTGAACATCACCCCGAGAAGGAAAGGGTGGAGAAGCTGATGAACAATTCTGGTTTAGCACCATTGGTCTACATTTCATACGATGGAGGTAATAAGGTCAATATTTCTAGCATTGCCGAGAGATAGCAGCCTGAAACCAATACGTTCCACTTACCCTTAGGGGAGATGACGATCACACTTGAAGACGTATGTGTCCTTCTCGGTATTCTAGTCATTGGTAAGACTGTCGTTGCGCCTTTTAAGGATTGTAAAACTATAACTGTAATGGTTAGTAAGCTATTGGGGGGTGTCAGTTACTGATGCTGACGAGGAGATTAGAAATAGGGCTGGCCTTACTGTTAGTTTGGCATGGTTGAAGGATCGATTTGCAGTGCCAACGAAAGAAAAGGAACAACCCAATGGGAATAGATCTTTCGATGTATATCCTAGTACTGAATGCTTGGTCCGAGCGTACCTCTTATACCTTCTTGGAACGACCATATTCTCTAACAAGTCGGGTACATGAGTCTCCCTTTCACTCCTTCAACTTTTGGAACACGCAGATAAGATTGGTTCCTACGCATGGGGGGCCGCAATACTTGCATTCTTGTACCGTTAATTGGACATTGCCAGTCATGCCAAAGTCACCCAGATTTCTGGATATATGACATTGCTAGTGGTAAACTATTAAGTTTCAATGAATGATTGATCTTCGTAGTAAATTTTGTTTTCATAATAAATTTTGTTTTCATAATAAATGTGGTTTGTGTAGGGGTGGATGTACGATCGTATGCCATTTATTCAACCCATTTTGCATAGTGACTACAAGTCGGATAAGCCCGTATGATGAAATGGCACCATAAGAAGGAGGAGAGGCTCTACAAGAAGGACACTAGGATGTTGAAGGATCATCTTCTCTCTTTCAGGAATCAACTCGACAGGCTGAGTGCACATGATGTGATGACCATAACATAACAACTTAAATTTTGTTCTCGTATACGCTTATGTTTATTGACAAATATATTAATTTTTGCTAGGTTATTTGAAATACTACTTTGAAGGGTGCACTGCCTATCCATGATATTGCATTCTACAATGAGCCCATGTAGTACATGGATATCGTTGAACCACACAATCCCATCAGGGTGTTAAGGCAACTTGGATACATTTAACGTATTCCGAGAAGCCGTTACTGACCTATGGATTGTGATAGGAGTTGCCTAGCACAATCTTACTATGTGAAGTACTCATATGATCCCTAATATTGGGAGGATTGGGAGGGGCACCTTGAGTCTATTAAGCGACACAGTAAGAAGGCAGAATACGCATATCAAACGTCATCTGACTATATAGATTGGTACCTTAGATTCAGCCACTCATTTGCAGTGAATCTCGAACACTTAACGGGGTCCATAAGAAGGATGAGAACTCTTTGGTGAGAATTTTCAATTAAGTTTGTTTTCCCTATTTGTACATGCATTCGTTTGTTAATTTTATTGATTTGACAAATTTGGAAACAACGCAACAGTTGAGCCCTCGATGCAGCGTTGCATTTCAGGTGCACGCGGAGGGAAAACGTTATAGTGGATGATGCGACTGAAATGGCAGATCAAGTGATCGCATACCTTTCGGGTGGTAATGATACTTATCAAACCACCATGACTAGCAGTCATAGTGATGGAGGAACTACATCCAACGGGTATGTTCGTCAATACTACCGTGATGAAAATCAACCACTTATGGAGCCCGATACCTGAACCCCCTTCAAGCACTTCTGTATGGCAGATGAAGTGGACCATCAATTTTGATCCTTTAAATAATTTAAACATTTGTTATGTTGTGTGGCATGTTAAACTTACAATAATGTGTTGATGTATTAATTTTCAACCTTGTTGCTTGCTTGCTCTTTATATGATTTGTGCTATACTTATTACTTTTTCTATATGGCAGGTGAAGTGGACTATCAATGTTGAGCCCCCCGAGGTGTCTTGCAACATACTTTTTTGTCAGTTGAAAAGTGCATCTGAAATGCACAATTAATTACAGTAACATTCTGTCGTAATTAGTGAGTATACAAAGTAAATATGTGGGGCATACAAAGTAAAAACATGAACTATTGGGGTATATCAAGTAGTAATGTGGGGTATGTATGGAGTAACGGTCAAGGACATAAGATTTCTTGCAGAACTTACAACTCATTTAAGCTGACATCTACTCGAACATCAATTGTAATAATACTTGGGTACATGAAGGCAAAAGGTGGGGCATGAGGAGTATATTATTAATACTGGGGTACAAATAGTATAATGGTGGGGTACACAGAGTGCTACAGTTGAAACTAACCGTAACTAACCAGTCGTTTATTCTCCATTGTGTTGTAACATGAGTACATAAAAGTAAATTTGTGGGATATACAAAGTACTAAAATAAATATTAGGGTACATGAAGTAGATAAGTGGGGTACATATACTATGTCGATGATTTCGAACCGACTACTGTAGCTTTCTTATGGTTTGAGAATATGTATGCAGGAATGAAATTACGACCATTCTACTCTGACAAATTCAATATTTGAAATGGTAATTCTTATGGGGTGCATGAAGTAAAGAAGTGGGGTATACAAAGTAATAAAATTTATAGTTGGGTATATGACGTAAATCAGTGGGGTATAAATGTTATATCGATGATTTTGAACCGACAATCAGACATTTCTCATGGTTCAGTAATATGTCTGCAGTTATAAAATTGCAGTAATACTACTTCGATAATTCCATAATTTGAAGTGTTAATTCTTTTGGGGTACATGAAGTAAGAAAATGGGGTACATATCTACTCTCGGTATTAAAAACCGCAACTTTGGTACTATTTACAGCCTAGCTAAATTGAAATTCCTTTCTCTGTTATGGTAATATTCGTTTGAAAGTTAATTTAAAAAGTACTTAGTCAAGTGGTATGAGAAAATAAGGTAGGGTACGGTCGTATGATGGTTAATATGTGTCGTTATTGTGTAAAAGTTTCGGCTCTTCTGCATCGAAATTTATGAAATGAATTTATTATATCCATAACGCTGGGGTATACTGAGTATTCATCTAGGGTACAAGAAGCATTACAGTGAGGTAAGTCCGTAACAGATGTGTTGCTCTCAAACATCTTGGACCGTGACAGTCATGTTACTCTCAGTTAAATTGGGCCGACAATATTTACAATTGATTGTTTTGATTAAATCAATACTTCTAATGAATTACAGATTAATTTTCATACATGTGTAGGCAAATAAGTGGACAAATACATAACAGAAATTCCTACACATACTTGAAATAACATTGAGACATCAAAGACAATCAATTTACATTCAACAAAATGAATGTCAATTTACATTTTCATATTAGATAAGTTAAAGAAATTAACCAATATCCATCAAAGAACACAAAAAAGTTACAACATATCCATTTTGCTATACCCATATACACCTACACATTTATGGAAAGCCAACGTTGCAACATAAACACTTAAAAAATGAGTGAATGTTGCATCCTAATCAAAAGTAACCACGGGGGTTTTTTTTCCATATTTGATTATGGTCGTGGAAGAATGTTGAGTTCGGCCGCCCATTCTTTGCTATCTTTGTTAGTAAATACATCCCATTGTCATGAAGTTGGTGGTAGAAGGCATCGTCTATCATTAGAAGCTGCAAATGATAACAAAATATGTAAATATTAACGAGTAAACATCATAAAAAATGAAATAAAAATTTTGGATTATAGGAAGTAACTCATTCTAACAAAATGATTTCCATTGACGAGAAACAACCAAACTATTCTTCTCTCAAAGACAGGTGGGGTTGCAAGCCTGCTAGTGAGCCATAGAGCGGACCTTTCTTGGCCAATACCACAAAAGCCACCTTGTAATAGTTTGCCACAATTATCTCCATATCTGGTAATGATAGCCAATATTTCCTTTCAGCAGGGCTATCATAGATTGCATCTTTAATTTTACCATACTTGATGTCTTGAAACACATTCATGTACATGGTCTCATTCCTAATCAACTCTTCAAACATTTCCAGCCTCTCCTATCTCCATCCTTCATCAGATCCATAGCCTACAGCATTGGCTATCGCCCAAAACCTACAATTTCCATCGAGTCACATTTCAAGAGTGTTAATACAGTATGTGCACCACAATGGTGGTATCTCAGCAATGTATCCCTCACCTACCTGAGTTCGGGTCCTAGGTCGTCTCAATTTGATGGTTTTGATTACTTTTCCCTTTCCACGACCCTTTCCATGTGTATGTTTTGAAAATTAAAGTCCCTGACTTGGCTGACTTGGTTGACTTGGCTTACTTGATTGGCTCGTTGCAGAAGCCTGCGCCATAGACTCTTGCGTTGCTTTGGCCTCTGCATACTCAAAACCAGAAGGATCTCTCTTGGTGGAATTGTCAACTGTGGACTTCTTGCTCTTTGACATCTTCATTTTCAAGTTCTTGCCTTTCTTCTTGGGCCGAACCTTAGTTGCAAGTTCTTCTTCAGGTACAGAAAGGAGAGTCGATGCAGGGCATGTGATCTCTCTTAGCTTCTACACAATCTTCGCCCACATGTTACACCATCCATTTCAACTCGGTAAAGGTATTCTAACTCACCATCACTTGCAGGCACAATTGGCATCATGTTCAGTTTCTTCCAATGCGGGTGAATTTCATTAAGCCCAATAGGGCTACCATCAAGCATATGTATGGAGATCTCATGCACACATGGCAATCCATGAGTGATCCAAGGCACACAACCATAAAGTGAAGAATCATGACCAACCCCACCTTCACTAACTAATCTTGCCTCCCTGTTGATTACATCTGATGCATGTTTGGATACAAAGCCTACAATGCTGCTGTTCATGCGGTGCTGAAATTTGTATGCCACTATGTGCATGAATTGATTGAATGATGCCTCCAAGTTATTCTGCTAGTGTGTAAGAACCTTGTGAATAGCGTTGAAAACATCCTCAAAGTGTCCCCGTGATGTCCCAAGATCTTTCTTCAATACATTATGAGCACCTTCAGGACGATTGGTAGTGGCATTCCCAAAGTGTAGTACCTTGTTTGTTCAAGCATACATGAACTTTTCCTTTTGCCACAACACGTGTCCTTAACATAGTCATACAACCCCGGGACTCTAGCATATTTTTCCTCTAGTTCCTTAAGCCGACCATTATAACATGCCTCAGTTTGGGATAGCACCAAGTTCATCCACATGCCATACCAAGAGTCAAAGTTCTCTTGGAGAGTGAACAAATCCCTTGTCTTTGCAACGATGTTCTTTTTCATGTGCCATGAACAAATTAAGATCGTAGTCGCAGGGAACACCTCCTCCAACCAAACCCAAAACCCTATCCGTCAAAATAATACCCGGGAGTTGCCACCCATCTATTAATGACTTCAACTGCCCGAGGGCCCATGAATAGTCATTCATAGTCCCCTTACCTAGGAAAGCATGTGGTATTAGGAAGGTCTTATGTGTGGATGTGACCCCAACAATCTCAAAGAGTGGGTATTTGTACCGATTTGTCTTGTATGTGCAATCCATGATTAATACATGAGGGAAACAACAAAACGCCTGCACTAAATTTGGGTGGGCAAAGAATAGAGATCTCACACTATAAGTGCCTTTGAAGTAATCATGTTGCTCAATGTAATTGAGCTCTTTCAACTTGTGGAGTAATAATTGCATCTTACTCTTGCCATCTGCTTCAATCCTTCTCAACTTAGCTCTTTCATTGTAAATTGTCCTCATAGTAGTGACATTGTCGCTATTTGAGATCTTGATATGACTTAAAATAACCTTTGTCCTTGCACTGGTATTGCTCTCAAGTCTCGAACAATGTATTTCTCATGTACTGTGAGCTTCCCAGCTACAACGTGCCCAACCAAAGATCTACTAAAGTGATGCTTATGTACCCCACACACAACTCGAACATGCCACGACCCATCGAGTTCATCTTCACATTGATCTTGAATTGACAACCACACTTCTTCATTCTGAATACTTTTTGACGTCCTCGCTACCTTTGTTCTCTACATCTTTCAATACTTGCTTTGCCTTTCTTATTTTGACTGTAAATCTCCCATACCTCTCACAACCAAGTGATAATCTCGCTCGTCTGCCTTGACCAGAGCTAGAATCTAACTTCAATATAATCAAAACAAACCACATTGTCTCGCAGTCGCTTGAGCCCAACTGATAATAACCTCTCTAGTCTTGAATTGTAATGCCGGTGTAAAATGCTCCGTCAAGTCTGGGAATGACTCCATAAAAGATGTACCTGCTGTGTCACGAGCAGTAGCCTACTGAACCAAACAAAAAAAAATTTAGTCGAGAAACAACGAGAAAACAATAATCAGATGAAAAAAACATTATGGCAGAGTAACATGACCGACATCCCAACATAGGTGTCGGATATACATAACCGCGAATACAGTATGAATTACGGAGTAAATGCTCTGTAACTTAAAGTAAAAGTTTTGGTATTTATAGACTGATAACATTTTGTAAGTTGCGGAGTAACAGAGCCGAGAGGTGTACTATACATCTCGACTCTATTACTCCACATGACATGTGATTGCTAGCAACAATGGAGGTTATTACTATACATCTTGGCTCTGTTACTCCGCATGACACATCTATCCTTACAGTTTCATAACTAACAAGAAGTATGAATTCTCGTTATCATGGAAACCGAATTCACCAAATAAATACCTGGACCTCAAAACGGATCAGGCATGAACATGAAACAATAACAAGACCGAGACTCTACTTAACCATGTTCATGATAACTTGTTGGTGTTGTCCGACATCGGGAGGGAACCACCACGGCATGGGGAAGCCGGGGATACCCTCGCCAGATCATAAAACACCATTCACGACCATAAACAAAAACCCTACGGCAAAACCAACATGAAATTATATCAAAACAACTCATCACCACGGGTCTGGACACTTCAGAGGTTGTGAGACACCAGCACAATGTTAGCATGGTCCGCGACAACCCCCCACGAGCGGTGGTCCGGCCAACAGTGCCGCTATATGCGGTTATTTCCAGCGAGAAGCACAAAACAACGAACATTTAAAAATTTGATAAAATAGCGAACATACACCATATCCAGTCCTTTTGCCACGAGGGGAGGGGTGGTTCGGGACTGTTGGGACTCCGATGAACCATCGAAAGTCGTCCCCGATCAATCCCGATCACGGCAGCTCTCCCATAACAGGACTGAACTTACAAAATGCACACACACATTACAATATTAACATGGATATACGCAACTGTTTTCGCAAATCATTGACTCCCTGGGGATGTGGAGACTCTGGTGGACAACCAAGGGACCATCCCCCACCTTCAACACTCATCGAAGCAACGACAGCAACCTCCGACAATGAGGTCAGTCACTCACAGTGAGACAGACTCGATGAAGAAAAAACATACGCACAGTTTAAACACTCGACTAGATCCGGGCTTCTACTACTCTCCATCATGATTGGGAGGGTTCCTCGGACTATGGGTCATCTCCAACCTGTCCCTCCACCACCACCAGTCATCACAGTGGCAGCTGAGCCAGAGTAGTGAGGAGAACGCACAAATAAGAAGAGAAGAAGAGAAACCGTAGAGAGAGAGAGAAATAGAGAGAGAGAGAGAGAGAACCTATAAAGACCAATGAGAGCTCCGGTGGGGTCATTTTTCTGTAAGCAAAGAGAGCCAAGAAGGTAGAGTCGAGATGTTGGCCGAGAGAGAGAAGACCGTGAGAATGAGGGAGAGATCGAGAGAATGAGAGAGAGACCGAGAGGATGAGAAGGAGAGATCACGGACCTCCGGTGAGGATTCCGGCGAAAGGCGCGACTGGCCTGACGAGGGAGAGGGGTTGTGGTGGTGGGAAAGGACGTGAGGTGCGAATGTGTGTGTGGAGGAGATGAGTGAATAGTGGATTAGGTTTTGTTTGTTTATATATATAAGAAAAGTGTGAAATGACTCTTTTGCCCTCCAATTTACTTCTCACCCACCTCAAAACAGTTGCCCTTATGGGTCTTTTGTCCCTTTATCACATCTCAACACACCCACACATCTTAATGCAAATCTCATGGTGCTCCTCATTTGAGTTGTGTTACTTTAACAATTTCCATCGTGTAGTCCGTATGTTGCATAGTTAACTAACTCCCGCATTCAAACAACGTTCCTCATCCCGTATTGCTTTGCCCCAACTCCAGTAGCGCGCGTAGTCTCGCCTTGTCTCGCCAACAAATTAATTAAATTAATTAAAAATTCATTAATTTGTACTCTTTACTTGTTTTTATCCCCCATTTAACTAGTCAAAACCTCACTCAACTAAAGATCGCCTGAACGGCTCGGGACCTGTAAAATACTGAAATACTAATACACATAACCAAAGAATCATAAAATCACTTCGGTGTTGACTCCTGAAGTTCGAAATACTGCCTAGTATTCACGTAACCGGGTCACAATCCTGACAAGTGCAACGTAAGTCAGTTAAAAATTTGGGGTTGTTACATGGACTTGCCCCGCTTTGCCCCGTAATCTTGAGATTGATTGGCCATAATCTCGTAAAGCTCCATTATCTGATGAGTTATTCTATTCATAATGTGACCCCCACACATATTATCAACATTTCTCCGTTCCTCGTAAGTCAAACCATCATAATAGTAACGGGAAATGCTAATGTCGGTCTGGTTATATTGGGGGCAACTAGCGAGTAATTGCTGGTAGCGCTCCCAATACTGGTAGAGGGGCTCATCATCATCCATAGAAATGCCAACAATCTTCTAGATAATCTGTGAAGCTCGTGAACTGGAAAAGTAGTGATCTGTGAAGACAGACACCATATCGGCCCAAGTGTGGATAGATCCGGGAGGGAGATAGTAAAGCCAATCCTTGGCTTTATCCTTAAGAACAAAAGGAAATGCTCTAAGCATGACAGTTTCCCTGTTGGCATTCGAAGGTTTCAACGAATCGCAGTTCTGTTGAAACTCCTTGATGAAGGATATGGGTTATTCACCAGGTTTTCTGTAGAAGGTCGGTAAAAGGTTAATGAAGCTAGACCACAACTCAAAGGTCCCCGTATCCAGAGGATAGGTAATGCACAACGAATTTTGCGCAAGAAGGTGTTGCACATTCAAAGAGGCTTCCCCAAGTGTGAGGGGATGATCTGCTCGTGCATCAGGAACTGTGCCAGGTGCATGAACAAGACGATAGGCACCTCGAGGTGGGTCGTTTAAGGGTGGATTATTGCCATGAGGGTGATCAGCAAGTGGATGATCATTGCGAAGATGATCATCAGGGGGTGGATCTCTATTATCCATTGCTGGGAAAAGATTAGACGAGCTCGAGGCTTGTTGACTTCTAGACTCTCGTTCAAGGTGCTTGTGAGTTCGCTCGATCTTCGGATTGAAAGGAAGAAGTGGTCCTGCGGGGTTAGACCAAGTCGAACTTCGGTGAATAAAAAAAAATAAATCAATAAATAATTAAATAAAATCCTAAAGGAAAGGGACTTAGTCCCTGGCAACAATATATAAAAATTTGGTCACGCGTCGAACGTGCCAAATATATATCCCGTTGATATATACCGAATCCTACAATGGATTTGTAATAGCGGTAAAGACGGGGTCGAACCACAAGAACCAAGTTTTTCCTTTAGGAGATGCGGAAAGGGAAAATCGAGAGTTTTAAGAATGAACTAAATTAAGAGAAGATAAGAAAGTTAGCAAGCAAGGATAATCAAGTAGAAAAGTAGAGAATTCAGTAAGAAAAATTATCCAAACCATCAACTTCACACGACTATCCTATGGCAAATACACTAATCATTGACCTAAACAAAGATAGGAAGAACGTCGTGATATAGTGTAGCTATAGAATCCCGTAAGACATGAATTCCTCATTCTCCTATTACCGATAGTTAGGGTAAGACCTCTAACTATTACCGTAGTCAATTCACTTAACCCTAGGCACGTACCTTGGGTTCAACATGATGACCGCTCTAATTCATGATTCATGAGAACACTACACCTAGATTACCTGTACAACAAGCGTGTCCGATTCAACCTATGTTTCTAAGATACATGGTCTAAAAATCTATGAGGGGATTAACGCAACCAGAGCGACCACTTGACACAAATACAAGTCTTTTGCACAATTACGTATGCATTCAACTCGATGGCGATAAGTGTGGCGGCCCCAATTTCCACATTGGTTCGCCACGGGAGGCCACGCGGGCCCACAACTGTCCACGTCACCACCAGTTGTGTCCCACGCCCAATTATCCATCATCGATCAATTCTCATTAAATTAGATTCAATTAATATCATATAACCTCAAGTTAGCAGCGGAAACTTTGAACAACATAAAGATTTATCTTGCATATTATGGACAAAATGCCTAAGTGGAAACCATATCAAATGTACATCATATACATATCCTCGAAGATTCACAAAATATCAAAGTATACAACCTATCTCTCAAAGCCCAAAACCCAATATAAAACGAGTAAATATAAACATACGTACGAGTAGGGCAAGAACTGTCAATCGATGTAGTCCTCAAGCTTGCCCTTTCCCCGGCTCGTACTAGGGTCTGCACTCAGCCATCACAAAAAGGTAGATGACGAGTCCAGAGTGAGTAATCCCAAGGAAATTCACCAAGTAATTACGGAAGTAAAAGTACTGGAATTCAAAATAATATAATTTAAACATGCGGAACAAAGAAATACAGACAACTGTAAAAAGGACCATCGCATGCATAAATATAGTGATGAAACAAAGTACGTGCACATAAAAATCAAACCAAGTCATACTTCGGGTTTTCCCCCAGGCACAGCCCGTAAAAACACCAATGGGTTAGCCCTGGACCCTCTAGGTGGTCGGCGTAGACCCACGACGCACCCACACAAGTCTACCATACCCGGGTAGCCTATTCACCAGTGTATACCTAGACAAGTGCTATGACTTAGTGGACTCTATGGCCGTAACGAATAAGCACCAGGTGGGGAGTGATCTCAACACCGTAAAGACACTGTGTAGGAGTAACTCCACTACCGTAAAGTCACCAGGTGAGAGTACTCAACCACCGTAAAGCAATAATGAAATGGAATAAAGAATAAATAGAACTGAATTCAAATAAATCAAACAGTAAATACTTAAAGTGAAGTTCAATTGGGATACTACACACCTCAAATCGCACTCCTCGTCTCGAAAACCAAACCTTAGTCCAGCTCCAATAAATGCCGACAATTCAAATTATCACCCGAAATATACCTATTATCATTTATCACTAAATTAGCTTTAATTTAATATATTATGTCAATTTTTCGCTTTTCGAGGCTAAAACCCCGACTATATCTCGCCAACATTTCCAAGAAAATCTCAAATTTCCTTTATTTGATCAAAATATATTTTTTCTAATTTTTTCCTATTTTTTTTGAATTTTCCAGATTTTTTTTTTCCAAACTGTTTTTTTTTTTTTTTTTATTGAGTTGGGTGAACCCGGACCGGCCAACCGGGTCCGGTTGCCCGACTCGCCACCGGATCGCCCAGATCGGGCCGGGTCGGCCCGACCCGGTTGGGTCTTCTTCTCCACGAACAGAGGCGCACGGCGCCTCTGTTTTTCCCAACTTTTTTTTTTTTTTTTTTTTTTGAATCGGGAGAGGTAGAGGGGAGAGGGGAGAGGGGAGACGACTGTCGTCTCCCTCCTCGGACGAATTGCTCTCACAATTCGTCCGAGCTCCCGAACTCACCCCGCCACCATCGATCCACCAAACCGCCACCACCACCATCACATACAACAACAACAACAACAACAACAACAAAATAACACATCAACTCACCTCCTTCGCCTCTCAACACGAGCTCACCAACTCTCCTCCTCTCGTTCTCTCGTTCTTCTTCTTCGTTCTTCTCTTCCTCCTCAATTTCACTGTTTTTTTTTTTCCTTTTCTTCTTCTTCTTCGTTTTCACATTTACAAGAAGAATAAAATGGTTTGATGGTGGAAATGACCAAAATACCCCTCATGTTTATCTCTTCCCTTATTTACTTCAATACCCTTTATGGTAATTTCCCATTTCTGATTTTTAATATTTATATTTATATACATATATATATATACATATATATATATATAAATATATATTCGCCTATACTTTCGCGCCTAAAATTTCGTCGTGCGCGCCAACGAGCGTACTCGGGCGTGCACACTAACGTACCACCCACGCGTGTCGATCACGACCCTGCGTTTCCCTTGGCGCCCAACAATTTACATATTTTATCACATTTAATTCATTTAATGTGTAATATTTTTTTTCTCAACTTAAAATTTCGTCTTTAATCTACCCGGTACCCGCGTCGACACGCATATCGATGCGAATACTTATCACACAATCTCACACGTCAATTTAAAATATAATTACACACATCGCAATGTCGTTAACCTATTTCAACATAAACATCGCAAATTAGTCAAATCAACAAACAAAATAACTATTTACCTAATACGGACGCACTCCAGCCTCGCTGTGGGACCCACGAACGTCCCCGATGGCGTCCACATCTGCAATGACGTCATAAAATAACGGCAAATATTAATTGGCCGTTACAATTCTTCCCAACTAAATTGAAATTTCGTCCCGAAATTTAAGTTATAATCAACACTCACCAGTGAATAACTGAGGATATTTCTGTCTCATAGTCGACTCGAGCTCCCAGGTGAGTCCCTCGGTCCCGTGATGTCGCCATCGTACCAACACCTTCGAATCTCCCCTGTTCCTCGAGTCTGAACGTACGATCCATGATCTCAACGGGTTGTTCTTCATATGAAACGTCAGGACGAACCTCAATCTGTCTAATATCCACCATCGGCCTCGGTCCAAACCTAGCTAACCTCAACATAGACACGTGAAACACTGGATGAACGCCTGCTAACTCTGCTGGCAACTCCAATCTATATGCTACTGTCCCAACACGTGCTATAACTCTAAACGGTCCAATATATCTCGGTGCTAGTTTCCCCTTGATTCCAAACCTCTGATGTCCTTTCCAGGGCGAAACTTTCAGATATACCAAGTCATCCACATAATAACTCAAACCCTCAAGATACCTATCAGCATACTTCTTTTGCCTATCTTGAGCTGCTTGCAATCTCAACCTAATTTGCCGAATTTTCTCGGTATGATCAACCACAACTTCAGGTCCAATCACTGCCACATCCTCAAAGTCTGCCGCCCAACAAGCTGGTGATCTACAAAGTCTACCATACAAAGCCTCAAATGGTGGCATACCAATACTCGCCTGATAGCTGTTGTTGTATGCGAACTCGCACAACGGCAAATACTCTTCCCAAGCACCTCCAAACTGCAAAATGCATGCTCTAAGCATGTCTTCCAATACTCGTATCAATCTCTCTGACTGACCATCTGTCTGAGGATGATAAGCAAATCTTCGAAGCTGTAGTCTCGTCCCAAATCGCTCCGCATGCTCTCCCACAACTTCGAAGTCAACCTGGGATCTCTGTCAGACACAATAGATAGCGGTACTCCATGTAGTCTAACAACCTCTCGCTCAAAAATTATACTTAACTGAGGAAATGAATACTTCATCGATATAGGGATAAAGTGTGCAGACTTCGTCAATCTGTCAATAACAACCCACACAGCATCATGACGTCTCGCAGTCTGTGGCAACCCGCTCACAAAATCCATCGTAACATGCTCCCATTTCCACTGTGGAATCGGTAGTGGCTGTAACAATCCAGATGGTCTCCTGTGCTCGGCCTTAAACTCGCTGACAAATATGACAAGCTCTCACATATGCACCCACATCGGCCTTCATCCCAGGCCACCAAAATAAACGTCGCAAATCATGATACATCTTAGTCCTGCCAGGATGAACTGTATACCGCGAACGGTGTGCATCCTCAAGAATGCTATTACGTAGTTCCTGCACCTCAGGTATCCACAACCTGCCCCTGTGTCTCAAGCACTGGTCTGAACCACTAGACCAATCTGTGCAACCCAGATCCTGAGCCAGATAGTTGAAGCGAGCAAAATGTCCGTCAGCCCTTTGCCACTCAGCGACCCTCTCTAACGACACAACAGGAACACGCATCTGGCAACAGATATGAACATCAGCAAAAGCATCTGACAAACACAACACCGTCGCAGCCTCCAAAGAATCCATGCTCATGTGTCATCTCGCCGCAACAGATCGACTCTCTACACCACTCCGGCTCAATGCATCAGCAACTACATTCGCCTTCTCAGGATGGTACTCAATCGCGAAATCGTAGTCTTTCAGTAACTCGAGCCACCGTCTTTGCCGCATATTCAGATCTTTCTGAGTGAATAAATATTTCAAGCTCTGATGATCTGTGAATAACATAAACCGCTCTCCATAAAGATAATGTCGCCAAGCCTTTAGTGCAAATACAACTGCAGCTAGCTCTAAATCATGTACCGGATAATTCTCCTCATGGGGTCTCAATCACCTCGATAAATATGCAACTGGGTGTCCTTCCTGCATCAACACGCATCCCAATCCAGTCCCGGAAGCATCTGTGTAGACTGAGAAGCCTTTCCCTATCTCAGGTAGAGCCAACACTGGCGCTGAAGTCAACTTCCTCTTCAACTCTAAAAATGCTGCCTCACGTCTTCAGACCACTCAAACTTGACATCCTTCTTGGTCAACCTCGTCATCGGCGCCGCAATCAAAGAGAAATTCCTGCACAAACCGCCGGTAATAGCCCGCAAGCCCCAAGAAACTACGAATGTCTGCAACTGTCTCAGGTGTCCCCCAATCAATTATCGCTCGAATTTTGTCTCCATCAACAGATATTCCTTGACTACCAATGACATGTCCGAGAAATTTCACCTCTCTCAGCCAAAAAGCGCACTTGCTAAACTTAGCGTATAATCTATGCTCCCTCAACGTCATCAAAACATCTCTGAGGTGTCTCTCGTGCTCCTCATGAGTCCTACTGTATATTAAGATATCATCGATGAACACAATCACATAACGATCCAAAAATGGCCGTAATACTCGGTGCATCAAATCCATAAAGATAGCCGACGCATTAGTCACCCCAAATGGCATGACTGTGAACTCGAACAATCCATAGCGCGTGCTAAATGCCGTCTTCTCAATATCACTCTCCCAAATCCTCAACTGATGATATCCAGATCGTAAATCAATCTTCGAGAAAAACTTAGCACCCGCCAACTGATCAAATAGATCATCAATCCTAGGAAGTGGATAATGATTTCGAATCGTCACTTGATTCGGCCTCCTGTAATCTACGCACATCCTCAAAGAACCGTCTTTCTTCTTAACAAATAGGACTGGTGCGCCCCAAGGAGACATACTGGGATGAATAAAACCCTTCTGTAGCAACTCCTCTAATTGGGATCTCAACTCTCCCTGTTCGATGTCGACATCCCAGACGTGACGGTCGGTCAGTATATCGAGGTGCGTCCCCGGAATTAACTCAATCATAAACTCAACTGCTCTAGGAGGTGGTAAACCTGGCAAATCGTCGGGGAATACCTCAGGAAACTCACACACTACTGGGACATCCTCTACTCTTACCTCTGGTCTCAGTTCGGTCTCAACCATCGTCCTAAACGCCTCCATCTCCTGTGTCGTAGCTAATCGACCTCTGGTAATTGGTAAGTTTGACACCGTCCCAACAAAAGTAAATACCGGAATGCCCTCAATATCAAATACTATCATCTTACCAAAACAATCAATATGTGCGCGATATGTTGCTAGCCAATCCATACCCAATAAGGCATCAAACTCTAAATACTCTAGGACACAAAAGTCGACAGGTAACTGGTGTCCCTCAATCTCTACCATACAATTCCGACATATCCGGTTAGGGTAAATCTTATCCCCAGCAGCCGTACTAAGGACAAGATATGGATCTAAAGTCTCAATAGATAACCCTAACTGTCCGACCCTACGTCCCGATATAAAAGACAAAGTACTACCGGAATCAAATAATACATGCATGAAGACATCGCATATAGATAACATACCCTCGACGAGCTGACGAGTCGCATCACGCTCTGGCTGTACGGCAGTAGGTGTAGCAGCTGCATGAGCCCTGTCACGACCCCGACCTCTCTGTCCTCTACCACGACCTCCTCCATCTCGCACACGCTGTCGTGGCTGCTCAAATGGTGCAGGTGCAGTAACGTACACTACCTGCCTCTCATCTCCTCTCTGCTGCTCGAAACGCCTATCTCGTCGACCTTGATCATGTCTCTGTCTGTCTAACTGATCTCTCGGTCTCTTCGGTCTCTGATCAGACCGAGAACTCTGTCCAGACCCGTCTCCAAGCTCACCCCAGTGTCGTAGATATGTCTCGCGAGCCAACGCTCTATCATAAACAACCTGTAATGTCTCTGCACCAGTCGCGACTATCACCCCACCAATCCTTTCATCCAAGCCTCTGATGAAATAATAAATCTGTAATCTCTCCGTGTTAGCCACATCCATAGCATACATCATGAGATACCGGAATCGGTCCATATACTGCGAAACTGACATGGTACCCTGTCGCAAACTCAAGAACTGCTCCCTCAATCGTAACTGCACCTCGGTGGGAATATACTCGTCCAAAAATAACTGTCTAAACTCTCCCCACGTCGCTGGCGTACCATGTATGTCAGTGTAGGTGGTCCACCAAACTACGACCGACCCTCAAACAATAGCCTGAGATACGTGCCTGATCTATCTCGGGTACCTCCAACAACTGGTGTAGTCGTCTGTGAGTCATCAACCAACGTCCTGCAACCTCAGGATCACTAACTCCAGTGAAGTATGTAGGATTAAATCTCATAAAGTCCTTCACCATCTTCGCTGCCTCTGACATCCTACTCCTAGCAGTCGAAGTCCCTACCTGCTGCTCCGTAGTGGTAGGTGTCACCACCGTAGTCTCTGCTGGTACTACCACAGGCTCAACTCTCTCTATAACTGTCTCTGACCCAGCCGCCTGTGTAGCAACAGCCGGTGCTAATGATGTCTGAGTGGTAGTACGTGCAGCACGCTCAGCAGTCGGTGCTACTGCTGGCGTCTTCGAACTCCGAATGTACTCCATCAACTCACCATCCGAGCTCGTTGTAATAGCCGCTCGCTTCTCTATTTGAATCAGCCGTCGCTCGTCGGTCTCGCATCATAGCTCGAAATCAGCCACGTCACTAGTGGTATGATCACTAGTTTCTCCAATCTCCGGCTGAGTAGTGGGCGGAGTAGTAGGAGCCTGTCTGTCCATCATAAACTGCACAACCATCGTGCAATGGATCAGACTCAGTATATACGCGTATAATATATAGTATACAATCAAAACATACGCATATATATAATTTCCTAAATTTACCCGCCTCACATCACTTCCCAACTAAGTCTTTAATCATTCACTTGTGGTTTCCACATCTAAGATTTATTCATTGAGTTTATACTATTATTCAATCTCCAATTCTCAAAGTTTGACCTCGCTCTGATACCAAAATGTGGCGGTATCAGAGTTAACTATAACCCACACCTCACTCCCTGGGTTCCTTAAACCTAAGCTCTGATACCGAATTGTGGCGGCCCCAATTTCCACATTGGTTCGCCACGGGAGGCCACGCGGGCCCACAACTGTCCACGTCACCACCAGTTGTGTCCCACGCCCAATTATCCATCATCGATCAATTCTCATTAAATTAGATTCAATTAATATCATATAACCTCAAGTTAGCAGCGGAAACTTAATTGAACAACATAAAGATTTATCTTGCATATTATGGACAAAATGCCTAAGTGGAAACCATATCAAATGTACATCATATACATATCCTCGAAGATTCACAAAATATCAAAGTATACAACCTATCTCTCAAAGCCCAAAACCCAATATAAAACGAGTAAATATAAACATACGTACGAGTAGGGCTAGAACTGTCAATCAATGTAGTCCTCAACCTTGCCCTTTCCCCGGCTCGTACTAGGGTCTGCACTCAGCCATCACAAAAAGACAGATGACGAGTCCAGAGTGAGTAATCCCAAGGAAATTCACCAAGTAATTACGAAAGTAAAAGTACTGGAATTCAAAATACTATAATTTAAACATGCGGAACAAAGAAATACAGACAACTGTAAAAAGGACCATCGCATGCATAAATATAGTGATGAAACAAAGTACGTGCACATAAAAATCAAACCAAGTCATACTTCGGGTTTTCCCCCAAGCACAGCCCGTAAACACACCAATGGGTTAGCCCTGGACCCTCTAAGTGGTCAGCGTAGACCCACGACGCACCCACACAAGTCTACCATACCCGGGTAGCCTATTCACCAGTGTATACCTAGACAAGTGCTATGACTTAGTGGACTCTATGGCCGTAACGAATAAGCACCAGGTGGGGAGTGATCTCAACACCGTAAAGACACCAGGTAGGAGTAACTCCACTACCGTAAAGTCACCAGGTGAGAGTACTCAACCACCGTAAAGCAATAATGAAATGGAATAAAGAATAAATAGAACTGAATTCAAATAAATCAAACAGTAAATACTTAAAGTGAAGTTCAATTGGGATACTACACACCTCAAATCGCACTCCTCGTCTCGAAAACCAAACCTTAGTCCAGCTCCAATAAATGCCAAACAATTCAAATTATCACCCGAAATATACCTATTATCATTTATCACTAAATTAGCTTCAATTTAATATATTATGTCAATTTTTCGCTTTTCGAGGCTAAAACCCCGACTATATCTCGCCAACATTTCCAAGAAAATCTCAAATTTCCTTTATTTGATCCAAATATATTTTTTCTATTTTTTCCTATTTTTTATGAATTTTTTATGAATTTTCCAGATTTTTTTTCCAAACTGTTTTTTTTTTTTTTTTTTTTTTTTTTTTTTTGAGTTGAGGTCAAGCCGGACCGGTTCACCCAACCAACCGCCAACCGGGTCGCCCGACCCGCCCAGGACCGGGCCGGGTCGACTGACCCGGTTGGGTCTTCTTCTCCACGAACAGAGGCGCACGCGCGCCTCTGTTTTTCCCAACTTTTTTTTTTTTTTTGAATCGGGGAGAGGTAGAGGGGAGAGGGAGAGGGGAGACGACTGTCGTCTCCCTCCTCGGACGAATTGCTCTCGCAATTCGTTCGAGCTCCCGAACTCACCCCCCCACCATCGATCCACCAAACCGCCACCACCACCATCACATACAACAACAACAACAACAAAATAACACATCAACTCACCTCCTTCGCCTCTCCAACACGAGCTCACCAACTCTCCTCCTCTCGGTCTCTCGTTCTTCTTCTTCGTTCTTCTCTTCCTCCTCAATTTCACTGTTTTTTTTTTTCCTTTTCTTCTTCTTCTTCGTTTTCACATTTACAAGAAGAATAAAATGGTTTGATGGTGGAAATGACCAAAATACCCCTCATGTTTATCTCTTCCCTTATTTACTTCAATACCCTTTATGGTACTTTCCCATTTCTGATTTTTAATATATATATATATATTAAATTACCTATATACATATATATATATATATATAAATATATATTCGTCTATACTTTCGCGCCTAAAATTTCGTCGTGCGCGCCAACGAGCGTACTCGGGCGTGCACACTAACGTACCACCCACGCGTGTCGATCACGACCCCGCGTTTCCCTAGGCGCCCAACAATTTACATATTTTATCACATTTAATTCATTTAATGTGTAATATTTTTTTTTCTCAACTTAAAATTTCGTCTTTAATCTACCCGGTACCCGCGTCGACACGCATATCGATGCGAATACTTATCACACAATCTCACACGTCAATTTAAAATATAATTACACATATCGCGATGTCGTTAACCTATTTCAACATAAACATCGCAAATTAGTCAAATCAACAAACAAAATAACTATTTACCTAATACGGACGCACTCCAGCCTCGTTGTGGGACCCACGAACGTCCCCGCTGGCATCCACATCTGCAATGACGTCATAAAATAATGGAAAATATTAATTGGGCCGTTACAATAGGTCTCAAACTACAACTAATGCGAGGGCCCTTCACATCAATCAAGTAATCGACCATAATATTAAGAACAATACCAAAGAAACTAGAAAACAACAATCAATCAGTTAAATTGAAGAATAAATAGATCTTACAGCGATTAGAAAGTCATAGAATAGCCGCGATCGGTCTCCAACTTGAATTTCTGAAGGATTAGCCGGACATAATTGAAGTAATACACCACGTTCCTTTTATTGAAGAAAGACAAAAAACACAAAAACCCTAACATATTATGTCTATCGCCTCCGTATGTTCTTCTCCAAACAAAGGATGCCTCTACCAATCTCTCAACCCCAATTTATAGATGTATCTTTGTAACGGTTGGAGTGATTTTGCCCATTTGAATGTTTTTATGATTAATGGCATGATTTGTGCATCGGGATTGATTTGGGCATTTTGTGCAGGTTCAAGACACTTGTCATACTCTGATTGGTCAAAAATTGTGCTCTGCTGACGTGTCAAAAACTCATTAGTTGAGGAAGGTGTTGGTGACGTGCTGGCGCGACACGTGGTGCGTGATTGGTGGAAATGGTTGATTGGCGTGATTTGTGGTGCATGATTGGTGGAAACGGCTGATTGGCGTGATTTGTGGCGTGTGATTGGTGGAAAAGGCCTATGAGACGCAGCTTGACCAATAAAATCATTACACATGGAAGAATTAAATACTCTATTACGAGAAAACCCCGGTATCCAATTACTGCAAGTAAATACTCTATTTTGAGTATTTTTTTTATCCCGAATTCAACCATGACCTCGGATTCACCTAAAAGTAAGAGATGAGTATAAATTTAGTGGTATTTTGGAGACTTTGACATAAAAACACACATAAACAAATGGTAATTAAATGACTTATCAATGGCAAGGGAAAAGGTGTAGTTGAGGCTCTTGCAGATGTGAAGATAGTTCAGGTGAGGGTTTCTTGATTGAAAAAGAGAAAAGTGTTGATGAGAATATTGAATTTGGTTTAAGATTTACTGTTGGTTTTGAGGGTATTTAACTATTTATTTATCTTCTAATTTTCAGGCAGCTATTGGTGGGTGGCATTGCTTGGCTGTTGATGATCGAGGCCGGGCTTATGCTTGGGGTTCGTTTATCTTGGATTCCACAGTTTAAGCATCTTAACAATGATGCTGCTGACATTGCAAGAGGTACAACTGCAACTTTGATTTATATAAATCAGAAGTTGTAAATTGGAGAGTCACTATAAGGTTGCATGGTTGATCCTGGGCCTCTAAATCAAGAGGAGTTGCCATTAGCATTTAGGTATGTCTGTCAATCCGAATTCACTGAAACTCTACTTAATTTCTGCATTATGTGGTCTTGAATATTCTCTACTACAGAGCACATCCAACAGGTCGTTCTTGCCTCTCTTTCTATGTCCCATTTTTTTTTCAAGCTTTTTTTATGGGGTTATTCTATTGAAGAAGGTTCTCTAATGGTTCTCTATTGTTTTGATGTTTCTTAGCTGGTGGGGTTCGAATGGGTGTTTATTGTTAGCTTGATGCATGTTCTTTTACTCTTGTTTTGGGGTTTTATAACTATGAGATTAGTGTAGCGATCATAATATTCTTTCTTAGAATGGGGCAAGATAGTGAAATGAAAAGTTCTTGCAATGCACAGTCTTCAATTTCCATATGCTTCAGTCAAATGTTTGAAAGAATGGGTTCTATTGATGTTGTTCATATGGAAGAGTTCGAGTTATTATGGGGTTTCCAATGTCCTGAGTTGATTAATGCAGACTCTGTTGTGCATCACTACTTTATTGTGGGTGTACTACAAAACTTAAAGAAACAATGTATTGAAAAGGTTCATCCCAGGCAGTTGAGAAGTTCTCATATTTTTTATGTCACTCCGCTTGTGGATATTTTCAATAGTTTGGTTCTCACTCCCAAAATATTATTAGCAACTACTAAGAAGACATGTGAGTTTGGTGTGCTTATGGGTTCTAGTTCTGTAGTATTGAATGATCTCAATTTTACCTTTCTTTTATACACTCCCATACGTAGAGATGGTTTGGTTGTTTCTCTTTCTCCGGGTTTCCTTTTATTGAAGTGCTTACTTCAGAGAAGAAGGTGGACTTCTGAATGGAGTCTGATAATCCTTGTTCTCTTATTGTCTTGGTGATGGTGCAGTTTTCCACCTTGGAGTACAGGAGCTGCAGATGTAGAACACTCTTGGATGCCTGCTTCTTCACCAGAAGCTGTGCGCCTGTAACAATGAAGGCCAGGGAATTGCTTGCTGCCCAATCAGGTTCGTATTCCACTGGTGCTGTGCATACGTACATGTGAAAATATCTTCCACTAAACTGCCTCGAGGTATCGTTCATTATTATCTACTTCACTTGATCCTTTCCACATTGACCCTCCGTCGAGTTTGTCTTGGAAGACTATTGGGGTGCTGACAAGTGCTCCAAATGGATGGCTAACCTCAATATTTTGTTTTTGAACTTAGTTTACACCAAACATTTTGCAGGTACTGGAAATGCTGAGGGAAGAAAAATCTGAAATAGTAGCTGACCTACCTACTGTATTTCATGCCTTCAAGATGCAGCCAGAGTCCCGTGACTGGTCGATTATCGACTATTACCTGCGGATGAAGACACCCATGATGATCGTTGATAACCACGACTCAAAAAGTTCATTTGATCATCCTATATGTTTTTTTTTTTTTTTGAAAAAGATCATCTATGTTTGTAATGTTTTAGTGAAGTACTTTGATGAAACATTTTTTTTTCAGAATTCTTGTAATTAACTTGATATACATTGGGATATCGGCAAATAATATAATTGACTCTTCAGCTAATTTGATTATAAAATGTGTTTAAAAAGTTATATGTTGCAAATCAATACATTAAAAAAAAAAATGAACACCCTTTAATAGCGATTTAAAATCGTCATTAAAAGGTTTTTTCAGATGTGAAGTTTGACATAAGATAACGGTTCAAAACCGTCACAAAAGGCCTTGAGCTTTTATAATTCCTCATAAAATGATGTACATTGTGATGGTTGATAACCGTTATTAAAGACCTTTTAAAGCCTTTTTCTGTTGTAGTGATTGCTGAATTTTTTCTTCTTCTTCTAGGGAACTCTGGTGGAGGCATTCGAGATCAAAGAGAAGAAGAAAAAGCAAGGGATGCAGCAGGTGGCGCTGGGGAAGGAGAGTTTATCTTAGTCCGAGAGGCTGATTACAGACATAGTTCGGTGCCGACTATCAACGCATCATTACCAATTACTCCTTCTTCTCCTACTTCAATGGAGTTTTCCAATGTACACATTGAAAATTGATGAAGAAGAAAAGAAGAGGGAGTGTGCGATGGTGTTCAAGGAGCGTGCAGATTGGCTTCTTTCTTCTTCTCCTACTTTCGTCTTCAACGATTGATCGAATGACCAGCAAAGCAAGAAAAACCCTTAATCGATTTTTCCCTCTTTATCGAAATCGATAGACCTAAAAAAAACACACCGAACTGCCTTTTTTATGTTTTTTTGTTTTTTGAGAAACCGAACAGCCCTTTTTTTCATTAACCCCATAACTAAGAATGAGTCTTTCAAGAAAAGAAAAAAAAAACAACTAATGAGGGGTATTTTTGTAAGATTTCTATGTAATTATGGACTTCTTAATAGGTGTGCAATAACCTTAAACGCCTTACAAAAATGACAAGAGGGAGTAGTAGTGAGAGAGAAGTGTAAACTGTGTAGTAGAGAAGAGTGTAGTGAAATAGGTGATAGACACTCAAGTAACTTCAAAATGAGTTTAATAATTATTAATGTTCTAATCATTTTTATTTTTATTTTTATTAAAATAATATAAACAATCACGTTTATTTTGGGAGAAAGTAAAGAAAGGCTGGCTAGAAAGACCAGCCTCAACCTAATTAAAATATGCCAAAAGTTATTTAACCACTTGTATGATTGTCTCCTTTGTCCATCAATTTTATATATATTAAGTCTTGCACCCCCTTCCACTCTCTCTGTAAGAAAACCTTCTCATCTATGGCGATCCAACTCACTCCGAAAGCGACCCTTCTCCCCTCACCGCCAAACCACCTCACCCACTTCCCCTCAAAACCACTATCATCTCCACTCTTCAAATCATCACAAACACTATCCACTAAACCAAAGACAACAACCAATATCAACGGATCATTACTCTCATCCTCATCGCTATCATCTCTAGTCACAGAGCTCGAGAGAGATCACCAATTAACCCAAAACGTTGAAGACGATGATAATGATCAGTCCTGCACAGGAAAGAACATGGTCACGACATTGATTGCGGACCGTTGGCGCGAGATCCATGGCCAAGACGATTGGGCAGGCCTCCTCGATCCCATGGACCCCTGCTTCGCTCTGAGCTCATTCGCTACGGCGAGATGGCTCAGACCTGCTACGATGCCTTTGACTATGACCCCTTCTCCCGCAATTGTGGCAGCTGCAGGTTTCTCCGCCGCGACTTCTTTCACAACCTCGGCATGTCCCACCTCGGCTACCACGTCTCCCGTTACCTATACGCCACCTCCAACATCAACCTCCCCAACTTCTTCAAGAAGTCTAGGTCACCACTACGACGTCCTTCCTCTAAATTATTCTAAATTATTTATTTAGTGTTTTTTTTCTTTTATATGTTATGATAATCTTGCTTCTCGATCTCAAACTTACTTTTGCTCCTCCTTAATTATATCAATTAAGCCCTGACTATCCTCACTGTAGTTAGTTGGGTTCTTAAATCAATATAATTATAATTTTATACCAATATATTTAAAGTTAGATGATAGATTTAATTTTATAAGTTAATGATCATGAATCAAGCACTTTGAAGTACCTAATTAGTACAAGTCCCTCCTACCTTAATCAAATGTCTTGTTCAAGTTTTGAGAATGATAAAACTTTTAAACTTTAAGTTAGAGACGCCACCCTAACTTAATCCGATAATATATATATAAAAAAAAAAAAATGCTAAGATGATTCACTATAAATACACCTACGAGCACGCACCTTAATTTTATTTTATTTTTTTATATAATTTTATGGTCGTGTTTTGGTAACCTCAGCATAATTTTTAATCATAAAATTGTAAAAGGGCTAACACAAAATATAAAAAAATCGAGGTGCATGTTTTTGCTGGTAATAAGTGTCACAGGGGATCACGTTAACATTTTTCTGAAAAATGTAAAATAATGCAACATCATTATCAACTTTGTCGATTGCATGGAGGTAAGTGAAGCGACACCCTAACAAATTTGGGAAAATTGATTGTATTTGTAGGTGGCCCCAAGTGTGGAGCAAGAATGCCAACTGGATCGGCTACGTGGCAGTGGCCGATGACGACACGACGGCTAGTCTCGGCCGACGAGACATCACTATTGCCTGGCGAGGCACGGTCACACGTCTAGAGTGGATCGCGGACCTCATGGATTTCCTCAGACCCATCTCCTCCGACCAAATCCCCTGCCCTGACCCTTCCGTAAAAGTGGAATCCGGCTTCCTCGATCTCTACACCGACAAAGAAGAGGACTGTCGATTCTGTAAATACTCCGCTCGAGAACAGATCTTGACCGAGATCCGTCGGCTCACACACCTCTATCCAAATGACGAGTTAAGCATAACGTTTACAGGACACAGTCTTGGAAGTGCTTTAGCAACGTTGAGCGCGTACGATGTTGTCGAAACGGGTTTGAATATAATGGACGATGGGCGGGTCGTACCCGTTTGCGTGTTCTCGTACTCGGGTCCTCGGGTCGGGAACGGGGGGTTCAAGGAGAGGTTAGAGGGGTTGGGTGTGAAGGTGCTGCGCGTGGTGAACGTGCATGACACGGTGCCGAAGGTGCCTGGGATTTTGTTTAACGAGCACCTGCCAAAGGTGGTGCAGAAGATGGCGGAAGGGCTCCCGTGGTCTTATTCACACGTGGGAATTGAGCTGCCTTTAGACCACAAGAACTCGCCTTTCTTAAAGGACACAGCTGACCTCTCTTGTTTTCATAATTTGGAGGCTCACTTGCATCTCCTTGACGGGTCAGTATATAATTCCTATACTTAATTAACTTATACTATATAATTTTATTTATCAATTTTTTAGGGTAGTATAAAGGAAATTGGTTGGGTGATAATTTTTAAAGAACTAAATTTTATCAGATTAGATAACTAAGTACAAACTCTCTATATATATATATATATATATATATATATATAAAAGAGATAAGTATCAAGAAAAGATAAGACTAAATAAGAAATTATATCTAACATAAATTTTACTAAGAGGTGACATGTAAAAGATACCTTTTTGATGATTTGTAGTTCTTGGACTGGAGTCCTTAATTTGAACCATGCATTGATGACATGTGAGCTCACATCTTTTATATGCACCCAAGGAACTTCAACAACGTGGTCACAAATGCATGCCACCCTCTCACCTACTTAAAATATAAATTGGATAAGCATACGCCACATATCTCACTTATGACACATAGTTCTATAACTTAATAGACTCAAAACAATTTGTACATATTCTTTATTTGCCCTTTTTTTAGTTTATGAAGATATATAATTCTCAATTTACTGTTAAATGCATGAAACATTGTGAGAAGCGAATGGAACATTATTTCCATATACCAATCTATTAACATGATTAACTCATCAGCGAAGTTTAGAATAACAAATCGACAATGCAAAAATGGTACTAACAAAACCTCAATCGTAAATATATGTAGTTCGGGGGATAGCAGTGTATTTTTTGTTTCCCACTTGTGTATACCCCAGCCACACGATCATGGGTTCAACCTAGTTGATTCGGTGAGACCATGACATAACGTAGGGGCATGTTTCCTTAATGACAAGTCTCTATTATGGGGAAAGAAGTAGTTCTTATAGGAACAACATATTTTTCTCATACTACACAAATGTTTCTTGCCTTTGTAAATACCCACATACTTATTCAAATTAGGCTATAATAAATAAAGTCTCGTTCCTATAAAAAAAAATTTCAATCCTAAATAAGTTGGAGCTAGTCTTCTACATGGACCAAACGCCTTTTATATTGGTCTCGATTGTGTTTTTTAAGTGTTTTAAGACTCACCTAATTAACGCGCCGTAAGTTAAGGTCAGTTTACCACCTAAAATCATTTAATTACTTTTTTTTTTGAGAAAACATCATTTAATTTCTTCATTCCTATTAAATTGAGTTTGTAGAGAGCAATTGAGAGCAATATATAGTACTGTAGATGTGAAACAGCACCCAAATCCAACCAAAAAAAAGTTCCAAAATATTTCAAAAAAAATTTCATATATTTTTTGAACATAAACGAAAGATAAAAGTAAAAATAAATAAAAAAATAAAAAAATAAAAAAATAAAAAAATGTAATATGATCGGATGGTCCCCCCACATTATCATCAGACTGTTGGCTGTCACAAGTTTATTGAATATGATTTCTGTCAATCGGTGCATTCATGTTTGGTGAAAGCTCGATTAAGCTTTAGACCTTATCACCTCGCTTTTTGTGAAAAATGAAAGAAAATTCCAACCAAAAAAAAAAAGAAAGAAAACACTATAATACAATTATAAAGAAAGTTGTACAATTGCGCTTCAAAGTTAGAGGGACATGGTCACCCGTAAAAATAGATACTAGATATGTAGTTTTGTATGCATAACTAAAGTAGTAAGTATGCATAGAATGACTTTTAAGAATACAAGTCTACCTGTTACGTTGCCCTTATGACTTGAGAGGTGACTTTAGAGTGTTATTGCAGTCATGTATAAATTTATTAAGAAAATAAAAATAATAATCTAACACTTTTTAAATGTACATTTTATTTTTTTACTTTTTACGATATTTTGTCAAAGAGTGTTTGAAAAGATAAAAAGAAGTTATAAATCATTAAAAATAAAGTCGGTTATCATTTCCCTTAAAAAAATAAAACCATAGCTTTGAGTGTTAGGAATCCTAAGACTGTATATTTTTCCTTTTTTTTATTGTATTGAAAACTGACAAGCGATAAGCATCTTTAAAAATAAGCGTACTTTTGTAAGTAGCAAGCATACTTGTCGTTCCATGTCGGGATCGGCTTCACGATGTGAGATAATGCACATCAGGATCTATTTATTATTTTTTGAAGTCTTATTCATTTATTATTTTGAGGGTTTCTCATAACACGTTAGTTTCTTAGGTATTAATTTTGTTCAATTATAGTAAGTGCTTAGTTTCGGGAGAAAAAAGCCACCTATGTGCTACTATATTTATATTTTCTATATAGGCCTTGTTTGATTAATTTTACTAGCTTTTAGAGAAGTTTTCTTTCAGTGAAGTTTAATTTTTTAGAAAGTTAATTATTAAAAAAATTACACTTTTCACGTTTGGTTCAATTTTGAACTTCCTGAGAAGTTTCATATTTTAAAAATAATAAAATAATGTAATTTATATAAATGTCCTTTACACTATTTTTTAGAGAGAGATTGTAGAAAATAAAAGTAGAGAGAGCATTAAATGATGGTAGAAGTGTCAATTTCCACTAAGAAAGATAACTCACTCACTACCCTCTAAGTGAGTTATCTTCCCTTATGTGGGGGAAGTTATGGGTCAAACTTTCAAGGAAGGTTTTTAAAAATATCTAATCAAACAAGACAAGTTGAAACTTCCCCGAAAGTTATCTCACTTCCTTCAACTTCTCCCCGAACCAAACAAGGCCATAGTCAACAAACATTTTAATGTAAGTCCACTCGAACTAAAAAAAACAAAAAATTATTACATGCATTAGAGGAGCAACCTTTACCTCATGAGAGGCAATTTTGTCTCAACTAGAAACTCACATGAAGCATCAAACTTACTAATGTTAATTAACAAATCTAACCAGTCATAATATACTCATACAACCTAGATCATAAGGCATAGTGGCGGGCCCAATAGCTACATAGTGCACCTGAATTTTTCTTATACCGAAATCTATGATTGACTGGAATCAATATTAATTAAAGGTATAACATTTATTTTCATTTATATTTTTACAGTTCACAAGACTCAAACCTTATCTATCGGGATGGATCATATAGAACTGGCCATAAATTGTCCATCAAAATTTCTTAATGGATATTATATATACAACAACAAAATCAACAACATTGCCTCAGTCCCAAATTAATTAGGGTCAGCAACATGGATCATACTCTTCCATTGTACTCAATTTTGTGCAATTGATGTTGAGCATCCCAAACCATTTAAGTCTCTCTTAATTAATGTGTTCCAATTGATTAACTTCGGTTTACCCCTACTTCGTTGAATTTATTCAGTTTCTATTAAGTCAGGTTTTCTAGTGGGAGCATTTGTAGGCTATCCTTACAAGTGTCGAAACTACCGCAACCGCCCTTCTCTAATATTTGTGTCAATTGGTGTTACTCCTACTTTTCTTTAAATTTATTTGTTTCTTATTCTATTTTTATGAGTTTTACAACACATCCACCTAAGCATCTTCATTTCTGCTATGTTCATTTTATGTAATTGTTGTTGCTTTACTGCCCTATATTTACTTCTATAGAACATAGCTGGTCTAATTGCGGTTCTATAAAATTTTCCTTTTAACTTGATAGGGATATTTCTATCACATATCACACAAGTTGCACTCCCCTATTTCTTCTATCCAACTTGAATTCTATGTGTGACATTATTCTCAATGTTGTCATCATTTTGTATGATTGATTATAGATATCTAAAGTGTTCACCTTAGGAAATTCTATATCCCCTATTTTACTACTCCATCTCTATGTCTAGTATTTCTAAAATCATAGTGCATGTATTCATTTTCGTCCGACTCTACTTAAATCCTTTAGATTCTAATGTAGCATTCCAAAGTTCTAATTTCCTATTCACTTCATTTCTTGTTTCGTCCACTAAGACAATGTTATCTGCAAATAATATCACCATGGTATATTCTCTTGAATATGCCTAGTTAATTCATCCATAACTAGAGTAAAGAGATATGTGCTTAAAGCCGATACTTGATGTAGTCCTATCGTAATGAGAAATTTTTTTGCAGTTCCTCCAAATGTCTTTATACTTGCTACTACTCCCTCATACATATTCTTTGTAGTGCTTATGTATCTAACATGCACTCTTCTTTCAAGAACCCACCAAAGAACAACTCTAGGAACCCCCTATCATATATTTTTTTTACATCTACAAATATAATATGAAGAACCTTTTTCTTTTCTCTATATTTGTCCATCAATCTTCTTACAAGGAATAATTGCCTTCATAGTTGACGTTCAAGTCATGAAGTCAATTTGATTCTTGGATATTGTTGTTTCTTTTTTTAGTCTATTGTCAATTATTTTCTCCCAAAGTTTCATAGTATGACTTATAATTTTAATACTTGGGTAGTTTGAACAACTTTAAATGTCTCATTTGTTTTTGAAGATTGGTACAAGGCGCTTCTTATCTATATATTCCATTGGCCTCCTTTTTTATTTTAAAATTTTGTTGACGATTTTTGCTAACCGAGTCAAACCAATTTCTCATAAGCATTTTCGAACCTTTATAGTTTTCATTTCTTTCTTTAGTGTGGATTTTCATCTATTATGATATCAACTTGACTATCATTAAACAAACTATCGAAGTAGCTTCTCTATCTCTCCTTAATATCATCTTCGCACGTAAATCATTTTGGTTTTCGTCCTTAATACATCTTACATGACATAGGTCTTGTTTCTTTTTATCTCTTAATTTAGCTAGCTTATAAATAAACTTTTTTCCATCTCTACTACCTTACTTTGTATATAGATCTTCCATGATGTTTGTTTTAACTTGACTGACTATTTTTTTAGCTTATTTTCTAACTTATTTATATTGATTGTACGCCTCTTTATCTTTACATTTAGGTATTTTCTTATACATCTCTCTTTTAGTCTTAATAACTCTTTGGACGTCCTCGTTTCACAACCATGTTTCCTACTTTGGTGATCCTAAACCTTTAGATATACCTAACACATTTGATGCTACTCTTCTTAATCTAATTTCTAGTCACATCGTATTGGCATCTAAATCAATATTCCAAATATTTTCTTTTAGTAGTTTTTCTCCAAACTTTACTTGTATGCTATCTTTTAGGTTCCATCACTTTATTCTAGAGTCTTTCTCTTTTATTCCTATTTAGTCTTCATTTTAACTTAATATCTAGTACTACTAACTTATGTTGGGTAGCAAGTGACGTGATCCGAATGCGTCAAAGGAAATCCCGATATACTACAGGATACTACAAGAGCTGTAACAACGGAAAGCATGAAATCAATCATCATAGGCCAAGTATTCTAACCTAGGTTTGTAAACAAAAAGGGAAATAGGGGGTTTTGAATGCTTGAGTGAACTAAAAAGAACTAGAGAATGAAAACAATATTAGGAAAAGTGAATTCAATAGAGAGAAATAACCTAAGCTTTCAACTTCTCAAACTTTTTCAACAACTTATGTAATTCATCAGTCTTCGATTCATGCAAATATATGAAATTCAGTTATGACCTAGTGTAGCTATAGACCCGATGACACACTTGGTTCCTCGCACTTCCTAGTCTCGGTAATCAAGGTACGACCATTAACTATTTCTCTAACCAAAGAAAACCCTAAAATAACGCAAATTGAATTTAATTTGTTGATCGCATAGAATGCACTACATCTAGACAGCGGTATCGCTAATGCTTCTGATTTAGCCTAGATTTATAAGACACTTGACCGGTCACGAAATGGACTAATTAATCAGTAGGGTCAACTACTACTTGGATGAGTATATCACATAAGGACGTATTCTTCAACTCAATTACTAAGGATAATCAACCTAATATGCATGCGAGGGCCCTTGAGACACAATCGAATCTAACCCTAGATGATGTTCAATGCCAAAGGAAATAAGCCATAACAAATATCAATGAAAAATTGTGACGGCCACAATTTCTGATGTTGTCCCGTGACCCACGCCCTCCGCTCGTAAGCCCAGTAGCACCAGTCATGTCACCAGACACGTCTTCACCCCTACTACTTCCGCAGCTCTGTGAGGTGACGCTCTATTTAACTAATCATACTATATTGGATTGTATGATTCTCCTAACATCTAACATGTTGGTTAATAATAGCAGAAGCCTTTAATACGTATATTATGAGAATTTATTAACCTAGATAGTGAAAAACCCGAAAATAAACACTATGTATATAACTGAGACAAAATAAATAGAAATTCATATACATGTGATAGAGTTCTAAAGTTTCCAAAACCCAACAAAACAAAATATACATACTAGTTAGTCAAAACAAGAGCTGTCAACAGTAATGGTCTCAGAGATAGTTGCTTAGTACCTATTTTCCCTCTCTCTTGCTCCTACCAGAATCTGTACTCAATTACCCAACACATACGACAACGAGCCCATTGAGTAAATTCCTAAGAGAAGTCTACACTATAACCATGAAAAACAACAGTAACCTGCGAGACATGTGAATATGACCCTGGCAACAGGAATCATATTCCCATTACTGGCAGCAAACAACATTCACAACAAACATACTGATCACACAGTGAATATAAAACATTATTCAAGTAATCCGGTTCAACAAACGATATCAATTAAAACTAGATAGAGGTCTGACGGAGTCTAACAAAACTAGATCATACTTCGTAGACTCGGATGCCCCAGCTGAGCACATCAAGCCTAGACCACACCCGAACCACTAACGGTGACTGGAAACACATCACAACCCATCGAATAGGTACACACCGCTACTTGGGTAGCTATTCACCGGCTGCACCAAGTACACGTGCTACAATCTAGCCTGCTCAATTCCGTACCACGACCATTCCGATTAATCTTTGACAATGTGAACAAATCAAACACCAACAAACACATGATCGTAAGGCATATGCATGACAACTGTTTAAGTAAACAAAATGATAAATAAATGAATAAACACTTGTTTACATGGACAAACCATACATGAATTAAAGTGTAACATTCTCAAGGGTCTTACGCACCTGAAATACACACTCCGACTTTTCGGACTAGTCAATTCGACCCGCCTAGCTCCTCGATGTCCGAGCTATGGTTCCCCAGTCCCTGAAGTCCATTTATGGTGTATTTAGGGTTAATTAGGTAGGTTTTGGATATGAATTAGACCTAAACTCTTGTGAACATATGCTTGAAATTCATTGTTTTTGGGTCCCTAGCGCGCTGGGCGATTTATCGTCACTGTTCATCTTCTTCCGGCTACCCAGTGCACTGGGTGCGTTTTGCCGAGAATTCCATGAGTGAATTCTTGGTTTTTCTGGGTTTCTAAACCCCTAGAAACATTCCTAACACTCACACACCTCCAAACACGCCAATCTATTGATTAAACATCAATTAAACACAAATTAAAACTAAAATATGGGATCCAAGTGTGCATGTGTAAGAATCCAAAAATCCCCCAAGTCACTCAAGTTCTCACAAATTCAACCCAAATCAATATAATTCATTAAACTAATCCTCAATAACACAAAAATCAACAAAAACAGTGATGATTTCATCATAAAATCCGTTTTAGACTTCAAACCCAACAACTCATGTTTTTATCAAAAACACGTGTTTAGGAGCGATAGATTACCTTAGATCTGTTGTTGGATGCCTACAATTCACTTTCCAAAGCTTGAATTCTCCTTCCCCAATTTGATTTCTACTCACAGAGCTGAATTTTGTTTGTGAAGTTTGATAACTTTGCATGTGAGCATTAATCATTGGGTTTTTATAAGTGTGGTTCTAATATAATGTGCGCACACATCCCAATGCTGATAAAAAGGCTCCTGAACAGCCTGTGTAACTCAACTTCCCAACACTTTATCTTGAGATTGTTGTCCTCATCGCACTCTGTTACACATCCCGAGAACCATCCTATGTAAGTTGTTTTTCCTATCTACAACCTTAGGACTTTAATCAATTAATTTATATAAATCACATAACCTAAGTTAAGCTCCACAACAATTTCATAAAATCCTAGACAAGGTCACACCAACTCTCAACTACCCGGCAACCCATGTCCTGTATCCCGACTATCCGGTACTCGGTACCCAGTCCCTGACATGTACTTCGGGACATATACCCGACTCTTAGCCTTGCCTGATATCAACGTTTACACATGCGACGTTTATATACATAATTGATAATAATAAACTCAACATTGCAATAATAGGCATCACACCATGCACAAATATAATAAATACAACCTAGGTTCTCACATCCAAGTCACCCAGCTGTCCACGTAACGCCCAAATTAACTGTTAATCCTCGTGATTAATGTTAATACTTAATTAAATTAATTTGGCCTATTACAAAAATAGATTAAATAAACCTCATGATGAATTCCAAAGTTGAAGACTCTGTCCAATCCACCTCTGGTCTAGATCAAGATGATTAGCTGGATATTTTCTAGCAAAAACAACTTTTTCCTTTGTGTTCTGGTCTAAACAAGAGATTAAATTCTTAAAACAACTTAACTACTATTTATATGAAACCACTAAAGTGGGTTTCAACCTAAAAATACAAAAAAGGAGGAATTTTCAAGTTTCTGGGGGTCGACACCGCACCTCATACCCTTTGGAGGCCACGGTGTCCATGGAGACGTGGAGACAATGGGCTCTCTGGTTTAGGCGCCGCGACTCAACTTTTGAGAAGTAACGCTTCACGGCGTCCGCGGCAGCGTCGAAATCTACTCCAACTTGTAATCCAATTTTGGACTACTTAGAGGCTAAATTTGAAGACGCTCGTGAGACATGAAATGACAAGTTAAGCATAACGTTGACAGGACACAGTCTTGGACAGAGTCTTGGAAGTGCTTTAGCAACGTTGAGTGCGTACGACGTTGCCGAAACGGGTTTGAATATAATGGACGACGGGCGGGTTGTGCCCGTTTGTGTGTTCTCATATTTGGGTCGGGAACGCGCGGTTCAAGGGGAGGTTGGAGGGGTTGGGTGTGAAGGTGCTGCGCGTGGTGAACGTGCATGACACGGTGCCGAAGGTGCGTGGGATTTTGTTTAATGAGCACGTGCGAAAGGTGGTTTAGAACATGGCGGAAGGGCTCCTGTGGTCTTATCACACGTGGGACTCGCCTTTCTTGAAGGACGCAGCTGAGCTCTCCTGTTTTCATAATTTGGAGGCTCACCTACACTCTATACTTCTATTTAACAATTTTTTAGGGTAATAGAAAGGAAAGTGGTTGGGTGGCATGTAATCCTGAAAGATACATTTGCGTTGATTTGTAGTCGTTGGAGTCCTTTGAATCATGCATCGATGAGATGTGAGCTCTCATCTTTTATATGTACCCAAAGGACTTCGATCAACAACGTGGTCATCACATGCCACCCCGTCACCTTCTGAAAATTAAAATAAAATTTGGATAAGCATACACCACATATCTCACTCATGACAAAATAGTTCTATAACTTCCTTCCAAAAAAAAAAAAAACATAGTTCTACAACTTAATAGACTCCAAAATAATTTGTACGTGTTCTTTAGAGTCACACTAAAGGCACTTTAACTATGTATAAAAACACCCAAACGATATAGTTTTTTGATCTCTCCTTAAAAATGATTCTTATACTCTTCATTAAAATATATACGTTGGTATGCTCCTATACACAGCTGAAGTGTCTTTAGTGCGTTTATTTTTTATTTATTTTTTTCTGAATATATATAATATAATACTCGATTTTTTGTTGTTTAATGCATGAAACATTGTGAGAAGCGTGTGGAACGACATTATTTCCATATACAATTCTATTCAACAGGCATAACTTAGCGAAGTTTAGAATAACAAATCCACAGTGCAACAATAATACTAACAAAGCCTTAATCTTAAATAAGTTGGAACCAATCTGTTATATGAACCAAACACTTTTTATTGATCTCGAGTTAAGGTCACTTTACCCCCTAACATCATCTAATTTCTTCATTAATACCTATTAAATTAAGTTTATAGAGAGAGCAATTGTGAGGTGTCTATCTAGGGAGCTGTGCAAAATATTAAACGACTGAAGAACTAAAATAGAAAATATAAGTGAATATGTTGTTATTTTGTTGACCTCTGTGCGATTGACGAGATGATGGCTCGGCTTGCCCCTTAAAAAACAACACCCAAAAAAAAAAAGTTCCTGAATATTTTTTTTTAAAAAAATGTGAAATGATCGAATGGTCCCCCGACATTATCATCAGACTGTTAGCTGTGACAAGTAATTTTTTTTTCGTTTATTTATTTATTTATTTATTTTTTGTAAGCTGTCACAAGTTGGATGAACATGATTTCCGTCACTTCTTAAAAAAAAAAAAAACATGATTTCCGTCACTCCGTGCATTCATGTTCGTGGAAGGGCGATTAAGCTTTAACCTCGCTTTTTGTGAAAATAACATTATAAATGAGGAAAGATGATACTATCACACCCCCAAAGTCACGTGTGACGTGACTTGTTGGCCGTGAAAATGGGAATAGACATGGTTTTGAATTTGGGCTCATAATTTGTGTCATAAACACGATACGTAATAAATATGTTATGAGTTTGGCATAAGTGAGTCTAAGTCATAAATAAATTAACCATGTTTATACATGGTTAATAAATGAATCATTAATATGTTAACCTATTTGACTCGTTTATAACTCGCTTAACACGACTAAGAAATGATGTATAAATAATAAATATGTTATAATAAATAAATTATTACAAAATTCACCTATTTGAATATGTATTCACCTATTTGATTACATGTTAATAACATGATTTATTTTTTTATTTACAAACATCCTTTTTCATATTTAACTTTATTTTTAGAGGAAATATTTATTTTACTTTTTATATATTATTCAAGTTTAAAATTTTATTAAATGAAAATTACATGTTTTTTATAGGATTTTTGTTGTCTTGTATATGTTATTTGTTATGAGTCATTTTCCCTTCATTATTAATACTAAAGAGTAAAGACTTGAATGAAAAAGTAAAGTGAAACTTAAGACTACATCTCCATTATAAAAATTATAAAAATTTATGATTATGTTCATTTAAATTCATTCATATGATATTTTTAAAAATGTAGTAAACAAATTTTAAAAATTTTCCTACCAAAAAAAATTATAAAAATTTAAATAAATTAAAAAGTTAAAATAAAATATTTAATAAACATGTGACACGAATACTGACATGTTTATAACACGACCCACTTAAACACGAAAACGATTAACACGATTAATAAACATGTCATGTCATGGATTTGCATTATATGATTTATGACCTGTTTACGACACGACACGTCTACGACTCGTTGACACAAATTGCCACCTCTACTTTGAATGTATAGCATGTGTGGTACGTATCTCCAGGCATGTAGGTGTGACTTTTATGGATGTAGGTATGCACGTCACATTACAATGTTTGACTTTGGGCGGCATTGTAGCCATTTATAAATTCACTAAGAAAACCATATCAATGCTTTGAGTGTTAGGAATCTTAATGACTGTATATATTCGCTTTTTTTATTCTATTGAAAATTGACAAGCGATAAACATCTTTTTTTTTTTTGAAACTACAACCAACTCTTATTCATTTTAAATCTCTCGTAAATACATTCAAAAGAAATAAAGGTACAACATCACACTCGTTTCGACCAAACATAGAACTAGCTTCCCTTGTTAATGTATGAGCCGCTACATTCGTTGATTGACAAACAAAAGAAACACTATATGGCCTAAAGTCCGTTAATAACTTCACACAATTATCCGTTAATAACTTCACACAATTATCAATTATAACTCCAAAATAGGATTTTATCTTTGTGCCTATTCAGGATTGCCTGAACCACCCTAAGTGCATCAAACTCCAACTTTACTTTTCTCTCGCCTCTATCCTTTAGCCAGGATAGTACATCTCTAACTCCAATAGCCTTAGCTACCCTTGCCTTAAACACACCTTCATACTTCCCTGCTAATGCACCCACGAATCATCCACCATTGTCCTTTAGAGCCACTCAATATGAGCTAACCCCTCTCTCTTCAAACACTGTTGCATCTACATTACAAGTGACAAATCCTTCCCTCGGTCATAGTTGATGGCTCGGCCTTGGGGTATGCCTTCTCTGACTCGTTGCCTTCCATGCTGCTAGGTGTGACTTTGCTCCCTCAACAATATATATGTGTGACTGATGTCGATTACACTAGATTGTAGAGTATCGATTATTCCATATGCTCCATGTCACCATTAACACCATTTCCATCACTTCTTTTTGTAGAGTAATTGAACAGTTCACTCATCCATTCCTTAAAAGAATTGTGTGCTTGAGTTGTACTAATTCTCTATTATTCCCAATATTTCCTTGCCTTAATACATCCTACTAAAGCATGAAATATATTTTCCGTTTCCAATTTACATACCCACACATTGGCTCAACTGAGACTCTCCGAATAATCAGGTTCATTGTCGTTAGCAAGTACTCCATAGGAAAGTTTTAGCTTTTAGTGGTACCCCAAAATTCCAAATCTCACTCCAGAAATCTACTCTTCTTTGAGTTGTACTCCCATTTACATTTACCACAACTGCTTTATAGCCGCTCTTTACAGTATATGTGTCTTTTGAGTTACATTCTCATATCCATTCATCCTTGCTACAATGATAAGAAATTGGGATTGCATTTATCAACTTCTGGTCTCTTTCCTCAAACATATCATGTAAGATATCATCATCTCAACTTCAAGAATTTTCGTGCATCAAAGCATTTATTTATTTATTTTATCATTATTATTATTTACTTTCTTAGGAGTCGAAGCACGACCTTTTGAAATCTTGCATTTTGACAAGTAATATTTTTACCATCTCACAAGAGATGCTTTGACATCTATTTAAAAATATATAAGCATACTTTTGTAAGTAGTATGCATGCTTATCGCTCGATGATTCGGGATAGGGTTCATGATGTGAGATAATGCACATCAGGATCAAGGAAGAAGCTAGAATGACGCCCCAAAGTTACATCCCAAGTCACACCCTAGTGACGTGGCATGTAGGCCCCATGTAAAAATGGGTATTAGGCATGAAGTTTCGGGTGCATAACACGCGAGGTGTGTATCTCGAGACGTGCACGGATGACTATTAAAATTGTGGGCCTGCACGCCACATCATACGTTGTGACTTGGAGTGTCATTCTAGCATTTTCCCAGGATCAATTTATTATTTTTTTTGAAGCCTTTTTTATTTATTATTTTGAAGTTTTGTGATAATTAACTCGTTAGTTTCTTAGGTATTAATTGTGTTCTATTATAGTTAGTAATTAGTTTCGGGAGAAAAAAGCAGCCTATATCCTGTTATATTTATATTTTCCATATAATCAACAAACATTTCAGTGGAAGTGGACTCGAACAAAAAAAAAAGAAAGAAGATGCTTGAATGACACCCCAAAGTCACACCTTAGTGACATAGCACGTAAGCCCTTTGTAAAAATAGGTGTCAGGCACAAAGTTTTCAGTATATAAGACGTAGGGTGTGTATCCCGAGAAGTGCATGTATGGCTATTAAATATGCAGGTCCGTACTCCACGTCATAGGGTGTGACTTGAGGTATGACTTTGGGGTGTCATTCTAGCATTTTTCAAAAATAATTATTAGACGCTTATGAGAAGTAACCTTTACCTCATGAGAGACGATTTTATCTCAACTTCAAACTCACAAGAAGCATCAAACTTACTAACGTTTAATTGACTAATTTAACCAGTCATAATAGACTCATATTACCTAGATTATAAGCCTAGTGGCGGGGACCAACGAGCTGGCATAGCTACAAAGATTCATAGTGCACCTAGATACTATTTTATACCAAAATCTATGATTGACTGGAATTCAATATTAATTAAACATTTATTTTCAATTATCCTACATTTCACAATCCCCGAACCTTATCTATCCCGGTTGGAATATCATCCCACATTGGAAATATTATAAGAGTTGGTGTGGCATAAAGTGGTGTAAATTGGATCCTAGCGCAAGCCAATTGATTTTGTGCAAAGATGGGCTCCAATCCCATTTGTATACCTACCATGCACGCGTATGACCCAACACTCTTCGGGCCTATGGAAATCTATTATGGTATCAGAGCAAGAAGCATAATAAATCTATTCACTGCATTTCAAAGCCAATGTCATCAAGATATCGTAGATTGTAAACAAGTCTGACAATGTGGATGCATCATCTCCTTACTACCTACATCTTTCTGATAATCCCGGTCAAGTTTACGTAAGTGAACTAATTCGAGAAGGAAATTATGTAGAGTGGGCAAATGATATGAGTAATGCCTTGTTCGCTAAGAACAAAATTGGATTCATGGACGGTTCCATCTCAATGCCCACAGCAGGATCACCATATTTGACGCATTGGATAAAATGTGATGCTATGGTGAAAGGCTGGTTGCAAAGTACAATGGACAAGGATGTGAGAGGAAGTATCTGATATGCCTTTGAGCAAATTTCAAATCTATTTGGTATCAGAGCAGAACAATCCTGGGCTCATATTTAAAGACCTGATTGAGCTAGCAGTAGAGTATAAACCCGTCTGTGAACTTAGAGCTTATAAAAAAAGAGGCCTAGACATATTTACAGACCTATAAAGAGTAGGTATGTGTTTGGCAAGTGACAAATAGTTTAGGCCTAGTTGCACTTGAGGGGAAGTGTTAGAATATAATCTCACATTGGAAATGTAATAAGAGTTGGTGTGGTATAAAGTGGTGTAGATTGGATCATAGCAGAAGCTAATTGGTTTTGTACAAAGATGGGCTCCAACCCCATTTGTATACCTACCATGCGCGTGTGCGACCTAACACTCTCTGGGCCTATGAATTTCTATAATCCTGATGGATCATACTAGAACTTAGGCATAAATTGTCCATCAAAATTTCTTGATGGACATTATTATATATGATGTGGGAAAATAATTGATTGTGTTGGTGATATGTGAATCGAAAAATAGTCTACTATAGTTAATAAAACATAATTTTGGAATAAGAGTAAAATACAAATTGGTCCTTGAGATTTACCATAATACGCACTTTAGTCCCTGAGATTTAAAAAATATGCACTTTGGTAATTTCTACTAACTTTTTACTAAACTATGGTTGAGTTAATGTGAAAAGACTAATTTACCATTACAAAGAGACAAACACACAAAGAATAAAGACCTAATATTTTTAAATAAATCATCACTTTTTTTATAAATCTTCTTTAAAATAACTTTTTGTATGTATTTATGCATATTAATTATTATTAATAGAGCATTTGGTGTTAATTTTGATTTAATACTTTTATAGCCTTTAATAATATGTTGGGTATTTATTTTTATAAGTTATAAAAAGGTGTAAATTAAAAAATAATGCGACAATTTAGTTTATATATATATATTGGTAGACATAAACTTATACACCTTTTTGCATATTTTTATTGTAAAGCACTAAGTTCCTTTTACAAAATATAGATTATCAATTTATTATTATTATTATTATTATTAAATAATAAACATACTTACATTTTATTATTACTTATTTCTTGCAAATATGATTTTTATTAAATTAAAATATATGAATAATTCTTGAACAAATAAATAAATATACTTATGTACATATAGTTGATTTAAATAAAATAAAATAAAATTGTAAGAGACTAAGATGATAATTTTTTTATAGTGTTGATTAGAAAAGAGAGAATTTGAACAAACTTAGGGCATCTCCAACGCAACAACACTAAAATAGAATAACACTAACACTATTTAGATTTATTTTGGTGTAAATAGTGACACTAACACTATTCATGTCTCCAATCCATCAACACTATCTTTTACACTATTTTACTTTATATCATTATTTTATTCAATTTAATTTTTAATATAAAAGTAATAAAATTATAAAGATAACTTTAAAGAATAGAAAAACAAAAAAATAGAATAAAATAATAGTGAATAGTGAAACATGTGGTGAATATTGCCCCACCAAAATGGTGTGTCACTATTCACAAAATGCCATCCCCTATTGGAGCGCCATAACATTATTTTTGTAGCTCCACCAATGGTGCTGGTTGGAGTTGGTCTTAAAGGGTATTATTGGTAAAATAATTATGCCACATCATCAAAAAGTATTATAATAATATCTTAATTTGATATTAATCTAAGGATGCTTTTGATTAACCAGAAGTAAACTACAAGGACCTAAGTGCATATTTTTGAAATCACAGGGATTAAATTGCATATTATAGTAAATCTCAGAGATCAATTTACAATTTACCCTTTGGAATAAAGGATATAACTTTCTAATTATTTTGTGTTTAATTAGGAAGTTTCTAATAAGTTTGTTTCTTTTTGGGTAATGTTTATTTATGTGTTTAAGTTAAATTAGTAAGTTTATTGAGTGTTAGAGTATTTTGTGAGATTATTAACTTCCGTTGTGCGTGAGTATTTTTTCCAACAGTCGGCCCAACAAGTGATACCCAATACAATGACTAAAAGAAAGTAGTTCTTTTACCACACGACTATACGTTTTACTCTCCTTAATCTACAACAAGAAATTTGATGATTTCTATCACACTTTTCCTTTTGTAGAAAAAGAACTCTATTACACAAGTCAAACCCATTGTAAATCTACTACAAGTGAGTTATATTTTTACAATAGGTATTAACTGTGGTAGAAATTTTGTTGTCATGAACAAGCTTGTCGTAGATTTGACAGTTGTAGAAAGTTCATGGTTTATACAACGTTATTAATCTAGTTTCTTGTAGTGTTTTTTATATTGTTGAAAATTTTAAAAATTTCAGACTGCATGTGTATCTCTATATACACATATATCATGTTCTAAGTTTCTAACTACTGAAATATATTATGTTATAAGCAGATACCATGGAAGAGGACACAGATTTGTACTAGCAAGTGGGAGAGACCCTGCGCTGGTGAACAAGGCATCAGACTTTTTGAAAGATCACTATCTAGTGCCACCTTATTGGAGGCAGGTGGAGAACAAAGGGATGGTGATAAACCATGACGGGAGATGGATGCAACCAGAAAGGCCCAAGCACGATGACCTCCCTCACGAGTCCCACATACACCACTACCTCTCTCAACTTGGTCTCACTTCTTCAACCTAGCTATCAGAGTCCAAAAATATTAAAATGCATTATGTAATGGAACAATATTAATGTATAAATGTACCTGTGATAAAATAATAATAATAATAATAATAATAAAACATAGACATATATACTCAAGTTAGTACTGGATGAAATATATAACATTTCTTATGTTTTTTTTTTTTTAACAGAAATGTTTCGTACAATTTTATATATCTGGTCAACTTGCTCTCTCTTCCTAGTTAGTCAGATGGAGCTAGTGGTTTAGTCATAGCAAGCTCCAAATTCATCTAACATTGTTGTGTAACTTGTTGGAACATGACAAATGCTTCAAGTGAGTTTGAATAGAAAACTCTTTAATCCCACATTTCTCACTTCAAAGAGTACAAACTCTTTATATACAAACATCTACTCTAAGGATTTGATTTAGAGAAACCCAATAGATAAAGCCCAAATTGGCACCCATTGGGTAATAGGTGTATATATATATATTTAATATCATAGATAGGGCCTTGGGCCTTTGGGCTTAGATTTGTTAGCCTTGTAAAATCAAATAATTTTTTTATTTATTTTTATTTCGAAATTAATTGTTGACAGTTAATTTCGTTATTTTGTAAACAAGTGCGACTGTTGAATGTATTGTTTTCAAATTTGAACAATCACATTGGTTTAAACCAGTGCCTCAACTTCTATTTAAGTGAAACTAAAACACTGGAAACTCACAGGTTTTTGAATTTAGTTTTTCTAAGAGAGAAGGAAAATCACAGTTTGACAGACTTTTGAACTTAGTAATTTTTAGTTCGAAAGGGCATCCAGTTGTATCCTGGGGGCAGATCTTTAGAGAAAATTCTATCATCGAATTCAAGGAAATTTCTATCTTAAGACATTGCTTCTGTGTAAGCCTCTGGTTTGAAATTTATTTTGTTGATTAATTCTGTTATTAATTATTTGTAAAACTTGTTTATTCATACATATTAGTATCATTATTTATTGTTCTTTTCAACATAATTGTGATGTAATAATTGATTGCATAATTAAAATCCTAGCTAGCAACCCTGTACAATTTGAGACGGATTAGAGACGATAATATATTTTTATAAAAATTACATTCCGTTCTAAGCCATTGTAATTCCGTTGCTGAATATCCTTTTTTAAAAAAAAAATATTAATATAAAACTAAAATAAACCATCATGCAATTCCTGTAATTACTGCAGTTCCTGATCAAAACAACATACCAAAAAATATTTATATATAACAAAAATATTAAGGTTCCAAAACATCAAAAGTACTACAAAATCAATTCCAAAAACTAAAAAAAGACCACATTATCTCAACTATTGCAGTGCCTAATCATGGCTGCCCAGTCCAAGGTCGTGCAACCAATCTTCATCCATATCTCCAACGCCCTGATCATTTCTCCGATGTACGCGCCAGGACTGATATCAGATGATGGCATGGGAAACATAGAATCTACACTTGAGTCTAAGTGTGTCGGTGGGGGCTGGAGATGGTTGCTGATGTGTTGTCTCGGACGTGCTTGTGTCAGGGTCTCCTTGATGTAAGGATTGCATTAGCATCCGGTGGAGCTGGGCTGATGCGTGTCGAGCGCGTCAAAATAAATATATCCCGATGAGATTACCAATAACCACAAGAACTGCAGTAGTGGCAAGCACGGGGTTGAACCACGAAGACCAAGTTTTCAACTTAGGGTACTAAACTAAAACTAACCTAAAGTGTTAACATAAAACATCTCTAATTTTACTAAAAACAATAACTAAAATATAACGTAAATAAAACTAAACTGACTTGGAATGTTTATAAAAGTAATTTCTAATTTACTAAAAACAATAATTAAAATATAACGTAAATAAATCAATCAAAATGGAAAGGAACAATCCAAACCATCAGTTTCACAAATCTCTTCAATTTGGTATAATTTTACATATGGTCCTCAATCTAATTAAAGCATGCAAATCACAGTAATTTAGTGTAGCTATAGACTCGGTAATGTACGCGGGTCTTCGCGCTTCCTATGTCGGTAGCCAAGGTACGACCTTTGACTACTTCCCTGACCAATTACGCAACCTAATCGCTAGTGCTCCAGATTTAACGCATTGGTCGCATTACTTCGATTAGTGAAGGCACTACACCTAGACAACCGGATCGCTAGTGCTCCCGATTTAGCCTAGATTCTTAAGGTATTTGACCGGTCCCAAAAGGGTCTAATCAATTGGTATGGTCAATTGCCACTAGTGTGGTCTTGTCGCACAAGGACGGGTGCTTACGACTCACTGGCATATGAATTGAAGTTTAAACTAGTGTTTAACTTCAATTGTTCAAATAATACCAAAGAAAATAAAATACTATGAAAAAACAAATTAAATAAATAATAAAATAGATCTCACATATGTTTTATGCCAAAAAGAGTGATTTGATCCACTTCAGGTTTAGACTGATGAGTTTAGTCGGCCATCGACGTCATAAACTCCATTAAAATCTAAAAATAAAGTGAAGAAAAAGAAGAGAGAAATACTAGAAAAAAACTGAGAAAAGAAGAAAAACCTCCCTCTCTTTTCTAAGTCCTAAAATATATTTATATCCCAAATTTTTGTCTCTGGAGGTGAGAAAAATGAATTTTCATAATTTTTGGGAGTTTTTTGGCTTTCTGGACACTTGGCAGGCTGTGATTGGTGGAGAAATTAGAGTTGCTGACGTGTCACGCTGTGATTGGAGGAGTTTGCTGGCGAGGCTGACGTGTCATCTTCTGATTGGCCGAGAGGATGAGCAGTGACGTGCTGGATCGATGACTGGGCTGATACATGGCGTCTTTGTGATTCGGCTATTCTCGCTTCGCTATCACTGACGCGCTGGACGAATGATAGGCTGCCACGTGTCGATGACGTGGCGTGGGCGAAATCGCGCGTCTCGTGCGAAAATCTGGGAGTGTGGTTGAGCACGCATCCCGAGGCAGATCAACGCGCGTAGGTGAAACAATGAGCAGTGAGAGCGACGTGGCATGACACGGTTGGCTGCGATGGGTAACGTGGCGCGCGCGGATTGGTTGAGCGATGTGTAATGAGGTGGCTGGCCGAATGAAAACGCGACACGTGGAGGCTCCGACACAGGTGGACGAACCGGGACACGCCACGTGGCACTGTGAAATTCCAATTATCTAACTTTCGCGTATACTCCAAAACTGATCTTTCGGTTTCTGATTTCTTCAAGTAAATACTCTATTTTGAGTATTTTTTGCCCCGGATCCAACCGTGTACCTCAAATGTCCTGAAAATGACAAATAGAGATAATTAGGCCCATAATTTGGAGAATCAACACTAAAATATATAAATAAACTATATATAATATGCATAAATAACAACTTATCAAATACCCCCAAACTTAGGACTTTGCACGTCCCGAGCAAAGGTGTAAATGACAAACAAATAAACTATACTCTTAATATAACTATGCACTGACTTAATTAAACTATACCCGATTCAAAAGTTCATGGAGTTCCTCTGGTTTACATAGTCACCAACTTAACAAGCCACTTAAGAAATTTCGGAGTTATGATATGTCAAGATTCACAACCCAAACATAACTAAGATCCCACTTTCAAGACAAAGATGCAGTCAAGACAAAGGCCATCAACTACTCATGGGTTTTCTTGATCTATACATTAAAGCACGCAAGTTTAAAATCCCACTAAATTTAGTGAAAGCACTCGAGCTAAATCTTTTTTATTTGAGGAGTTTTCATAAACTTCCGCCTTTATTTTTATTTTTTTATTTTTCATATATTCTCTATTCCTTTCTCCTTTTTTTTGTAACACGGTCCCTGCTCCATTTCCTATGGACCGATTTTCTCACTTTTTCCCACCATAAGTTTCCCTACTCCATTTCCTATGGAAACTTGTGGGACTCTCAATATTAAGAAAACTCCTGTTAGCCCTTCTCACTTTCACTATAATCAAGCAAATTCCCCAATGTGGGTTAAAATATTATCACTTGCACAATTTTGACCGTCTACCCATTTTGGTATCTAGCACAAGCTCAACCAACATACTGTCTCTAATCATGAATTCCTAAGAATGTTGGGCTACAACTTGATTGAGTGTTTCTCCTAATTTTTCCCAAGTTTCAAGTCAACAGGCAACCATAAAATACTCATCCATAACCAAAGGCATGAAACAAAATCTCGGGCGACTCTAGACCATATAGACTACACTGAAAACATGCATGAACGTGTATCAACTCCTAATGGAATGAGAAAGTGTGATATGGAGTGAAAAGAAATGGAAGAAATGAATGAGCAATATATATCAAACACCACTAATACCATCCTACAACCGCATGTAACCGCATATATATAAAAAAAAAAATTTAAACGATCTCACCTACGGTCTTTCGCATAGAATACCATTCAACTCAATCCACAAGTCCTAAAGTACCCCCAAACTTATTTCGAACCTTGTCCTCAAGGTTCAAAATGGGTTACGAGGTATACATGAACATATAAGATGGTAAAAAGAACATGATAGATAAAGAAGGAAATGATACAAAATCATGCATAAGACTGACACTAAACCTAAATCTACAAACGAAAAGAAGATGGGTAACCTTACCAGATCTCAATGTAACTAACCATATGTACAGACATGTGAGGAGCCATCAGAGCAATTCCAGGCTCTCAAAATCCAGTGTGCAAGGTAGAGGTCGCAACACCTGTAAAAAGTCACAAGGAGATAATAGTAAGAATACCACAGAAAAGACTAAAAGAAAATCAAAGGGATAGAAGCTTGGGGTGCCTCCCAAGAGCGCATTTTTTAACGTCGTTGGCTCGACTCAGTCTGACTCTCTCTTAGTCAAGGTACTCTACAACTGCTCAAGTCTCGCTCTCGATCTCGTGCTGTGGGAAGTTCTCATAGAATGGCTTCAGTCGATGTCCATTCACCTTGAAAACTTTCCCTGTATCCTGGCTCCTGATCTCAACTGCACCATGTCCAAACACATTAGTAACAACAATAGGTCCGAGCCATCGTGACCTCAACTTCCCTGGATGGAGAGTTCATTTAGAATTATAAAGCAAAACCTTTTGACCGACTACGAAAGTCTTACGAGATAAGTTGCGATCGTGGAACGCCTTGGTTTTATCCTTATAAATTCGAGCGGACTCGTAGGCATCGTTCTGGATTTCCTCCAATTCTTGGAGGTCCAACTTTCTCTCTTTGCCAGCTGCGTCAAGTTCCATGTTGAGCTGTTTGACAGCCCATAGAGATTTATGCTCTAACTCGACCGGCAAGTGGCACGATTTGCCAAAAACTAAGCGATATGGAGACATTCCGATTGGCGTTTTATACGCAGTTCGATAAGCCCATACTGCATCATCAAGGCGCATGCTCCAATCCTTCCGTGACGGGTTGACGGTCTTCTCCAAAATGGCTTTAATCTCCCTGTTTGACACCTCCGCTTGGCCACTGGTCTGAGGATGATAGGCCGTAGACATACGGTGTGTAACATTATACTTACGCAGGAGATTTTCAACCATGCGGTTGCAGAAATGGGTACCTCGATCACTGATCAAAGCCCGTGGAGCACCAAAAGTTGAAAAAATTCGTGATTTCAAAAAATCGCATACAACTGACGAATCATTGGTGCGAGTGGCTTTGACTTCCACCCATTTGGACACGTAGTCCACCGCTAGTAAGATATAAAGAAAACCATGTGACGGTAGAAATGGCCCCATGAAGTCGATCCCCCAAACATCGAAAATCTCACAGAATAGGATCGAGGTCAGTGGCATTTGATTCCTGTGACTCAGGGTACCAGTCGACTGACATCTAGCGCAGGTCTTGGAGTATATGTATGAATCGTGAAAAATGGTGGGCCAGTAGAGCCCTCTCCAAGACGTTCATAGCAGCCCTACATGGACTGAAATGGCCGCCGCAGGCATATGAATGACAGAATGCCAATATAGATTGCGTCTCCGTCTGGGAAACACATCGACGAATAACCTGGTCTGAGCAAAACCTCCACAAGTATGGGTCATCCCATACATAATATTTGGAATCACTCCAAATTTTATCCTTTTGGGCTTGCGTAAGATGAGGTGGAAACTCTCGTGTAATAAGGTAGTTTACCAGATCTGCAAACCAAGGGAGTTTCTCAGCAATTGCTGAGAGATGTTCATCAGGAAAATCATCTTGTAGCGGGACAGGTGCTTCACCATTCTCGATACGACTGAGATGGTCAGCAACAAGATTTTTGGCACCACTTTTATCTTTAATCTCGATGTCAAACTCTTGTAACAAGAGTATCCATCGAATGAGACGAGGCTTAGCTTCCTTTTTGGCCATAAGGTATTTTAAGGTAGCATGATCAGAGTAGACGACCACCTTAGTTCCTAAGAGATAAGGACGAAATTTCTCTAAGGCGAAGACGACAGCTAGAAGCTCCTTCTCTGTAGTAGTGTAATTCAGTTGGGCAGGATCAAGAGTTCGGGAAGCGTAGTATATGACATGAGAAGCGCGCCGACTCGTTGCCAAGCTCTGAGCACCCACGAGCGTGGTTGCGGCATCGCACATAATCTCAAAAGGTAGCTCCCGGTTGGGAGCTCGAATCACCTGGAGTAGAGATGAGAGAGTCTTTGAGCGCATCGAATGCACTCTTACATGCCTTATCAAGATCGAAAGGCACGTCCTTCGAAGAAGCGACAGAGGGTCGTGCAATTTTGGAGAAATCCTTAATGAATCGCCGATAGAAACTGGCATGGCCAAGAAATGATCGGATTTCTCGCACAGTCGTGGGGTAAGGCAACTTTTGAATTACTTCAATTTTTGCCGGGTCTACCTCCACACCCCTAGCAGATACGATGTGACCTAAGATAAGTCCCTGATCCACCATGAAGTGACATTTCTCGTAATTGAGGATCAAGTTCTTCTGGATACTTCGGTGAAGAACCTTAGTCAAGTGACTAAGGCAAAGATCGAATGAATCACCGTAAACGGTGAAGTCATCCATGAATACTTCGATGAAGTGCTCAACGAAGTCAGAGAAGATGATCATCATACACCTCTGGAATGTAGCAGGTGCATTGCACGGCCCCAAATGGCATGCGCCGGTAAGCATAAGTACCAAAAGGACAAGTGAAGGTGGTCTTTTCTTGATCCTCGAGTGCTACGGGAATCTGGGTGAAAACCAGAATACCCATCCAAGCAAGCAATAGTGAGACCCCCGCTAAACGCTCTAACATCTCGATCAATGAAAGGCAATGGGAAGTGGTCTTTCCTAGTGGAAGCATTGAGCTTCTCGTAATCAATGCAAACTCGCCATCCGTTTTGGATGCGAGTTGGGACTAACTCACCTTGTGAGTTTGTGACCACCGTGATCCCCGTTTTCTTGGGAACCACACGAATGGGACCGACCCACTTCTTTGTCGGAGATCGGGTAGATCATCCCAGCGTCAAGGAGCTTCAGAATCTCCTTTTTAACCACATCCATCATTGGTGGGTTCAGTTTCCGTTGTGCTTCTCGTGAAGGTTTAGGCCCTTATTCCATATGTATCTGATGCATGCATGTGGAAGGGCTAAGACCTTTGATGTCAGCAATCGTCCACCCTAGGGCTTCTTTGAACTCTTGAAGCACATGAATCAACTTCTCTTCCTCTGGTAATGTGAGTTTGGTGGAGATGATCACTGGTAATGTATCATTCGCACCTTAAAACACATATTTGAGGTGGGTGGGCAATGGTTTGAGCTCCAGTGTGGGTGCTCGCACCATAGAGGGGAGAAGTGTAGAGTTCGAAGTAGGTAAGTCGAGATAAGCTAAGGTGGGAGAATAGAGTGGAGCAGAGTCCAACTCAGAGATCAGCTCCTCAATCTCAGTATCGAGGATGAAACATTGCTTTCGCAAGGAATTGGTATCAAGATGATTCTCTAACACCACTTTCACATCATCACCTTTCACGAGAAAGGTATCCTAGACAAGTGAGTCTACACTGTCCAAGGCAAGCACCATAGAAGAGGCATCGCAAGGATGGCGCATCACATCATAGATGTTGAACTTAATAAGTTCACCATCAAACTCCATGGTTAGAGCACTATTGTGAACATCAATCTTGGTCTTAGCGGTCTTAAGGAAAGGCCTGCCAAGCAAGACCGAGGAGAAATGGGGGCATGGCTGAGTCTTCATATCGATGATATAGAAGTCAGCAGGCAAGATGAGCTCACTAACCTTCACCAGGATGTCTTCCAAGACACCCACAGGACGAATGACAGATCGGTCTGCCAAATGTATGACAATCCCAGTATCCTTTAGGGGGCTAACCTTCAATGTCTCATATATGGATAGTGGCATGACATTGATAGAGGCGCCGAGGTCGCACAAAGCTTTCTGGATCTCAACTTCACCAATTGTGCAAGGGACAGTGAACATGCCCGGGTCCTCACACTTGGTGGGCAATTTTTTGCGTAGGATAGCGGAAATGTTCTCACCTACGGTGATTTTCTCGTTGCCTTTGAGACGACCTTTGTTGGTGCAAAGGTCCTTGAGTAGCTTAGCGTATCGGGGCATATATGCTAAAGCATCAAGAAGTGGGATATTTATCGCCACTTTCCTCAAGATTTCCAGAATTTCCTTCTCTTCTCCCACCTTTTTAGATTGAATGAGGCGTTGAGGGAACGAGGGTAGAATCTTAAGAGAAGGTTGTGCTTCCTTATCCAAGTCTACCATTTCAGTGTGAGACGGTTGAACCTCGAGTTCCTGCTCGACTTCCTTGGATTTAGGGGCGGCCTCTTTAGGCTTAAGGTCTTTAGGGGCCTCCTCCAACTCTCTACCGCTATGAAGTGTGACAGCATTGACATTCGCATTTGGATTCGGGAGCGTTTGAGAAGGAAGCCTGCCTTTCTCATCTGTCCGCCCAACTTGTAGGGCCAATTGCCCTAATTGCACCTCGAGACTTTTAATGCTAGATGCATGACTCGTGATGGTTTCATTTTTGAGTTGGGTCAATTCTTTAGAGAATCTGTCTTGATTAGCAATGAGTGTCCTCATCATTTCTTCTAAAGACCTCGAATTTTGAGTGGGTTGGGGTTGTGGGGGGAGGAGTTGTCCCCTTGGAATGTACTGTGAGAAGTTTTGATTTTGTGGCCCATAACTTAAATAAGGGCTTTTAACGGCATGATTGTAAGTGTTATTGAAATTGTTGCCGTATTGATTCCTCGGTGGTCCTTGGAATTCGCCACCTAAAGCGTTCGCTTGCTCGTTCTCGAACAAGGTAGGACACGAGTCAGTAGAGTGGTCCTTGGCTGTACAGAAGCCGCAAGCTTTAACTTGAGCTTTTCTCGAGGTAAGGAATCGCTCCATGAGATCAGTTAGTTTACCAAGCTTGCTATTGGCAGAATTTGACCCTACTCCATCAGAAAGACTTCGTGAAGGTCCATCATCCTCATCATCAATGTAATGACGTGACTGACTTGCTATAGAGTCAAACAGATTAAACATTTCCTCGGTGGTCTTACATCTGTAATCGCCTCCACAGGCATTATCAATCATCCGTTTCTCCAGGGGTGTGAGTCCCATATAGAAGGAACGAATAATAGAGAGGTTGCTTTGGCCATGTTGGGGGCATTGCACAAGTAAGCACTTATAACGACCCCAATAATTGCCAAAAAATTCACCCCGTTTCATTTTGATACTACATATCTCTCTAATAAGTTGGGAAGCTCTAGATTCAGGGAAGAACTCTTTGAGGAATGCAGAAATCATATCGTTCCAATTTGTAATGGAACTAGGGGGAAGATAGAAGAGCCAGTCTTGAGCTTTATCCTTTAGGCAGAAAGGAAAAGCTGAGAGTTTGACTTCGTCTTCATCGACTCGAGGGGGAATCATTGTCCTACATTTAAAATGGAAGTCCTTAATGAAGGTGACTGGATCCTCACGATCCAGACCATGAAAGACGGGGAGCAGGTTAATGAAACCTGATCTAAGCTCAAAATTGCCCCTATGGGCTGGATATGCGATGCAGTGTGGATGATGGGCTAGGAGATCCTGTATCCCATCATTCGCCATCCCAATGGTAATGCGATGGTCGGCCTGAGGTTGTGCCCAAGGATTAGCTTGTGGCCTTTGTGGATGTGGATCAATAACTCTTTGGTCGAATGGTTGATAGCGATGTGTTGCAGGCCTTTGCTGTTCCACTGGTGCATGTGGTTCAGCTGGTGCATCAAACTGTTCGGGAGGAATAACTAGGGGTTCCTCCCGTCCCTCACGTGGTGCAACGTGTGCATGTGGGTTCTTAATGTGGTCAGCCATCGGAGGGTTTGCTCGTCGTTCAGTTGAACTCTAGAGGATTGGTTCCTCTGCCTAGTTTCTTTTGAGTTCCGACGGCAAGTCTTCTCGATCTCTGGATCAAGAGAGAGTAAAGATCCAGCGGACAACGATCGACGAAGACTGTGGGACATAAAAGTGAACACAAAAGAAATAATAAAATAAAATAAAATAAAATAAAATAAAATAAAATAAAATAAAATAAAAAACTAAGTCAAAAAGAACTTGGTCCCCGGCAACGGCGCCAAAATTTGATGCGTGTCGAGTGCGTCAAAATAAATATATATCCCGATGAGATTACCAATAACCACAAGAACTGCAGTAGTGGCAAGCACGGGGTCGAACCACGAAGACCAAGTTTTCAACTTAGGGTACTAAACTAAAACTAACCTAAAGTGTTCACATAAAACATCTCTAATTTTACTAAAAACAATAACTAAAATATAACGTAAATAAAACTAAACTGACTTGGAATGTTTATAAAAGTAATTTCTAATTTACTAAAAATAATAATTAAAATATAACGTAAATAAATCAATCAAAATGGAAAGGAACAATCCAAACCATCAGTTTCACAAATCTCTTCAATTTGGCATAATTTTACATATGGTCCTCAATCTAATTAAAGCATGCAAATCACAGTAATTTAGTGTAGCTATAGACCCGGTAATGTACGTGGGTCTTCGTGCTTCCTATGTCAGTAGGCAAGGTACGACCGTTGACTACTTCTCTGACCAATTACGCAACCTGATCGCTAGTGCTCCAGATTTAACGCATTGGTCGCATTACTTCGATTAGTGAAGGCACTACACCTAGACAACCGGATCACTAGTGCTCCCGATTTAGCCTAGATTACTAAGGTATTTGACCGGTCCCAAAATGGTCTAATCAATTGGTATGGTCAATTGCCACTAGTGTGGTCTTGTCGCACAAACACGGGTGCTTACGACTCACTGGCATATGAATTGAAGTTTAAACTAGTGTTTAACTTCAATTGTTCAAATAATACCAAAGAAAATAAAATACTATGAAAAACAAATTAAATAAATAATAAAATAGATCTCACATATGTTTTATGCCAAAAAGAGTGATTTGATCCACTTCAGGTTCAGACTAATGAGTTTAACCGGCCATCGACGTCATAAACTCCATTAAAATCTAAAAACAAAGTGACGAAAAAGAAGAGAGAAATACTAGAAAAAACTGAGAAAAGAAGAAAAACCTCCCTCTCTTTTCTAAGTCCTAAAATATATTTATATCCTAAATTTTTATCTCTGGAGGTGAGAAAAATGAATTTTCATAATTTTTGGGAGTTTTTTGGCTTCCAGGACACTTGGCAGGCTGTGATTGGTAGAGAAATTGGAGTCGTTGACGTGTCACGCTGTGATTAGAGGAGTATGCTAGCGAGGCTGACGTGTCGTCTTCTGATTGGCCGATAGGATGAGCAGTGACGTGCTAGATCGATGACTGGGCTGACACATGGCGTGCTGTGATTCGCTGCTGCTGCTGTCACTGACGCGCTGGACGAATGATAGGCTTGTTGGGTTTTGGGGTTCATGCGCAGCGGAGATTACAAAACAATTTAAAAAAGAAAACCCCACAGGATCCGAATCTGATTCCATTAAAACATGTTTAAACTATGAAAACTTAATCATACTTCAGTCGCAATACCTCTCTGAAGGTTAATCGATCTCTAAGGCGCTGCCAATGACGAACGCCCTCTACTAGCTGTCCACACACGAACAGCGGCCGAGATTCAAAGTGCTAGCTTCGAGAGAATACCAAACTTTTTGTTTCTCTCCAAAACAATCCAGAGGATACCAAAAACTCTAAGTCGTTTCTTAAAACGAAAATAGTGTTTTAGCCCTTTTAAAATCTTTCGTACTTGTATTCTAACTCAAAGCGTCTATTTATACAAACCTTGTATATAGACGGTTAAGTAAATTACACATATACCCCTACTTAAAGAAGTATAAGTGTTATACACTACAAGGACATTTATGTCATGAATTTTATCATATAAAATTCATTTTTCTGAACCATCTTAAAATCTCGCAAAACCATTCTCAGTGTGCGACCCAATAGGCTCATACAACGTTGGCAGTGTACCAAAACACATTTTGGTGTACAAGTCATAAGCGGCCTCTAGCAAGACATTATGACTACCCAAGTTGTACGAATATCAAATCGATATAACCTAATCAATAGTGTATATAACATCCTTTTGTCACACGATATCCTTTTGATCAAACATAAGGCATGGAATTGTCATCCAACAAGTTCAATCGTACTAGTCTCGATTTCTAGGTAGACTGAAAACATTTAAGTGACATTGATCAATATCAATTCACTTAGACTAGGCCTTTTAACAGTCTAACACATCGAGGGATCCACTGGATATCTCTCTTTATATGAGAGGGACAAATTCTATCTCGATTACACAACTTCACCACATTATTCACACAGTAACCAATCACAACCTTTATAATCGTTCGGTTAAAGATAACGTTTGATTGCGTCAAATCCTGTATTCCTAATGTTGAAGTCTCTGGTAATCTCAAGTCAGAGGACTGAAAAATATACCTATCATGAGAAACAACTATGACTTAATCCATGTGATGTTCTCATAGCGGGTCGGTCCAGTACTTTGTTCCCTAACAAGTACTCATGATCTTGATTTGTATTCCTATGCGTATGATCATCGTATGATCATCAATCAAGACTCATACTAGTCTTAATTCATTATAGTTCCCAGTATAATAATCGATTAGGGACATTTAGGATATTTCTGTAAATACCCATGGATCTTATTTTAATGTAAACATGCAAATCAATTATAATAAACAACAAATGAAATCCTCTATTTTATTAACTAAAATGTATTCATAAAGACTGTTAATGGATTGACCTAGGGCACATTTCCCAACATCTCCCACTTGCTCTAGGGCCAATCATTCATGCATCTAATGCCTAATGATCTAACATGACCATCATGTTTCGCTTGTGGAAGAGCCTTTGTCAATGGATCCGCAACGTTGTCTTCAGTAGGTACTCTGCAAATCTTTACGTCTCCCCTCTCAATAATTTCTCTGATGAGATGAAAACGTTTGAGTATATGTTTGGATCTGTGGTGTGATCAAGGTTCCTTGGCCTGTGCTATTGCCCCGTTATTGTCACAATACAAACAAACAGGGTTAGCAATACTTGGAACCACACCTAGTTCAGAAATGAACCTTTTGATCCAAACTGCCTCCTTTCTTTGCATCGGACGCTGCAATATACTCAGCTTCTGTTGTAGAATCTACCACAGTCTCTTGCTTCGAACTTTTCCAGCTTACTGCACCCCCATTCAAAGTAAACACATGTCCAGACTGCAATCTAAAATAATCTATATAAGTTTGAAAACTTGCATCTGTGTAACCATTTACAACTAGATCATTTTCAAAACCTCCATAGACCAAGAACACTTCCTTAGTCCTTCTTAAGTACTTAAAGATGTTCTTTACTGCTATCCAGTGACTCTCACCTGGATCTGACTCGTATCTGCTTGTAGTGCACAAAGCATATGATACATCAGGTCGAGTGCATAGCATGTCATACATGATAGATCCAATAGATGATGCATATGGAATCTTTTTCATACGATCCCGCTCATCATTTGTAATAGGACATTGAGTCTTGCCGAGACTTATGCCATGAGACATTGGCAACAATCCTCTTTTTGAGTCTTGCAAACTGAACCTATTCAGCACCTTGTCTATGTAAGCACTCTGACTTAGACCGATTAGCCTTTTAGATCTATCCCTATAGATCCTTATCACTAGGATATAGGCTGCATCTCCTAAGTCTTTCATTGAGAAACACTTCCTTAACTAAGACTTGACACTCTGCAATGTGGGATGTCATTTCCAATGAGTAATATATCATCAACGTACAGTACCAGAAAAACAACTACACTCCCACTGACCTTCTTGTATACACAAGGCTCATCTTCGTTCTTAATAAAACCAAAATCCTTGATTGCTTCATCAAAAGGAAGATTCCAACTCCAAGAAGCTTGCTTTAATCCATAAATTGATCTTTGAAGCTTGCATACATTCCTAGAATTCTCAGGATGTACAAAACCTTCAGGTTGTGTCATATACACGTCCTCAAGCAGCTTTCCATTAAGAAATGCTGTTTTTACATCCATTTGCCATATCTCATAGTCATAATATGCAGCAATGGCAATTAAAATTCTTATGGATTTAAGCATGGCTACTGGCGAAAAAAATTTCATCATAATCAACACCTTGAGTCTGCTTGAAACCTTTTGCTACAAGTCTTGCTTTAAAAGTATGCACATTGCCATGCATGACAGTTTTCTTCTTGAAAACCCATTTACATGCAATGGTCTTACCACATTCAGGTAAATCAACCAAGTTTCAAACTTGGTATCATACATGGATTGCATCTCAGAGTTCATAGCACTTAGCCATTTATCTGAGTCTGGTCCAGACATAGCCTCCTGATAAGTGGTGGGCTCATTTTGATCCATAAGCAACACATCACGACTATCAGTAATGAGAAATCCAAATCTCTCTAGCTCATGTCTTACCCTACCAGATTTTCGTGGGCATTGTGTCACTTGCGGAGGTTCAACTGGTTCAGAACATTGTTGAACTTCTAGTAGCGGTGCAGTGTTTATCTGTGAGTTTTGAACTTCTTCAAGATTTATTTCTCTCCCACTAGTCCCTTTTGAAATAAACTGTTTTCCCATAAAGGCACCATACCGAGCAACAAACACTTTGTTCTCAGCAGCATTATAAAAGTAATATCCTTTTGTTTCCTTAGGATACCCCACAAATAAACACTTATCAGATTTATGTGCTAGTTTTTCTAAGACTTGTCGCTTTACGTAAGCCTCACAACCCCAAATCTTAAGAAAAGACAAACTAGGTCTCTTCCCGTACCATATCTCATATGGTGTTTTATCAACCACTTTAGAAGGAACTCGATTTATAGTGAAATCTGCAGTTTGTAATGCATAACCCCAAAATGATAATGGAAGATCCGCATGACTCATCATAGATCGAACCATATCTAATAAGGTTCGATTTCTCCTTTCAGAAACTCCATTCCTTTTCTTTTGGGTGTTTTGAAGCAGGAACAGGCTGGGGCTTGACTTGTTCCACAGGCTTTGCGATAGGTGCAGCAGTAGCCTTGGCAACTTTAGCCTTGCCTTTGCCTTTCTTCTTCATTCGCTTTCCCTTTTGGACCATCAGCACATTACTAGAGGGTTTCTTGATATTTTGTTCGTTGTAGTCTTGAGCATCAAATGCAACTCGAAATTGATTTCTCCATATTATTCATATTGTAGTTCATCACAAATTGTGAGTAACTCTTTGGTAATGAATTTAAGATCAAATCCGTAGCCAACTCTTGGCTTATGGGAAATCCAAGTCTATCAAGTTGGTCAACATAGCCCTTCATCTTTAGAACATGAGGACTAACTGACGCACCCTCAGTCATCTTAAAAGAATGCAGGTTCTTGACTGTCTTGAACCTTTCTTGCCTAGCTTGCTGTTGGAACATTTCCTTCAGCGTTACAGCCATGTCGTAGGCTTCCATTAGTTCCATGTCCTTCTGAAGTTCAGGAACCATAGTTGCCAACATAATGCATGCAACATCAGTAGAATCATTGACATGCTTATTATACGCATCCTTCATAGCTTTCGTAGCATTGACTGGTGGGTCCTCAGGAATCGGAGCATCCAGGATATACAATTTGCGTTCATGCTTGAGAACGATTCTCAAGTTTCTGAACCAATCAAGAAAGTTAGTCCCAGATAGCTTATCCTTCTCAAGGATAGATCGCAGTGACAGGGGATTATTGTTACTTGAAGAGGCCATTGATCTACAATAAAGATTATGCAGAGTTTATTTTAGTATTGAGGAACAGACTCCCACTAAATTAACAACCCTCGTAAAACATACTGTTTATTTAGGGGACTAAAATCCATATTTCACCTAATTCTATGATAGCTATGGCATGAAACACAGAACTAGATTATTTAGGTAGGTAACAGTTACCAATTACATCTTATGTAATTTTTAGATACTTTTATCAGATACAAGACATCTTATGTCTTAGCATGTTTTTATCTCATCATATGCCTAAAGTTTAAAACTATTTTGATTGCTTTATTAAGTCGAACCAATTTAAACATTTAGGTAACTCTTACCCAACTTATCTCACCAAGATAACACAATACACACAACTATGGCTGAAACTATATTAGTGCGATCGAGGCCTTGACAAGTGTTTAAAATTGGATGGCACAAGACTTAAGATTTAATAGAGGGATTTTATTCAGTTTTAGTGATTTTAATTAAACAATGAAATATCATATATTTTATTTATTTGTAGAACCACTAAACAATTTAGGAAATTTTTATGCTATTCACTAATAGAAGAATTTCCATGCGCTAGGATTAGTTAGACGGCGGTCCCGCTGGCCGGTCAGTGCCCCCGTTTTTTTTTTTAGAAGACGAATCTCAATTCTGAAAATTGAAATTCGCTATAGATAATCATATTTTTTGCTGATTTTACTATATTAAATTTACCCCTTAGTTTATCCAAAATTAAGTCAATTAAAACGTTTTAATTAACTCGGGCCCACATCTAACTAATCATCTTATCCTAATCCAATTAGGACTTTAGATATTTGAATCCTAGCATATCACAAATAACAAACTTCTCAATATTTATCTCCTATCCAATAGGGATAAATAAGCCAAATTTGCATATATCTCCTAATCTAATTGTTATCTATCTTTATCAAATAAAAACTTCATAACAACATAGATATAACAAGATAAATAAATAATTTCAAAAATTAATTATTTGCAATTTCGATCTTCATCCAAATAATTACAAATATGTAGTTGGATCATGAATTACTATCTCAATCGAACCTAATCATATTAGTTTCGAATTAACATTTAGACTTATACAATTTAAGAAACTTAAATTAATGTAACCTAAATATGCATACTGAATTACAGAGATTTCATCCATGCATCAATACACAAAAATAAAGATTATACCTAATGGTGTCATGGATCACAGAATACGAAATTCAATTCATTAAAATTATTCGAACCTAACATGGTTACTTGCATGTATGAAACTGATTTCGATTAAATCATGAATATATGTATCATATACACAAAAAAAGATAATAAATCTCATAGAAAACTTATGTATATCACATATACAACAACTATAATCATGCTTTCAATCATATATCATAAAAAACATGCAATGAGTTTAATGGAATCAAACTCGAAGGCTCTGATACCACTGTTGGGTTTTGAGGTTCATGCGCTGCGGAGATTACGAAACAATTTAAGAAAAAAAACCCCAACAGGATCCGAATCTGATTCCATTAAAACATGTTTAAACTATGAAAACTTAATCATACCTCAGTCGCAATACCTCTCTGAAGGTTAATCGATCTCTAAGGCGCTGCCAATGACGAACGCCCTCTACTAGCTGTCCACACACGAACGGTGGCCGAGATTCAAAGTGCTAGCTTCGAGATAATACCAAACTTTTTGTTTCTCTCCAAAACTATCCAGAGGATACCAAAAACTCTAAGTCGTTTCTTAAAACGAAAATAGAGTTTCGGCCCTTTTAAAATCTTTCGTTCTTGTATTCTAACTCAAAGCGTCTATTTATACAACCCTTGTATATAGAAGGTTAAGTAAATTACACATATACCCCTACTTAAAGAAGTATAAATGTAATACACTACAAGGACGTTTCTGTCATGAATTTTATCATATAAAATTCATTTTTCTGAACCATCTTAAAATCTCGCAAAACCATTCTCAGTGTGCAACCCAATAGGCTCATACAACGTTGGCAGTGTACCAAAACACATTTTGGTATACAAGTCATAAGCGGCCTCTAGCAAGTCATTATGACTACCCAAGTTGTACGAATATCAAATCGATATAACCTAATCAATAGTGTATATAACATCCTTTTGTCACACGATATCCTTTTGATCAAACATAAGGCATGGAATTGTCATCCAACATGTTCAATCGTACTAGTCTCGATTTCTAGGTAGACTGAAAACATTTAAGTGACATTGATCAATATCAATTCACTTAGACTAGGCCTTTTAACAGTGTAACACATCGAGGGATCCACTGGATATCTCTCCTTATATGAGAGGGACAAATTCTATCTCGATTACACAACTTCACCACATTATTCACACAGTAACCAATCACAACCTTTAGAATCGTCCGGTTAAAGATAACGTTTGATTGCGTCAAATCAATGTATTCCTAATGTTGAAGTCTCTGGTAATCTCAAGTCAAAGGACTGAAAAATATACCTATCATGAGAAACAACTATGACTTAATCCATGTGATGTTCTCATAGCGGGTCGATCCAGTACTTTGTTCCCTAACAAGTACTCATGATCTTGATTCGTATTCCTATACGTATGATCATCGTATGATCATCAATCAAGACTCATGCTAGTCTTAATTCATTATAGTTCCCAGTATAATAATCGACTAGGGACAATTAGGATATTTCTGTAAATACCCGTGGATCTTATTATAATGTAAACATGCAAATCAATTATAATAAACAGCAAATGAAATCCTCTATTTTATTAACTAAAATGTATTCATAAAGACTGTTAATGGATTGATTAGGTGAATTATTTCGGTTAGTGAGTTATCAGGTTATAGCGGAAGCATCAAAATCTCAAACTAACCCAAAATAATTTTGAGACATTAGTTAGAACAACCTAGCGTATGAAAACCCCGCATACGTATACCTCAAAAAGTATAACCAATAAGAGGAGAATCAATGACGGTATAACAATCCCAAAATCTCTCACCAATCCATATCCCAAGGTATCAAAAACATAAACATATAATACAAGGAAACCTACACTGTAAGCAAGAGGAGTCGCCTAGCCCTCTGTTGGTGTTTGGGGTTCATGCGCAGAGGAGATTACAAAACAATTTTGACAAAAACCCCAACATGATCCGAATCTAATTCCATTAAAAACGTTTAAACTATGAAAACTTAATCATACCTTAGTCGCAATGTACCTTTCTGAAGATTAATCGATCTCTAAGGCGCTGCCAATGATGAACGCCCTCTATCAGCAGTCCACACACGAGTGGCGGCCGAGATTTGAAGTGCTAGCTTCGAGAGAATACTAAACCCTTTTGTTTCTCTCCAAAACGATCCAGAGCATACCAAAAACTCTAAGTCGTATCTAAAACGTAAATAGAGTTTCGGCCTTTTTAATCTTTCGTTAGTTTATTCTAACTCAAAGCGTCTATTTATACAACCCTTGTATATAGACGGTTAAGTAAATTACACATATACCCCTACTTAAAGAAGTATAAGTGTAATACAATACGAGGACATTTCTGTCATGAATTTTATCATATAAAATTCATTTTTCTGAACTATCTTAAAATCTTGCAAAACCATTCTTAGTGTGCAACCCAATAGGCTCATACAACGTTGACAGTGTACCAAAACACATTTTGGTATACAAGTCATAAGCAGCTTCTAGCAAGGCATTATGACTACCCGAGTTGTACGAATATCAAATCGATACAACCTAATCAATAGTGTATATAATATCCTTTTGTCACACAATATCCTTTTGATCAAACATAAGGCATGAAATTGTCATCCAACATGTTCAATCGTACTAGTCTCGATCTCTAGGTAGACTGAAAACATCCAAGTGACATTGATCAATATCAATTCACTTAGACTAGGCCTTTTAAGAGTCTAACACATCGAGGGATCCATTGGATATCTCTCTCTATATGAGAGGAACAAATTCTATCTCGATTACACAACTTCACCACATTATTCATACAGTAACCAATCATAACCGTTATAATCATCCAGTTAAAGACAACATTTGATTGCGTCAAATCACTGTATTCCTAATGTTGAAGTCTCTGGTAATCTCAAGTCAGAGGACTGAATAATATACATATCATGAGAAACAACTATGACTTAATCCATGTGATGTTCTTATAGCGGGTCGGTCCAGTACTTTGTTCCCTAACAAGTACTCATGATATTGATTCGTATTCCTATACGTATGATCATCATATGATCATCGATCAAGATTCACACTAGTCTTAATTCATTATAGTTCTCAGTATAATAATCGACTAGGAAAATTTATGATATTTCTGTAAATACCCATAGATCTTATTATAATGTAAACATGCAAATCAATTATAATAAACAACAAATGAAATCCTTTATTTTATTAACTAAAATGTATTCATAAAGACTATTAATGGATTGACCTAGGGCACATTTCCCAGCATGTCCCACTTGCTCTAGGGCCAATCATTCATGCATCTAATGCCTAATGCTCTAACATGACCATCATGTTTCGCTTGTAGAAGAGCCTTTGTCAATGGATCCACAATGTTATCTTCAGTAGGTACTCTGCAAATCTTTACGTCTCCCCTCTCAATGATTTATCTGATGAGATGAAAACGCCTGAGTATATGTTTGGGTCTGTGGTGTAATCTAGGTTCCTTGGCCTGTGCTATTGCCCCGTTATTATCACAATACAAACAAACAGGGTTAGCAATACTTGGAACCACACCTAGTTCAGAAATGAACTTTTTGATCTAAACTGTCTCCTTTGCTGCATCAGACGCTGCAATATACTCAGTTTCTATTGTAGAATCTGCCACAGTCTCTTGTTTCGAACTTTTTCAGCTTACTGCACCCCCATTCAAAATAAACACATATCTAGACTGCGACCTAAAATCATCTATATCAGTTTGAAAACTTACATCTGTATAACCCTTTACAACTAGATCATTTTCAAAACCTCCATATACCAAGAACACTTCCTTAGTCCTTCTTAAGTACTTAAGAATGTTATTTACTGCTATCCAGTGACTCTCACCAGGATCTAACTGATATCTGCTTGTAGTGCTCAAAACATATGATACATTAGGTCGAGCGCATAGCATGGCATACATGATAGATACAATAGCTGATGCATATGGAATCTTATTCATACGGTCTCGCTCATTATTTGTCTTAGGACATTGAGTCTTGCTGAGACTTATGCCATGAGACATTGGCAACAATCCTCTTTTAGAGTCTTGCAAATTGAACCTATTCAACACCTTGTCTATGTAAGCACTCTGACTTAGACCGATTAGCCTCTTAGATCTATCCCTATAGATCCTTATCCCTAGGATATAGGCTGCATCTCCTAAGTTTGTCATTAAGAAACACTTCCCTAACCAAGACTTGACACTCTGCAATGTTGGGATATCATTTCCAATGAGTAATATATCATCAACATACAGTATTAGAAAAACAACTACACTCCCACTGATCTTCTTGTATACACAAGGCTCATCTTCGTTCTTAATAAAGCCAAAATCCTTCATTGCTTCATCAAAACGAAGATTTCAACTCCGAGAAGCTTGCTTTAATCCATAAATGGATCTTTGAAGCTTGCATACCTTCCTAGAATTCTCAGGATGTACAAAACCTTCAGGTTGTGTCATATACACGTCCTCAAACAACTTTCCATTAAGAAATGTTGTTTTTATATCCATTTGCCATATCTCATAGTCATAATATGCAGCCATGACAATTAAAATTCTTATGGATTTAAGCATGGCTACTGGCGAAAAAGTTTCATCATAATCAACACCTTGAGTCTGCCTGAAACCTTTTGCTACAAGTCTTGCTTTAAAAGTATGCACATTGCCATCCATGTCAGTTTTCTTCTTGAAAACCCATTTACATCCAATGGTCTTACCACCTTCAGGTAAATCAACCAAGTACCAAACTTGGTTATCATACATGGATTGCATCTCAGAATTCATAGCACTTAACCATTTATCTGAGTTTGGTCCAAACATAGCCTCCTGATAAGTGATGGGTTCATTTTGATCCATAAGCAACACATCACGACTATCAGTAATGAGAAATCCAAATCTCTCTGGCTTATGTCTTACCCTACCAGATTTACGTGGGCCTTGTGTCACTTGCAGAGGTTCAACTGGTTCAGAACGTTGTTGAACTTCTAATAGCGGTTCAGTATTTTTCTGTGATTCTTGAACTTCTTCAAGAATTACTTTTCTTCCACTAGTGTCTTTTGAAATAAACTGTTTTTCCATAAAGGCACCATACCGAGCAACAAACACTTTGTTTTCAGTGGGATTATAAAAGTAATATCCTTTTGTTTCCTTAGGATACCCCACAAATAAACACTTATCAGATTTAGGTGCTAGGTTTTCCGAGACTTGTCGCTTTACATAAGCCTCACAACCCCAAATCTTAAGAAAAGACAAATTAGGTCTCTTCTTATAACATATCTCATATGGTGTTTTATCAACCGCTTTAGAAGGAACTCGATTTAGAGTGAAAGCTACAGTTTGTAATGCATAACCCCAAAAAGATAATGAAAGAACCGCATGACTCATCATAGATTGAACCATATCTAATAAGGTTTGATTTTTCCTTTCAGAAACTCCATTCCATTGTGGAGTTGCTGGTGGAGTTAATTGTGAGACAATCCCACAATTTCTAAGATGATCATCAAATTCTTGGCTCAAATATTCACCACCTCGATCTGATCGAAGTGCTTTGATAGTTTTACCAAGTTGATTATGCACTTCATTTTGAAATGTTTGAAACATCTCAAATGATTCAGCTTTATGTTTCATATGATATACATAACCATATCTACTAAAATCATCAGTAAATGTAATGAAGTATTGATAACCTCATCTAGCCATTGTGTTTATAAGACCGCATACATTAGTATGTATTAGACCTAATAAATCACTTGCCCTTTCACTATGTCCAGTAAAGGGAGTTTTAGTCATTTTGCCTAGTAAACAAGATACGCACGTTTCATATGATTCCAAATAAAATGAATCTAGAAGTTCATCTTTATGGAGCTTCGTTTTGCATTTCTCAATTATGTGGTCGAGATGACAATGCCAAAGATAGGTTTGATTCAAATCATTTGACTTGAATCTCTTTGTATTTATGTTAAAGACTATAGTATCAGTGGACCTTTTCATGCTTAGAATATAAAAACCATCACACAAATCAACATTTGCATAAAAAATGCCTTTATGAGAAATTGAACATCTATTATTCGTAATAATAAAATCAAAACCATCCATATCCAAACATGAAACAGAAATGATGTTTCTGCTCAAGGCAGGCACATAATAACAATTATTTAAAGTTAAAATAAGTCCACTAGGTAAGACTAAGTCATATGATCCAATAGCCAGGGCAGCAAATCTTGCTCCATTCCCTACGCGCAGGATGACTTCTCCTTTTTTCAGCTTCCTACTTCTGGTGAGTTCCTGCACATTTAAACAAATGTGAGATCCACATCCGGTATCCAATACCCAGGAATTACTAGTAGATAAATTAATTTCAATAACATAAATACCTGAGGTAGTAGTCGCACTACCCTTTTCCTTCTTTAGATCTTCCAGATAGAGTTTGCAATTTCTAAACCAATGTCCAGGTACATGGCAGAAATGACAATTTCCTTCCTTTTCCTTTTGGTGCTTTGAAGCAGGAACAGGCTGGGGCTTGACTTGTTCCATAGGCTTTGCGACAGGTGCAGCAGCAGCCTTTGCAACTTTAGCCTTGCCTTTGCCTTTGCCTTTCTTCTTCATTCCCTTTCCCTTTTAGACCATCAACACGTTACTAGAGGCTTTCTTGATATTTTGTTCAGCAAGTTTGAGCGTCAAATGCAACTCTGAAATTGATTTCTCCATATTATTCATATTGCAGTTCATCACAAATTGTGAGTAACTCTCTGGTAATGAATTTAGGATCAAATCCGTAGCCAACTCTTGGCTTATGGGAAATCCAAGTCTATCAAGTTGGTCAACATAGCCCTTCATCTTCAGAACATGAGGACTAACTGACGCACCCTCAGTCATCTTACAAGAATGCAGGTTCTTGACTGTCTCGAACCTTTCTTGCCTAGCTTGTTGTTGGAACATTTCCTTCAACGTTACAGCCGTGTCATAGGCTTCCATTAGTTTCATGTCCTTCTGAAGTTCAGGAACCATTGTTGCCAACATAATGCATGTAACATTAGTAGAATCGTTGACATGCTTCTTATGTGCATCCTTCACAGCTTTCGTAGCATTGGCTGGTGGATCCTCAGGGATCGGAGCATCCAGAACATACAACTTGCGTTCATGCTTGAGAACGATTCTCAAGTTTCTGAATCAATCAAGAAAGTTAGTCCCAGATAGCTTATCCTTCTCAAGGATAGATCGCAGTGACAGGGGATTATTGTTACTTGAAGAGGCCATTGATCTACAATAAAGATTATGTAGAGTTTATTTTAGTATAGAGGAATAGACTCTCACTAAATTAACAACCCTTCTAAAACATACTATTTATTTAAGGGACTAAAATCCATATTTCACCTAATTCTATGACAGTTATGGCATGAAACACAAAACTAGATTATTTAGGTAGGTAACAGTTACTAATTACATCTTATGTAATTTTTAGATCCTTTTATGTGATATGGGACATCTTATGTTTTAGCATGTTTTTATCTCATCATTTGCCTAAAGCTCAAAACTATTTTGATGGATTTATTAAGTCGGACCATTTTAATCATTTAAGTAACTTTTACCCAACTTGTCTCACCAAGATAACACAATACACCTAGCTATGGCTGAAACTGTATTAATGTGATCGAGGCCTTGACAAGTGTTTAAAATAGATAGCGTGAGACTTAAAATTTAATAGAGGGATTTTATTCAGTTTTAGTGATTTTATGTAAACAGTAAAATATCATATATTTTATTGATTTGTTAAATCAGTAATCATCTTATCCTAATCCAATTAGGACTTTAGATATTTGAATCCTAGCATATCACTAATAACAAACTTCTCCATGTTTATCTCCTATCCAATAGGGATAATGAAACCGATTTTGCATATATCTCCTAATCTAATTTGTTATCTATCTTTATCAAATAGAAACTTCATAACAAAATAGATATAACGAGATAAATAAATAATTTTAAAAATTAATTATTTATTTTGGATTTAAGATATTTGAATCCTAGTATATCACCAATAATAAGATTCTTGATATTTATCTGCTATTCTAATTTGTTATCTATCTTTATCAAATAGAAACTTCATAACAAAATAGATACAACAAGATAAATAAATAATTTCAAAAATTAATTATTTATAATCAAATAATTTTGAAAATTAATTATTTGCAATTTCGATCTTCATCAAAATAATCACAAACATGTAATTGAATTATGAACTACTATCCCAATCGAACCTAATGGTGTTATGGATCATAGAACACGAAACTCAATTCATTAAAATTATTCAAATGAACCTAACATGGTTACTAGCATGTACGAAATTAATTTCAATTAAATCACGAATATATGTATCATATACACAAAACATGATAATAAATCTCACAAAAAACTTATGTATATCACATATACATCAACTATTAGCATGCTTTCAATCATATATCATAAGAAAACATGCAATAAGTTTAATGGAATCAAACTCGAATGCTCTGATACCACTGTTGGTGTTTGGGGTTCATGCGTAGTAGAGATTACAAAATAATTTTGACAAAAACCCCAACAGGATCCGAATCTAATTACATTAAAAACGTTTAAACTATGAAAACTTAATCATACCTCAGTCGCAATGTACCTTTCTAAAGGTTAATCGATCTGTAAGGCGCTGGCAACGACGAACGTCCTCTATCAGCAGTCCACACACGAGTGGCAGCCGAGATTTGAAGTGCTAGCTTCGAGAGAATACCAAACCCTTTTGTTTCTCTCTAAAACGATCCAGAGCATACCAAAAACTCTAAGTCGTTTCAGAAACGAAAATAGAATTTCGGCCTTTTTAATCTTTTGTTAGTTTATTCTAACTCAAAGCATCTATTTATACAACCCTTGCATATAGACGGTTAAGTAAATTACACATATACCCCTACTTAAAGAAGTATTAGCGTAATACATTACAAGGACGTTTCTGTCATGAATTTTATCATATAAAATTCGTTTTTCTGAACCATCTTAAAATCTCGCAAAATCATTCTTAGTGTGTAACCCAATAGGCTCATACAAAGTTGGCAGTGTACCAAAACACATTTTGGTATACAAGTCATAAGCGGCCTCTAGAAAGAAATTACGACTACCCTATCCAATCGATACAACCTAATCAATAATGTATATAATATCCTTTTGTCACATGATATCCTTTTGATCAAACATAAGGCAAGGAATTGTCATCCAACATGTTCAATCGTACTAGTCTCGATCTTTAGGTAGACTGAAAACATCCAAGTAACATTGATCAATATCATTTCACTTAGACTAGGCCTTTTAACAGTCTAACACATCAAGGGATCCACTGGATATCTCTCTCTTTATGAGAGGAACAAATTCTATCTCGATTACACAACTTTACCACATTATTCATACAGTAACCAATCACAACTGTTATAATCGTTCGGTTAAAGACAATGTTTGATTGCGTCAAATCACTGTATTCCTAATGTTGAAGTCTCTGGTAATCTCAAGTCAGAGGACTGAATAATATATATCATGAGAAACAACTATGACTTAATCCATGTGATGTTCTCATAGCAGGTCGGTCAGTACTTTGTTCCCTAACAAGTACTCATGATCTTGATTCGTATTCCTATACGTATGATCATCAATCAAGACTCACACTAATCTTAATTCATTATAGTTCTCAGTATAATAATCGACTTGGGACATTTAGGATATTTCTGTAAATACCCATGGATCTTATTATAATATAAATATGCAAATCAATTATAATAAACAACAAATGAAATGCTCTATTTTATTAACTAAAATGTATTCATAAAAACTATTAATGGATTAACCTAGGGCACATTTCCCAACATCCTCAATGTCAATCGCCTATTACGGATCCTTTTCCATTATCAATCCTGTAATATGACGAGGCTGTACCCATTGTCATAAAAAGAACGGTGAATACATAAAATCACAGTAACAATTAAGTGCAGTTTAAATACAATTTGAAATGTCAAATAAATGGCTAAACTAATGTCATGCAGCAATATCACAAAGATAATACAAAATTGCATGATAGTAAATCACTGAGAAATCCACGATAATTGAGTGTCCAAGAAAACCACATAAAGCGCAAGTTGTCCCGACCAAAAGGTCGTTGAGTCGCGGCAAAAGCCCAACAGTTCAGGATGAGAACACAGCCTACCAACCTTAACCCTTGTGACTATGAGATATCCACAGACCCGGATAAGAGCCCCTATGTACACCCTATTGGGAGATACCAACAACATCCAGATAAGAGCTCATATCGCAGATAAATAGTAACCATGACTTACTTGCTTTTGGACCACTCATTCGAAAATACACGAGAAACCACATCAAATAATCCCTACGGAATATAAATCACATATGGATTTCAATAAACATATTTCACCAAGAAATATAACAACCCAATTTAAATGCACAAATGAAATAATATATATACTCCCACTGGTTTTACTCACAGTACATCGCCACCTCCGCACCACACTCTACACTCGCGGCTTTCACGCGCCTCCAAAATGACCACGTACGCTTGTCACCCACTCACTAAGCACCTGGTGATCATTATCGTCCAATTTGGTCGTGTTAGAGTTTTATTTCCCTTTAATTTTATTTCTCTATTAATTTCACCATTTTACCCTATTTCCCATAATTTTACTCGTTCACCCATTTGGGTCGATTACCTGGGTATTGGGTCGTATTTGAATCCATTTGGATACCCGAGAAATCCCTAAACGTTTCCAAAAATTTTATAAAATTTTGGTCTTATGAACAGTAACACGTTACCGAGACGCCGTGTGGTCCAATGACCTGGACGGCTTCTTCACAGCGTGGAGTTTCGACTGTCGGCCCAACTCGTGTGAGTGACGCCGTGACCACATTGGTCGTGACAACATTTTCACGACATCTTCCCTTGGTGTTCCTGCCAAAGACGTACGTGGGTGATACCGTGAGTTGGAATGCTTACGGTGTTGCCACGACATCTTACCTATAACACCTCTGTACCAGGGTTTTTGACATCTCGGCTCACGTCGTCGTACTTTGAGCCTATCCTAACTGCGACTAGACATCCCCTACAATGCCAAGCCACCTTCGGCTCGCGTCAAAACCTGCTAAAACCATTGATTTTTTCCGAAATTATCCAAAAATCCCCAAAATTCAGAAAATCCCCAAACATCAAACCCACTTAACAAATTATGTTTTGATCACCCCATTGACTCCCAATCAATCAAGACATTCCATAAAAAATGATTTTCCAAATTCGTTGTCCAAATTCATCATGACAAAAACTCATAAAAATACTGCCAAAACATAGATATAAAATTGGGGAATCGGAATCTTACCTTAGATTGATCATTCCCGTGGTGTCAAACCACGTTGAAACGTCTTGAAACCCCATCGTTCCCTCATTGAATCGGTGAGGAGAGAGAGAAATGAGAGATACATTAGAGATAAAAGGTGGGGTTTAGGGTTTATATACCCCCATCAATCCACTTCCACACACGGATCTCGAGACTCATCCAATGGTTACCACTTGATCCATCCACAAACTATGACACTAATTGGTGACTTCAATATTGACTCAGTACGACACTTAGTCATTTTCTCGCACAATACTCGCATTTTTGAGTTTGTTATACCAAATTTGTTTGTCACGTCGCCCCGGACATGCCAACGTATCGCACGCGTTTTATAACTTTTAATTATTATTTATTTTGTATTTTGTCAGTGTTTTTAGTTCACTTAAGTTCCTCGGACTACTAATTACCTACCAATGTTCGTTCTAAAGCCTATTATTTTACATTCTTCGAGGCGAACTTCCTTCGCAACTTGACGTCACCGTCCTGTCACATAGACACGAGTATACATCGATAAAACACACCATCACGCAAAAATAATATAAATTTTTGGATTGTTACATGGGTGATCTGTCGCTCATACATTGCCTGCTGGTCTGCAAAGGTACGTTGTTGTGTTCTAAATCTCTCATCGAAATCTGCTCGAAGCTCCTCAAACTCCTCTCGAAGCTCCTCAAACTCCTCTCGACGAACCTCTGGCTCTGTAGAGGTGCTAGTTCTAAGAATCCCGTAGCCGTTATCCCCATGCGATCCTAACCCATATACATGGCCCTTGTTCACATCCACTACCTAGTAGAACAAGTCATTCTTGTCGATGGGGGTCTCTGAATTTGCTTGAGTCAACTCCTCATACTTGCTCTCATACTCGGCCTGCAAAATTGAATAAGCATGATATAATATAAGTGGCATTGATATAACATTTAACATTGTCCACAGTACTAGGTCCAAAGTAGGTATCTAGAGACAAGTAAAACAACAACAAACCAAGTCATAAATTCAGTGTCGATATTGAAATTATGACGGCCCCGCTCTTAATTTAGGGCACCGCTCGGCTTAATCCCGTAATTAAGCCATAATCACGACATGTGGGACCCAATTACGTATTAGTCAGCCTTTACAACCTATGTTATCTATTTTAAACAATTAATTTAGTTAGCGGAAGTCTTAATTATTTCAGTGGAAACAATTTTTTTCTTCTAATCTAAAGTGTGGAATCCAGGAAATAACGATCACCATATATGCAAGTAAACGACAAACAAATATAAACAAAGTGAAAGCCAAAAGTTGGGTAATCTAACACTTATCCCAATAACATCCCAAAAAGATAAAGACATGAGTAAATATAATACAAAAAGGGTAGCTACGCGCTCGGAGCTCAGAGGTAGTCGCCGATCTTCTCCTTGCCCGGCTTGGTGCTATTCGACAGACCTACACCCATTGTTACAAACTAGACGGTGAATATAGTGATATTTAAGTGATAACTGGGAAAATCTAAAACTACATTTCCAATTTTAAAAAAAGTTATTTAAAAGCATATGCAGCAGAAGAAATGCTGAATAGTAATGCAAGTAAATACCAATGCTAACTGATACACATAAACTAGCACAGGTTAAGTCGAGATGTTCTATGTCCGGTCGGCGGTGAGAAGTATCACCTAGCATACTCCACTGCTGTATGGAGCTGTGCTCAACATATAATAAGAATCTCTTTTTTTTAACCTTAAGTGGCAGAGCTGTGCTCTGCGCGTATAAATCATTCATACTTGCCGACAACCCCGTGACCCATGCCACGTGTGCCGCCCAAGTGTAGTGGCGAGTGCTGGAGACCCCAAAAGACCAAAATCCCTGTGAATCAGCTCATCTCGTGTGCAATGGACACTAGATAATCCCTACTTCAGATTTCAAGAATTAAAATCCTACAATTGTTATGATTCCAACACAAGTTAGGCTACAAAGCCCTAAGGGAATAGAATATAAGTCCAACATAACAGATAACCCTATAACATGCATCTTCTAAATATCCATTAGCCATATTTCAAGACAAACATCGAGCATATAAGGAAGCATGGAGTTAATGATATATCAAACAAGGCATCATGCTATATCAATATTCATAATGAATAGAAATAAGTAAAGCATAATGTGGGAAATAAATTAGCTAGTCTACAAATAGACTGAAAAAGGATAAATGACTGGAATGAAATAAAGTAAAGAGTTCCCACAGTTTCACTTACAAGTCACAGGATAACTATGGCTATCCGGTCACGCGACACTCCGACTAGCGCTCCCGAACTCCCGTAATACCCCTAGGTCCCTGAAAGGTCATTTCATACCATTTATTTATTAATATTTTTATTACATAGATATATTTGTATTATTATTATTTTTATTTTTTTATATATACAAATATGTGTATGTGTATATATATATATACACATACACATATATTGTATATATACAAAAATAAAAATAATAATAATGTATATATGTATATGTAAAAATAATATATATATATATGTATATATATATATATATATATATATGCATGTATACATATATATAGGAATATACATACATGTATATATGTATATTCCTATATATATGTATACATGCATATATATATATATGTATTTATTTTTATTCTGTTACTATTCCCTCTTTTTTATATTATATATATATAATTTATTGGGTCGGGTCGGGTCGGGTCTGATCCGACGCTGGCCAGGGTACTGGGTCAGCTCGCCCCGTGGGCCGAGCCTGACCTAGCTTTGGCCTGACCATCATCTTCCCAAACGAACCAGAGACGTTGTCTCTGGTTCGTGCAGGAAGAGATTTTTTTTTTAATTCTTTTCTTGCTTCCTTTTCTCCTTCTCCTCTCTCAACTCCTCTTCAACATCAAGAACAACTAAAACCACCTCTAAAATACCAATTTAATCAAAAATTCGAAAATTACAAATAATATCAAAAAATCTGAAAATACCAACTTCTCACCAACAATTCCCAACAAATCCTACTAAAACTAGTTTGTTTGAGTAATTCATACCATTTAGACTCCAAATCAACCAAATCCATAGTGCATGTCCATAAATCTGAAATTTGTGTTTGAAACCCAATAATAAAAAAATCCATAAGAAATTGGGTAAAAGAAATGGTGGGTGAGATTACCTTAGTTTGGATATCTGATTTTTCTCTACTCCTAGCTTAAATTTCTTTCCAAACTTCCCCAAAATCTCCCCTCTCTTCCTTTCTATGTGATTTGCATGTGTTTTGGTTTGAGAAAACAATGAGAAACCCACTCATCTTGTGGTATTTATATGTGTTTATGTAGTCAAGTGTGCGTCACTAATCTCGAGGCAAATCCGAGGGTTCCTAACTAGGTAGTCCAACTCTCTTGGTGACACCAAATTTGTGACTCTCATCATGGGAGTGTGTGGCAGCATGGATCTCGATATCTGTCCAAAGGTTAGTTTAATTCATAACAAACTATAGGATATTAAAATGTGATTTCTTAAATAAATAAACTATAGGCCAACTCAATTAATATACATTAATCCTATAGGAACCATAATTGATTGGTCGCACAAATTTATAAAATTTATCTAAGTGGTCTCACCGACTCTCAACTACCCGGCACTTGGCGTTTCGACTCGCACGCAACTCGAGGCACTTTCTCCATGCTTCGAACGTTTTATTTTCCAACTTAACGATATAATTTAATTTATGCTAAGGTACATTTGAAATTAATTACTATTTCCTAGCCTAGTCTTGCTACCCCAGGTAATTCCACTAGGTACTCGTACTTGCACACATTCTAAGGCATGTCCCCGCTCGTGTCAACTCAGCATCAATGGTTTGCAAACAAATTGACTTAATTAGTCTACAGATATACACAACACTAAGCATACACTAGTACAAATATAACATTTACCTCAGCCACGTACCTCGGTTAGTATGCGCATCTCATGCGAGCCCTACGTCACGGGTTGGTGATCCTGGTTAAGCAAGTAAATCAAGATTAGGAAATTAGGCCGTGACAAATATTCCCAACAAAATGAAAATTTCGTCCTCGAAATTAGATTTAGGTTAGGATTATACCTGACTCGAAAAGGTACGGAAAATGATCTCGCATATCGTCATCCCACTCCTAAGTAAGTTCTGAGTCACTGTGGAACTGCCACTTGACAAGCACCTTCGGGATAGACTTGTTCCTTAACTGTTGTACCTTTCGATCTAGGATCTGGATAGGTTGCTCCTCATATGAGAAATCCTGGCTCAGGTCGATCTGACTCAAGTCAACTATCGGTCATGCGCCTACCTTCGACTCAGCCAGTCGAAGCATCGAAATATGAAAGACTGGATGAACACTTGACATCTGCGGAGGAAGCTCTAACTCATATGCAACCTTTCCAACCATTTTCCTAACTCTGAATGGCCCGATGAAACGTGGTGCAAGCTTTCCCTTCACACCAAATCTCTGCAGACCCTTCCGAGGGGAAGCCTTAAGATAGACGTAGGCTCCCTCGGAATAAGTGATATCACTGTGGTACTTGTCTGCATACTTTTTCTTTCTCTCTTGGGCTGCCTTAAGTTTGTGTCAAATCTGTCATACCTTTTCGGTGTGATCAACAACAATCTTAGGCCCTACTAACACTCTGTCCTCTAGCTCAGCCCAACACGACGGCGAGCAACACGGTCTGCCATATAAAGCCTCAAATGCTGCCATCTCAATGCTAGCCTGATAACTGTTGTTGTATGCAAACTCATACAATAGTAGGTACTCCTCCCAAGATTCGCCGAACTCTAACACACAGGCCCGCAACATGTCCTCTCGAACTTGATTCAGACGCTCTGTCTATTCGTCAGTCTGAGGATGGAAAGTTGTGTTGAACTGTAGGTGCGTACCATACTGCCCTTGCATACTTTGCCACATCCTGAAAATATATGTAGCATCTTTGTTTGATGTGATGGTCAATGGTACCCCATGCAGCCTAATGATCTCCTTCTCGAAAAGTATACTTAGCTAATCAAAGGTGCAGTGCACTGTAATAGGTTAAAAATGAGCCTACTTAGTAAGTCTGTCAACTATCACCCAAATGGAATCATTTTTTTCGCTATCCTTGGCAACCCTCTGAATAAGTCCATGGCGATGTCTTCCCATTTCCATCTCAGAATGAGCAGTGGCTGTAACAGTCCTCCATGTCTATGATGCTTTGCCTTTACTTGTTGGAAAATCCCATAATTCCTGATAAACTCTGACATATCCGTTTTCATCCCAAGCCACTAGAAATGTCTTTTCATGTCGTGATACATCTTATTCCTGTCTGGATAAACAGTAAATCGAGAATGTTGTGAATCCTAAAGAATTTCCTCTCTCAGCTCCGACATCTCAGGTATCCATAATCTGCCCTTGAATCTCAGACATTGATTAGATGTCTCTGTCCAATCAACACAATATGAACTCCGCGCTAACTCGCTGAATCGTTGGTACAACCTGTTAATCCTCTGACCCTCTTACACACTCTGTGTAGACACGGTATGTACTCTCGTTTGTTTGCAGATCTCAATCCAGGTATCAATAAGAGCGTCTGTTTGACCTGCTATCGCAGTTGCATCAAGTAACCCGTACTCGTGCATCATGTGACATCTGACAACCCCGGCATCTCTAGTCGGTCTCCTACTCAGCGGGTCTGCAACTACATTGGCTTTTCCTAAGTGATACTTCTGAGAAAAGTCATAGTCCTTCAAAAACTCTAACCATCTGCGCTGTCTCATGTTCAGCTCTTTTTGTGTGAAGAGATATTTTAGACTCTTGTGATCAGTATAGAGTGTGAATCTCTCTCCATATAGATGATGTCTCTAAATCTTAAGAGTAAAAACTACTGCTGCTAACTCTAAATCATGTGTAGGATAGTTCTTTCCGTGTATCTTCAGTTGTCTCGAAGCATATGCCACAACTCCACTACATTGCATCAACACGCATCCAAGTCCTGTGTGTGAAGCATCAGTGTACACTAAGAATCCCTGACCAGCCTCTAGTAATACGAACACTGGGGCGGTAGACAATAATCTCTTCAACTGAACAAATGTGCTCTCACACTCCTCAGTCCAATTAAATATGACGTCCTTCTATGTTAGTCTAGTCATTGGTGAAGTGATTTTAGAAAAATCCTTCACAAATCTTTGGCAATAGCCTGCTAACCCCAAAAAACTTCTGATCTCTGTCACGGACTTTGGTGCCAACCAATCCATGACTGCCTGAATCTTGGCCGGATTTACTGCAATCCCTGCTACCCTAACCACATGACCTAAGAACTTAACCTCTGCAAGCCAGAACTTATACTTATTGAATTTGGCAAATAGCCAGTGCTTCCTAAAAGTTTGCAGCATCTCCCTGAGGTGCTGTTCGTGATCCTCCCATGTCCTCGAGTAAATGAGAATGTCGTCGATAAACACTATCACGAAGTGGTCAAGATATGGTCTCAAAACTTGATGCATAAGATCCATAAACACAGCAGGGACATTGGTTAGCCCGAAAGGCATGACTGTGAACTGATAATGTCTATATCTGGTACGAAACGCTGTCTTAGACCTATCCTTGTCCCTGATCGTAAGTTGATGATACCTTGATCTCAGGTCTATCATGGAGAAAAATTGTGCTCCCCTCAACTACTCAAATAAATCGTCAATCCTCAGCAGCGGGTACTGGTTCTTGACAGTGACCTTATTTAGTTGCCTGTAGTCGATGCACAGTCGTAGACTACCATCGTTCTTCTTCACAAAGAGTACTACGCTACCCATGGTGACATGGATGGTGTAATGAATCCTTTATTTCCCAAATCCTGAAGTTGATCCCTCAACTCCTCTAACTTTCTCGGTGCCATGCGGTATGGTGTTATTGAGATCGGTCTGGTGCCTGGTACCAGATCAATGACAAAGTCTATTTCTCGAGGTGGTGGTAGTCCCGGTAACTTCTCGGGAAAAACATTTAGAAACTCTCTAACTACCAGTATATCCTCAAGTCGGGGTCCTTGAATATCTATTATAGTATATAAGGCTACTAGAGTTTCCATCTCCTCACTAGTCGCCAGTCGACCTCTCGTGGTAACAGCTCTCGATGTGCTGCCTTGATGTACGAATGTCAGACGTCCTGGAATTTCAAATACGATAGACTTACTGAAACAATCTATATGAGTGTGATATGCCGATAACCAGTCCATCCCGAAAAGGGCCTCGAACTCTAACATCTCAAAGACTCTAAAGTTGGTGGGTAACTATATCCCATTAATCTCTATTGGAACTCTCTCAACTAGACTATTAGGGTAAACCCTATCTCCGGCTACGGTACTCAACATCAAATGTACTCCAAGCCTAATCGGTCTCAGTCCGAGTATGCCTATCATGCGTCAAGAAATGAAAGAAATAGTGGAACCTGAATAAAATAAAACATAAAACTCTTTACCAGAGATTGAAATCGTACCCTCGATGAGACTCTGTGTGGCATTAGTATTTGGCTGTGCTACCATATGAGCTGCCTTTCGACTCTATGGTGGATACACTGCTGCTGGCTTTGGACACTCCCTCACCAAATGTCCCACCTGTCCGCACCTGTAACATGAAACCTGTCTGCACTGACCGGACTGTAGTTGTACCTGAACTAGAGTCTGTCTTTGTCCCTGACGAGGTCCCTCTTAGCCTCTACTCCTGCCTCGGCGTTTACCACCCTACTGTTGATGCTGTCGTAGTGCTGATGGTGCAGGAAGAGCAAGTCTCTCTGGCGCTGGTAATGCTGGCCTAATCGATGGTGGTGGGAATAAATGTCCTCTCCCTGAGCTTTATACTGATGTGACATAAGACACTTGAGGTACCACCGAAGTGAAACGTGAAGTCACCCTCGATCCCTAGGAGCCTCTATCCCATGTCTTAGGTGCCTTGCCACTCTGCCTCCTCCTCTAGAAATTGTGACTTGCTCTAATGTCAATCTCTGCTCCAAGGCTGCCCTGTCAACTATTACACTAAGGCAGTAGGTCTCGCGGGAAAGTGCAAGGTCGTATTTCTTAGTAAGTGTCCTAGCGCCCGTGCTGACTACATGGTTGCCAATGTCTGCTCTCAGACCAGCCCCAAAGTGATACACATCTCCCAACTCATCTCAGACCAAATCCCCTGCAAACTGCCTCAGATACCCGTATCTGTCCCGGTACTCCATAACTGATTCATCTGCTCTTTGCCTCAAACTCATAAACTCTCTCCTCAGCCTTATCATGACTGCTGGCGGGAAGTACTGCTGATAAAACTTGGCCTTAAAAGCCGTCCATGACTCAAAATCTCCATCGATAGCTATGGTGGTACGCCACCAGACGTTAGCATTTCTTTGTAGTGTATAAGAAGATAAATCTGGGCGTAATCTATCCTCGATTCCCAAAATTTGATGTAGCTTCTCCTATGATAGTATCCATCCCTCAATCTTCTCAAAGTTTCCTTCCTCGTCGAAGTATACTATTTGAAGTTGGAGAAAATTATTCACTAGCTGAATCCCTCCTGATGAGTATAAAGGTGTAGTTGTGGGAGTCGAAGTCATACCTGCTACCTTTACCATCGAAACGGTCACTACCAGAAGAGTCGACGTCGCTACCGTGCTTTGGGTAATAGGTGTGTCTGGTATGGGTGCAGTATCTGGAACGCTGTGTGGTAAAATAGTAGGTCCAGTCGTCGGATGTGTGGTAGCCATAGGAATAGTGGCGACGGCCTGAGTAAGTGCAGTGATCTGTGCTGTTATTAAGGTCATGAAATCAACCATCTGTTGTCCCTGTGCCGCTAATCGATTTGTCAACCTCTGATAGTCGTCACCTGATATAGTAGGAGGTTAACTACTGCTAGCACCCCCATCGCCTGTCTCGCGTGCGTCCATCATCGTCGTCTGCATGTGGATAACGACTTCCTATCAGCTACTACGAAGTCTACCACGTATATACATACACATATTGAAAAAGATAGCATATATATATATACTAATCCTAACTTACTTTCACTCAATTCCTAACAAAAAAATTTCTAGGCAAGGTTCATCTGGTTTTCACTTCTAGGGTGTGTATTTTATTCAAATTTATGCTTTACTAATTAATAACATGGTATTTGATACCAATCGGGAAATTGGTATCAAAATTCATAGTCAACACTATACTTTGTCCCCAAGGTTCTAAAGCCTATGCTCTGATACCAACTGTGACGGCCCCGCTCCTAATCTAGGGCACCGCCCAGCCTAATCCCATAATCAAACCCTAATCACGGCACGTATGACCCAATTACGTATTAGTCAGCCTTTACTACCTATGTTCTCAATTTTAAACAATTAATTTAGTTAGCGAAAGTCTTTACAATTTTAAAGCGGAAGTCTTAATTATTTCAGCAGAAACAAATTTTTTTTTTAATCTTAAGTGTGGAATCCAGGAAATAACAATCACCATATATATGCAAGTAAACGACGAACATATATAAACAAAGTGAAAGCCAAAAGTTGGGTAATCTAACACTCATCCCAATAACATCCCAAAAAGGAAAAGACGCAAGTAAATATAATACAAAAAGTACCCTACATGTATGGGCAGCTACGCGCTCGTAGCACAGTGCTCGTAGCACAGTGGTAGTCACCAATCTTCTCCTTGCCCAGCCTGGTGCTGCTCGACGGACCTACACCCACCGTCATAAACTAGACGATGAGTATAGTGATATTTAAGTGATAACTGGGAAAATCTAATACTACATTTCCAATTTAAACAAAAAGTATTTAAAAGCTTATGTAGCTGAAGAAATGCTGAATAGTAATGCAAGTAAATACCAACGCTAAATGATACACATAAACTGACACATGCTAAGTCAAGATGATCTACGTCCGGTCGGCGGTGAGAACTATCACCTAGCCTACTCCACAACTGTATAGAGCTGTGCTCAACATATAATAATAACCTTTTTTTTTAACCTCAAGTGTCGGAGTTGCGCTCTGTGCTTATAAATCATTCATACTTGTCGACAACCTCGTGGCTCATACCACGTGTGCCGCCCAAGTGTAGTGGCGAGTGCCAGAGACCCCGAAAGACCGAAATCCCGTGAATTCGCGCATCTAGTGTGCAATGGACACTAGATAATCCCTACTTTAGATTTCAAGAATTAAAATCCTACAATTGCTATGATTCCAACACAAGTTAGGCTACAAAGCCCCAAGGGAATAGAACACAAGTTCAACGTAACAGATAACTCTATAACATGCATCTTCTTAATATCCATTAGCCATATTTCAAGACAAACATTGAGCATATAAAGAAGCATGGAGTCAATGATATATCAAACAAGACATCATGCTATATCAATATTTATAATAAATAGAAATAAGGAAAGCATGATGTGGGAAATAAATCAGCTAGTCTAGAAATAGACTGAAAAAGGATAAATGGCTAGAATAAAATAAAGTAAAGAGTTCCTACAGTCTCACTTACAAGTCACAGGATACTTATGGTTATTCGGCCTCGCGACACTTTGACTAGCGCTCTCGAACTCCCGTAACACCCCTAGGTCCTTGAAAGGTCATTTCATATCATTTATTTATTAATATTTTTATTACATTGTTATATTTTATATTATTATTATTATTTTTGTATATATACATATATGTGTATGTGTGTATATATTGTATGTGTATATATATATACATACATGTATATATTATGTATACTTATACATATATACATGTATGTATATTCCTATATATATGTATACATGCCTATATATATATATTATATATATTTATTATTTATATATATATATATTTTTATTCTATTACTATTCCCTCTTCATTTTTTATTTTTATTTATTTATATATATATATATATATTTTATTGGGTCAGGTCGGGTCTGACCTGACCCGACCTAGGTGCCGGGTCGGCTCGCCCTTTGGGCCGAGCCTGACCCGGCTTTAGCCCGACTCAGGGAAGAGATGCACACGTGCCCAGCTCGTGTGCATCATCTTCCCAAACGAACCAGAGACGTCTCTGGTTCGCACAGGAAGAGATTTTTTTTTATTCTTTTTTTGCTTCCTTTTCTTGTTCTCCTCTTTTAACACCTATTCAACCTCAAAAACAACTAAAACCACCTCTAAAATACTAATTTAATCAAAAATTCAAAAATCACAAATAATATCCAAAAATCTGAAAATACCATCTTTTCACCAACAATTCCCAACAAATCCGACTAAAATTAGTTTGTTTGAGTAATTGATACCATTTAGACTCCAAATCAACCAAATCCATAGTGCATGTCCATAAATCCGAAATTTGTGTTTGAAACTCAATAATCAAAAAAATTCATAAGAAATTGGGTAAAAGAAATGTTGGGTGAGATTACCTTAGTTTGGATCTCTGATTTTCTCCACCCCTAGCTCAAATTTTTCTCCAAACTTCCCCAAAATCTCCCCTTTCTTCCGTTATATGTGATTTGCATGTATTTTGGTTTGAGAAAACAATGAGAAACCCACTCATCTTTTGGTGTTTATATGTGATTGTGTAATCAAGTGTGCGCCACGAATCTCGAGACAAATTTGAGGGTTCCTAACTAGGTAGTCCAGCTCTCTTAGTGACACCAAATTTGTGACTCTAATCATGGGAGTGTGTGGCAGCACGGATCTCGAGGTCTGTCTTAAGGTTAATTTAATTCCCAACAAACTATAGGATATTAAAATGTGATTTCTTAAATAAATAAACTATAGGCCAATTTAATTAATGTACATTAATCCCGTATGAACCATAATTAATTGGTCGCACAAATTTATAAAATTTATCTTAGTGGTCTCATCGGCTCTCAACTACTCGGCATTCGGTGTCTCGACGTACGCAACTCGAGGCACTTTCCTCGTGCGTCGAACGTTGTATTTTCCAACTTAATGATATAATTTAATTTATGCTAAGTTACATTTGAAATTAATTACTATTTTCTAGCCTAGTCTCGCTACCCCGGGTAATTCTACTAGGTGCCCGTACTTGCACGCACTTTAAGGCGTGTCCCCGCTCTTGTCAACTCGGCGCCTATGGTTTACAAATAAATTGACTTAATTAGTCTACACACATACACAACACTAGGCATACACCAATGCAAATATAACATTTACCTCGACCACGTGCCTCGGTCAGTGTGCTCATCTCATGTGGGCCCCAGTTAGGGGTTGGTGATCCTGATTAAGCAAGTAAATCAAGATTAGGAAAGTAAGCCGTGATAGAAACCCACTGAAAAGCTTAAGGAATAATTAACATTGTTATCATCTAGTTAAGTAGTTTAAAAAATATGGATACATAGTGATCACTAATATAGTATTGCCAAGGCAGATCTTATGGGGTTCTTAGCAACAGTACTAGCTCTTCATTATGTGACTTTCATTAATCCCAACCTAGTAACGTGATTTGTTCACTTATTCCCATAAATGAAAGGTAGCAAATAAGAAACTTGTGAATAATTTGATAACTATTGAGATCTCATAATGCATATCATATGATCATCACTTGCAACCTTCAAGTCATCAAAGATTTCAAGTACTAAATGATCTCTTATGATGCAAATTTTGAAATCCTCTCATGTTAGAACTTTACTTAGTTAAATAACATCTATAATATAGTATAACCTATCCAACATGTAAAGGGACGGTTGGTATAATTGGAAAGTAAAAAACATGGCATCCTTAACTCAGTTATACTTTTCTGTTGGTACAAGTAAGTCACTGATGAAACAAATTCAAAGAAGTCATTAATTAAGGTTAATCTAATTTGTTTAATAATGATGCAATTCATCAAAGCTAATGCCATATAAAATAAGCAATTATTACCTTGACCAACTTTATCAACTATGTCTGCTCTTCATGATTCAAAGACAACGATGGAATTAAGTTTCAAACTATTTGCCCCATGCTATGATCAGTCCTCGTGCTATTATTGCCAACTTTTCCTCTTCTTCTCACAATTCCACATTCACAATCATTCCAAAACATACACACACACACACACACACTCTCACATACATATGCACATGTACACACACATGTAAACACACATGCTCACAAGTCACACCTCTTCACCTATTTATATCTCTTTAATGCCCACTTTGGTTCCTCAATTTCCTCTCATTCAAATCCAATTTAATTCCTTACAAGTGATTGTACACACAACACATAATGTGTATTGCTAGTCTCAAGCCTACCCATATGGGTCTTCCTCAAATTCTTGCAATTCAATGTTCTTAGTGAGGCTAAAGAGGTCAAAAATTAAAGTGCGAAGGCTCAGCATGACAAGGTAGTTGTCTAGTTAATTAATTCTTCTGTTTTGGCAACATGGGTGTCCACTACAATTGTTTAATTAATTTGTGATTTTGTTTAATGGGTGGTGTTGGCTTGGCAGGAGAATTAGATGTGATTAAGAGATGAGTTGAAGAACTTGAAGCTGTACTTGGAGAACAAAGCATTATAGTTGAGAATGAGAAGTTGAGGAAGAGAGCTTTGTTGCTTCACGAGGAAAACCAAGTTTCGATGTGTGAGTTGCAAAAGAAATTAGTCTCATATGTTCATCATGAGAGATGTAAATAAATACATGTGAGGTAGAGTTTCTTGTACTAGCTAATATTAATTACTAAGTCTTGTAGAAGAAGAAAAACTCTTGGTTTAAACGAAGATAGTAAATAAATTAAAGGAGATATAGGAAGTGATAATTATAGTAATTGAGGGATTTCATGAAGTTCAAGAAGTGATCAATCATGCAATAGCAACTCTGCAAATTAGAACATCAATTCAAGTGAACATATCTTTGTTTGCTCTTAACGTATAGTTCTTGTTATAGAGGTTTTTCTTTGTTTTAAATTATTAGCTCCTTTGTTAGTTTTCCCTTATCTGTTATATGTGAGTATAATTTCATGGTGGAGGGGAATAAGATGAGAAAGTTCACCTAATTAAAGGGTTGTTTCTCTGTCAGCTAATTGTAATGCTTTCTTTTTTTAATTATTAGATTATGTATGTTTATGCATGACTAAATGATCACTATGCATCCATATTTTTAAACCACTTGACTAATTGAAGTGTGCATGTAAAACAACATATAAGTTGTTCTAGTTTATATACATCTAACTTTTCTATTTAGCTCAATTTAATGCACTTGATGGATTGCTAACTGCTGATCTCAATTTACTTTAGATCTATTGTTATATTATTTTTAATTTTTATTATGTCCAATTTTTTAACGAAGCATTTGCAGATCATCTTTGTAATATAATATGATTAGCAAATTAATTCGAATAGGATTAATGGTAGAAATATGGCCATTCTCTGGGCCCTTTCAAATCCAATGATCTTAACATGAGATTATTTGTGACGGCTCCAATTTTCCCGTGCAATTGGGTACGCCCGGCCTAGACCCGTGCAGGTCCCAAGTCATCATTTGGCAACCTGACGAGCTTAGTCAGCCTTTGATTTCATCAATTAAGTAATTTATGAAAGAGTTATTGCAATAATACACAGCAGAAGACTAAACAGTAAATAATAAGGGGAAATAACTCAATCAAAGGGAAATTAGGAATTCTATAATGTTGAAAACCCCGAATATTCATGTACAATTCGATAAACCAACATACATATATAAAGCGATATACAAATGAGCAAAACATAAAACCTACTAAATAGTCTCCAAGTCCAGCCACTAATCCTCACAAAAAGTCGCCTAAGTAGGACTCCTTGCCTCTACTACGCTCTGCTCTATCTGCACCCACTGTCACAAACTAGACGGTGAGCAACTGAAGAAATCAAATGTAATGCCCGAAGAAGATAACAATAATTCATGATATAACAAGTAAAGCAGTCTAAATATCATGCGGTAATAGAAAAACAGGAATTTAAATAGACAAGGTGCATGATAAACAGACTAATAGATATCAATCGAAAGTCAAATGTGTTCCAAGGAATAAAAAAAGGCTCATAAGTGGTCTAAATCATAGCATAACGGCGAAGACCTCGCGAGGTCTTCTCGGGCATCGACACAAGCGAAGGCACAGCTATGACGGGAGGGACTCAAACCCACCCACCCAGTACTTGGTGTCACACGATCACTAAGGGTGGTCACACACTCGTGCACACGAGTGCCCGCGTTTTATCCCTCTAATGCACGTCCTAGTACTTTTGAGACGAAACACTTACGCCAAGAACACACAACAAGATAGAGCATAACAAAATAGAATAAAAGATAATGAATCACATGGAATTTTCTTACTGGCTTACAAATCGTACATTAGCTTGTGGCAAATGTACTTACCTGACTAATCGCAACCCGTGTAACAACACTCTCGCGTTCCTAGTACGTATCCCCGAGTTTCCCGCTACCTGACAAGGTTGGAAACTCTAATTAATGGGTCGAATCATTAACTAAACCCTAGTTGAAACCCTAGTGTATTCCCAAGTGTTTTAAGGACTTAAACAACTCAACAATTTGATAGAAAAACGAGTACTCTCTCGGGTTTGAAAAACCACAACAATAATCACGACAGCGATATCATAACATCGAGAATCATAACACATGTAAGCCTACTCATGAATTATAGGCTCGGCTCAGTCGTATGTGGGTCATGCCATAGCTTCGAGAGCTGGTGGCATATTCACGACGTCATGACCATTCGCCAACTTTAAACACTATTTTTAAAAGAATGTAATACTAGCATATATGGAAATGACATTAAAATACCATAACATAACCACACGTTCCCAACACACACACTTGATATTGAAATCATAAAACATATATCTAGTTTCTCGTACACACAATGTGCTCATCAACACAAACAAGCACCCTAGACAAAGTAAAACCAAGTCCATATATCCTAGCCAAAACCTCAAAACAAAGTTGGAAACTCAAAGTAGTTTGTATAAACCAATAAGAATCACAATGGTCAAAACTTCAACTATAACTAATTAACTAATACATCCAAAGCCTCCAAGGTGTCTCGCTGGTGTTATCCGATGTCGGGAAGGAGCCACCACGACATGAGATAGCCGTATGTACCCACCCTAGTTCAAAGATTTCGACAAAGAATACATAAAAACAACATATTCAATAACAACGAAAATGGTTTGCCACCACTAGTATGAACCGCTCCGAGGTTGCGAGACACTAGTATGAGTGTAGCGTGGTCTCCATCAATCCCTAGTCACGGCGGTCCCATGGCAGCGCCACCAAACCTGGTGGTTTCCGGCGAGAACGAAAAACACATAACTCGCATGAAATGATGGGTTCACACACCACCCCTGCCATTGTTTTGCTTGCTCCAGGGATTGGGAGGTACCCACATGCTCGTGGAAAAGTCCCCAACATTTCCCCATATCACAACAATTAATGGCAGCAGCGCCGCCCAGCCAGGTGGTCCGGCAGTGGCGAAGTCGCATGAAATAAGGCAAAAACCAACATCACAATTCGTGAAGAAGGAAGACTGGTGTCTCCATGTGAGTTCTGCAGTTGGGGTAGGGTTCGAGGTTGCTAGGATGTTGGTGATCGTCGTTGTGTCGCCAGCAATCATGCCCACCGCAGACGTGTCATAGTCGCACAAACGCAGAACTGTGAGCACGAGGGAGAGAGAGAGTGTGAGAGAGAGCTTATGATGACCAGTAGGAACTCCGGCAAGGTCGTGGTCCGGTCATGAAAGGAGAGCCGAGATGATGGCCGAGGGAGGGATCGAAGAAGTGAGAGACCGAGAGGTGAGATGCTAAGAGTGGAGAAATTGAGACAAAGAGAAAGGGAGATGACTGACCTTCGGCGTTAGCTCCAATGAGGCCGAGTGGGGTGAGCAGGAGGGGTTGCGGCAGTGGTATTTTGGGGAAGAAGGTGAATAGTAAATGAGGGTTTCCTCCTTCACGTTGCCATTATATTCATTTAATTGGTCAAATGACCTTTTTGCCCCCCCAACTTTCTCCTTACACAATTTAAAACAATTGCCCTTATTGGTCTATTTATTTATTTTTTCTTTATTACATCTTAAAGTAGGTGTGTTGTCACTTGCATGGCCTTTCATCTTAACACACACACGCATCTCGAGGTCAATCTCATGGCTCCTCACTATTGGGCTGTGTCATTTTAACAATCCTATCATGTAGTGTGTATGTTGCGTAGTTAACCAACTTTCGCGTTTAAACAACATTCCTCGTCCCATATTTTTTCGTCAATTAGCTCACCGCGCCCGTTTTCTCGCCACATACCATCAACTAATCTATTAAATTAATAAAAATTCATTTACTTGTATTCTTTATTGTGTTTTTATCCCCCGTTCAACTAGGCGGAACCTCACTCAACTAAAAATTTGTCCGAACGGCCCGAGACCCGTAAAACACTAATATACTAATACACACAATCAAAGAATCATAAAATTACTTCGGTGTTGACTCCCAAAGTTCGAAATACTGTCGAGTATCATGTAAATGGGTCACGTTCCTAACCAGTGCAACACTAGTCGGATTAAAATTGAGGGTTGTTTCAGTTTCCCTTACTTATTAAAATTTCGTCCCCAAAATTTACCTAATAAGTAAACTAAACTAATAACTTTACCGTTCCTCTTCACAACTCCTAAAGAGACTGATAAAACTCATAGTGAGTCATTCCTTGACCCCGATCCATTCGTGACCCTTCAGTGGAGAGACTTTCAGGTATCTATAATCTCCCCGAAACATACTGAAGCTCATTGTGATACTCGTCAAGTATTTCTTCTGCCACTCCTGGGCACTCTTAAGTCTTAAGCAAAACTATCCACAATTACCTAAATGCTATCGTGACCACGAGGAGATCGGGGCAACCACTAATGAAATCCATATCAATATGTACCCAATTCCATCGAAAAATGGGTGGGGGCTGCAGTAGTCCTCCAGGTCATCGATGCTCAGCCTCTACGCGCTGGCATGTCACATGCTCGAACAATTCCGATACCTTGAAAATCATCCTTGGCCACCAAAATAGATGTCGCACGTCGGCGCACATCTTAGGTCGACCTGGATATACAACAAAACAGGAACGGTGAATCTCCTGAAGTACCTCTTCACGCGCATCAGCCACCAATGGTAAACCCTAGTCGCCCGCGATACCTCTAGCATGAGTCTGTCGATCGACTCTTATCTAGGCAATCTGAACTACCCACCATTTCACTGTACCCCTGGTATGATGCATCGTCTTGTTGTCCCTCGCGCACAATGCCAAATAAGACAGTCTGCAACCTTGTTTAACCACGTATCTAGGTTTTGGCAATCGTTAGCATGTCCGCTGAACTCATCAACTCGGCTGCCTCACATAGACCACTCTAGTAGGTCCTTTGACTATGACTACCTCATCATCAAATCCTTTGTGGTGCAATGCATCAGCAACGACGTTGGTCTTCCCGGAATGGTGCTCAAACAAGAAGTCGTAGTCCTTTAAGAACTCAAGTTAACGCCTCTGTCTCACTTCAGCACGTATGAAACTTACGAAGATCTCCCATTCGTTTTCTCGTATCAACCAATCCAAGCACGTAATGTTTATAACTAGTTCGCACCAACCAAGGCTTCGAACTCTAATAACTCTAGTACTCGTATGTCCATGGGTGACTCGTAGCCCCTGACTCTACCAAAATGTCAAGACTATGCACATTCGGATATATCACATCCTGGCAACCGTGACTAGGATTGAGGTCTGCTACGTCTAACGAGTTTACAACCTTAACATGTCTACCAAGTGCACAACAACCAAGGAATCGATGTAACTTGAATCGAACATAATATGCATGCATGTACCGCAAATGAAAATCATACCCTCAATACTGTGTCTGGACGCCCCCTTGTCTGGCTCAACAGCAGCCTGAACACGTTTTTTCTGGTGCTGGTGATGCAGTGGTGGTGCTCTTGCTGGATGAGGGCAATCCCTCTGAAAGTGGCCGATAACACGTATGGGTATCCTGCGATCTCTGAGTCTGACTCTAGCCTCGTCCTTGTACAGAACCATGAGTCTGGGTCTGACTAGACCTTTGTGTCTTCCTCTGCCTATCTCCTAGGTTAGCATCCCTACTCTCAGTAGTCTGCCTCTGCGACTGCTGGTCATGTCGATTAGGTTGCGGTGGATGATTTGTTGGGAAAATGTGCCCTAGGTCAATCCATTAACAGTCTTTGTGAATACATTTTAGTTAATAAAATAGAGGATTTCATTTGCTGTTTATTATAATTGATTTGCATGTTTACATTATAATAAGATCCATGGGTATTTACAAAAATATCCTAAATGTCCCTAGTCGATTATTATACTGGGAACTATAATGAATTAAGACTAGTGTGAGTCTTGATTGATGATCATACGATGATCATACGTATAGGAATATGAATCAAGATCATGAGTACTTGTTAGGGAACAAAGTACTGGACCGACCCGCTATGAGAACATCACATGGATTAAGTCAGTTGTTTCTCATGATAGGTATATTCTTCAGTCCTCTGACTTGAGATTACCAGAGACTTCAACATTAGGAATACAGTGATTTGACGCAATCAAATGTTGTCTTTAACCGGAAGATTATAAATGTTGTGATTGGTTATTGTGTGAATAATGTGGTGAAGTTGTGTAATCAAGATAGAATTTGTCCCTCTCATATAAAGAGAGATATCCAGTGGATCCCTCGATGTGTTAGACTGTTAAAAGGCCTAGTCTAAGTAAATTAATATTGATCAATGTCACTTAGATGTTTTCAGTCTACCTAGAAATCGAGACTAGTACGATTGAACATGTTGGATGACAATTCCATGCCTTATGTTTGATCAAAAGGATATCGTGTGATAAAAGGATGTTATATACACTATTGATTAGGTTATATCGATTTGATATTCATACAACTTGGGTAATCATAATGTCTTGCTAGAGGCCGCTTATGACTTGTATACCAAAATGTGTTTTGGTACACTGCCAACGTTGTATGAGCCTATGGGTCGCATTAATCGAGAATGGTTTTGCGAGATTTTAAGATGGTTCAGAAAAATAAATTTTATATGATAAAATTCATGACAGAAACGTCCTTGTAGTGTATTACACTTATACTTCTTTAAGTAGGGGTATATGTATAATTTACTTAACCGTCTATATACAAGGGTTGTATAAATAGACGCTGTGAGTTAGAATACAAGTACGAAAGACTTTAAAAGGGCCGAAACTCTATTTTCATTTTAAGAAACGACTTAGAGTTTTTGGTATCCTCTGGATCTTTTTGGAGAGAAACAAAAAGGTTTGGTATTCTCTCGAAGCTAGCACTTTGAATCTCGGCCGCCATTCATGTATGGACAGCTAGTAGAGGGCGTTCGTCATTGGTAGCGCCTTAGAGATCGATTAACCTTCAGAAAGGTATTGCAACTGAGGTATGATTAAGTTTTCATAGTTTAAACATGTTTTAATGGAATCAGATTCGGATCCTGTTTTGGGGTTTTTCTCAAAATTGTTTTGTAATCTCCGCTGCGCATGAACCCCAAAACCCAACAGTGGTATCAGAGCCTTCGAGTTTGATTCCATTAAACTCATTGCATATTTTTTATGATATATGATTGAAAGCATGTTAATAGTTGATGTATATGTGATATACATAAGTTTTCTATGAGATTTATTATCATGTTTTGTGTATATGATACATATATTCGTGATTTAATTGAAATTAGTTTCATACATGCAAGTAATCATGTTAGGTTCGAATAATTTTAATGAATTGAATTTCGTATTCTGTGATCCATGACACCATTAGGTATAATCTTTATTTTTGTGTATTGATGCATGGATGAAATCTCTGTAATTCAGTTGCATATTTAGGTTACATTGATTTAAGTTTCTTAAATTGTATAAGTCTGAATGTTAATTCGAAACTAATATGATTATGTTCGATTGAGATAGTAGTTCATGATCCAACTACATATTTGTGATTATTTGGATGAAGATCGAAATTGCAAATAATTAATTTTCGAAATTATTTATTTATCTTGTTATATCTATGTTGTTATGAAGTTTCTATTTAATTAAGATAGATAACAATTAGATTAGGAGATATATGCAAAATCGGCTTAATTATCCCTATTGGATAGGAGATAAATATGGAGAAGTTTGTTATTTGTGATATGCTAGGATTCAAATATCTAAAGTCCTAATTGGATTAGGATAAAATGATTAGTTAGATGTGGGCCCGAGTTAATTAAAACGTTTTAATTGACTTAATTTTGGATAAACTAAGGGGTAAATTTGGTATAGTAAAATCAACGAAAAATATGATTTTCTATAGTGAATTTCAATTTTCGGAATTGAGATTTGTCTTCTAAAAAAAAAAAAAAAAAAAAGAGGGGCGCTGCCCCCTGCACTCCCGTCCGCTGACCGGTCAGCCGGATCGCGTCTAACTAATCCTAGCGCACGGAAATTTTTCTATTAGTGAATAGCATAAAAATTTTCTAAATTGTTTAGTGGTTCTACAAATCAATAAAATATATGATATTTCATTGTTTAATTAAAATCACTAAAACTGAATAAAATCCCTCTATTAAATCTTAAGTCTTGTGCCATCCAATTTTAAACACTTGTAAAGGCCTCGATCGCACTAATATAGTTTCAGCCATAGTTGGGTGTATTATGTTATCTTGGTGAGATAAGTTGGGTAAGAGTTACCTAAATGTTTAAATTGGTCCGACTTAATAAAGCTATCAAAATAGTTTTCGACTTTAGGCATATGATGAGATAAAAACATGCTAAGACATAAGATGTCCTGTATCTCATAAAAGTATCTAAAATTACATAAGATGTAATTGGTAACTGTTACCTACTTAAATAATCTAGTTCTGTGTTTCATGCCATATTTGTCATAGAATTAGGTGAAATATGGATTTAGCCCCTAAATAAACAGTATGTTTTAGGAGGGTTGTTAATTTAGTGGGAGTCTATTCCTCTATACTAAAATAAACTCTGCATAATCTTTATTGTAGATCAATGACCTCTTCAAGTAACAATAATCCCCTGTCACTGCGATCTATCCTTGAGAAGGATAAGCTATCTGGGACTAACTTTCATGATTGGTTCAGAAACTTGAGAATCGTTCTCAAGCATGAACACAAGTTGTATGTCCTGGATGCTCCGATCCCTGAGGACCCACCAGTCAATGCTACGAAAGCTGTGAAGGATGTGCATAATAAGCATGTCAATGATTCTACTGATGTTGCATGCATTATGTTGGCAATTATAGTTCCTGAACTTCAGAAGGACATGGAACTAATGGAAGCCTACGACATGGCTGTAACGCTGAAGGAAATGTTCCAATAGCAAGCTAGGCAAGAAAGGTTCGAGACAGTCAAGAACCTGCATTCTTGTAAGATGACTGAGGGTGCGTCAGTTAGTTCTCATGTTCTGAAGATGAAGGGCCATGTTGACCAACTTGATAGACTTGGATTTCCCATAAGCCATGAGTTGGCTACGGATTTGATCTTAAATTCATTACCAGAGAGTTACTCATAATTTCTGATGAACTACAATATGAATAATATGGAGAAATCAATTTCAGAGTTGCATTTGATGTTCAAAACTGCAGAACAAAATATCAAGAAACCCTCTAGTAATGTGCTGATGGTCCAAAAGGAAAGGGAATGAAGAAGAAAGGCAAAGGCAAGGCTAAAGTTTGCCAAGGGCCGTCGCTTGCACCTATTGCAAAGCTGTGGAACAGGTCAAGCCCTAGCCTGTTCCTGCTTCAAAGCACGAAAAGGAAAAAGAAGGAAATTGTCATTTCTGCCATGCACCTGGACATTGGTTCAGAAATTGCAAACTCTATCTGGAAGATCTAAAGAAGAAAAAGGGTAGTGCGACTACCACCTCAGGTATTTATGTTATTGAAATTAATTTATCTACTAGTGAGTCCTGGGTATTGGATACCGGATGTGGATCTCACATTTGTATAAATGTGCAGGGACTCACCAGAAGTAGAAAGTTGAAAAAAGGAGAAGTCATCCTCTGCGTTGAGAATGGAGCAAGAGTTGCTGCCCTGGCTGTTGGATCATATGACTTAGTTTTATCTAGTGGAATTATTTTAACTTTAAATAATTGTTATTATGTGCCTGCCTTGAGCAGAAACATCATTTATGTTTCATGTTTTGATATGGATGGTTTTGATTTTATTATTGCGAACAATAGATGTTCAATTTCTCGTAAAGGCATTTTTTATGCAAATGCTGATTTGTGTGATGGTCTTTATATTCTAAGCATGAAAAAGTCCTGAGATACTCAGTCTTTAACATAAATACAAAGAGATCCAAGTCAAATGATTTGAATCAAACCTATATTTGGCATTGTCGTCTTGGCCACATAAATGAGAAACGCATAACGAAGCTCCATAAAGATGGACTTCTAGATTTATTTGATTTGGAATCATATGAAACGTGCGTATCTTGTTTACTAGGCAAGATGACTAAAAGTCCCTTTACTGGACATAGTGAAAGGGCAAGTGATTTATTGGGTCTAATACATACTGATGTATGCGGTCCTATAAACACAATGGCTAGAGGAGGTTACCAGTACTTCATTACATTTACTGATGATTTCAGCAGATATGGTTATGTATATCTTATGAAACATAAAGCTGAATCATTTGAGATGTTTCGAACATTTCAAAATGAAGTGCAGTATCAACTTGGTAAAACTATTAAAGCACTTCGATCAGATCGAGGTGGTGAATATTTGAGCCAAGAATTTGATGATCATCTTAGAAATTGTCTCACAATTAACTCCACCAGCAACTCCACAATGGAATGGAGTTTCTGAAAGGAGAAATCGAACCTTATTAGATATGGTTCGATCTATGATGAGTCATGCGGATCTTCCATTATCCTTTTGGGGTTATGCATTACAAACTGCAGCTTTCACTCTAAATCGAGTTCCTTCTAAAGCGGTTGATAAAACACTATATGAGAGATATGGTACGGTAAGAGACCTAGTCTGTCTTTTCTTAAGATTTGGGGTTGTGAGGCTTACGTAAAGCGACAAGTCTCAGAAAAACTAGCACCTAAATCTGATAAGTGTTTATTTGTGGGGAATCCTAAGGAAACAAAAGGATATTACTTTTATAATCCCGCTGAGAACAAAGTGTTTGTGGCTCGGTATGGTGCCTTTATAGAAAAATAGTTTATTTCAAAAGACACTAGTGGGAGAGAAATAAATCTTGAAGAAGTTCAAGAATCACAAATAAACAGTGAACCGCCACTGGAAGTTCAACAACGTTCTGAACCAGTTGAATCTCCGCAAGTGACACAAGGCCCACGTAAATCTGGTAGGGTAAGACATGAGCCAGAGAGATTCGAATTTCTCATTACTGATAGTCGTGATGTGTTGCTTATAGATCAAAATGAGCCCACCACTTATCAGGAGGCTATGTCTGGATTAGACTCAGATAAATGACTAAGTGCCATGAACTCTGAGATGCAATCCATGTATGATAACCAAGTTTGGAACTTGGTTGATTTACCTGAAGGTGGTAAGACCATTGGATGTAAATGGGTTTTCAAGAAAAAAACCGACATGGATGGCAAAGTGCATACTTTCAAAGCAAGACTTGTAGCAAAAGGTTTCAGGCAGACTCAAGGTGCTGATTATGATGAAACTTTTTTGCCAGTAGCCATGCTTAAATCCATAAGAATTTTAATTGCCATTTCTGCATATTATGACTATGAGATATGGCAAATGGATGTAAAAATCACATTTCTTAATGGAAAACTACTTGAGGACGTGTATATGACATAACCTGAAGGTTTTGTACATCCTAAGAATTCTAGGAAGGTATGCAAGCTTTAAAGATCCATTTATGGATTAAAGCAAGCTTCTCGGAGTTGGAATCTTCGTTTTGATGAAGCAATCAAGGATTTTGGTTTTATTAAGAATGAAGATGAGCCTTGTATATACAAGAAGGTCAGTCGGAGTGTAGTTGTTTTTCTGGTACTGTATGTTGATGATATATTACTCATTGGAAATGACTTCCCAACGTTGCAGAGTGTTAAGTCTTAGTTAGGGAAGTGTTTCTCAATGAAAGACTTAGGGGATGCAGCCTATATCCTAGGGATAAGGATCTATAGGGATAGATCTAAGAGGCTAATCGGTCTAAGTCAAAGTGCTTACATAGACAAGGTACTGAATAGGTTCAGTTTGCAAGACTCTAAAAGAGGATTGTTGCCAATGTCTCATGGCATAAGTCTCAGCAAGAATCAATGTCCTAGGACAAATGATGAGCGAGACCGTATGAATAAGATTCCATATGCATCTGCTATTGGATCTATCATGTACGCCATGCTATGCACTCGACTTGATGTATCATATGCTTTGAGCACTACAAGCAGATATCAGTCAGATCCAGGTGAGAGTCACTGGATAGCAATAAAGAACATCCTTAAGTACTTAAGAAGGACTAAGGAAGTGTTCTTGGTCTATGGAGGTTTTGAAAATGATCTAGTTGTAAATGGTTACACAGATGCAAGTTTTCAAACTGATATAGATGATTTTAGATCGCAGTCTGGATATGTGTTTACTTTGAATGGGGGTGCCATAAAGTGAAAAAGTTTGAAGCAAGAGACCCGTGGCAGATTCTACAACAGAAGTGAGTATATTGCAGCGTCCGATGCAGTAAAGGAGGCAGTTTGGATCAAAAAGTTTATTTCTGAACTAGGTGTGGTTCCAAGTATTGTTAACCCTGTTTGTTTGTATTGTGATAATAACGGGGCAATAGCACAGGCCAAGGAACCTAGATCACACCACAAATCCAAAAATATACTCAGGCGTTTTCATCTCATCAGAGAAATTATTGAGAGGGGAGACGTAAAGATTTGCAGAGTACCTACCGAAGACAACGTTGCGGATCCATTGACAAAGGCTCTTCCACAAGCAAAACATGATGGTCATGTTAGATCATTAGGCATTAGATGCATGAATGATTGGCCCTAGAGCAAGTGGGAGATGTTGGGAAATGTGCCCTAGGTCAATCCGTTAACAGTCTTTGTGAATACATTTTAGTTAATAAAATAGAGGATTTCATTTGCTGTTTATTATAATTGATTTGCATGTTTACATTATAATAAGATCCATGGGTATTTACGAAATATCCTAAATGTCCCTAGTCGATTATTATACTGGGAACTATAATGAATTAAGACTAGTGTGAGTCTTGATTGATGATCATACGATGATCATACGTATAGGAATACGAATCAAGATCATGAGTACTTGTTAGGGAACAAAGTACTGGACCGACCCGCTATGAGAACATCACATGGATTAAGTCAGTTGTTTCTCATGATAGGTATATTCTTCAGTCCTCTGACTTGAGATTACCAGAGACTTCAACATTAGGAATACAGTGATTTGACGCAATCAAACGTTGTCTTTAACCAGACGATTATAAAGGTTGTGATTGGTTACTGTGTGAATAATGTGGTGAAGTTGTGTAATCGAGATAGAATTTGTCCCTCTCATATAAAGAGAGATATCCAGTGGATCCCTCGATGTGTTAGGATGTTGTTAAAAGGCCTAGTGTAAGTGAATTGATATTGATCAATGTCACTTAGATGTTTTCAGTCTACCTAGAAATCGAGACTAGTACGATTGAACATGATAGATGACAATACCATGCCTTATGTTTGATCAAAAGGATATCGTGTGACAAAAGGATGTTATATACACTATTGATTAGGTTATATCGATTTGATATTCGTACAACTTGGGTAGTCATAATGTCTTGCTAGAGGCCGCTTATGACTTGTATACCAAAATGTGTTTTGGTACACTGCCAACGTTGTATGAGCCTATTGGGTCGCACACTGAGAATGGTTTTGCGAGATTTTAAGATGGTTCAGAAAAATAAATTTTATATGATAAAATTCATGACAGAAACGTCCTTGTTGTGTATTACACTTATATTTCCTTAAGTACGGGTATATGTGTAATTTACTTAACCGTCTATATACAAGGGTTGTATAAATAAACGTTTTGAGTTAGAATACAAGTACGAAAGAATTATTAAAAGGCCGAAACTCTATTTTTCGTTTTAAGAAACGACTTAGAGTTTTTGGTATCCTCTGGATCGTTTTGGAGAGAAATAAAAGGTTTGGTATTCTCTCGAAGCTAGCACTTTGAATCTCGGCCGCCGTTCGTGTGTGGACAGCTAGTAGAGGGCGTTCGTCATTGGCAGCGCCTTAGAGATCGATTAATCTTCAAAAAGGTACATTGCGACTAAGGTATGATTAAGTTTTCATAGTTTAAACATGTTTTAATGGAATCAAATTTGGATCCTGTTTTGGGGTTTTTCTCAAAATTGTTTTGTAATCTCCGGTGCGCATGAACCCCAAAACCCAAAATGATTGGCAAAACTCGGCATGGGTGGAACGGTCTGTACCAGACGTGTGGCCTGATGTGCAACAGATCCTACAACTTGCGTCCTGTGCTCACGGTTACCCCATCTGCTCTTCTTCCTCTTCTTGTCCTGCTAATAGTGACTATCTGATCGGGTCTCTGCTTTGTTCACCCTACCTCATCCGGATGCGTGAGCAAGTAACTCTCCCTCACCAAACTGCGCTCGTATGTTCTCTTCAAGCTCTCCGGCTTAGTCGTAACAACGAATCCTTCGACTATGGGTAGTAGACCCTCGTTAAAGTAGTAGACTCAATCAGCCTCAGTATTTGCAGATCCTCCAGCATAAGGTAGCAGTGAAATAAACCTGCCCATATAGTCCATTACTGACTCATCGGTGCTCTGCCTCAGTGCCATGAACTCATTCCTCTTCGCCCATAGAACAGTCGGCGGGAAGTACTTCTGGTTAAACTGGGTCTTGAAGTCGATTCAATCTCTCGGAATGCCTCGGGTAGTAATGATAGTCGTCCACCAATCATCCGTCTCCCCCTGAAGCATGGATGAGGAAATCGTCTCTCTCATGTGATCCTTTATCGCGATAATAGTATGAATCTTCTCGTGATTCTTTAGGAAAAGCTCTACCGCTGCTACATCTGTACCACCAAAGAACTTGACTGGATCGTGCATCTTGAATTCTCTCCACTGCCTCGCCTCAGCAGTGGCCCTAGGGCTCTTATTTGGAGTAGTAACCGGAGTAGTCTCTTCGGCAGCTACGGGTGTCACTGGTGTCTCTTCAGTTTGGATCAGATGTGTAACAACCTTTGTTTGGGCTATATGTGCAATTGTCGTCCCTGGCATCACTGTAACCAGAATCGACGCTGTGGAAGCTATAGCCACTGTCGTCTTCGTCCCTTGAGTAGTCGAAACGGGTGGAATAGGTGTAGTCCGGTTCGATGGTGTTGCGATAGTCGGTGCGGGTTTCGTCAGCAACTGTACTAGATCCTCAAATCTCTGTGTCCAAGCACGAAACTCCTCCGAAGTAACAAATCGAGAATCAGCCGTCTTGTTGTGGTCACTTAGACCTGCCTGATCCACCATTGCTGTCTGAACCAAGTGAACGATACTTCAGATCAATACATAGCTACTGTGTACCATATAGTACCCACAACAATCATAATATGTACAAAGATAAATCTAACTCATCCACAACTCCCCCATCTAAGTTTCTAAAAGGATTATAGGGTTTCCACTATAAGTTCAACTGTTCCTAACTTCTGCTGGTTTAATGGCTTGTGTTTTATGAATTTAAATCAAGAGTCAAAGTCTTTAAAATCTTGCGCTCTGATACCAACTGTGACGGCCCCATTTTCCCGTGCAATTGGGTACGCCTGGCCTAGACTCGTGCAGGTCCTAAGTCATCATTTGGCAACCTGCGAGCCTAGTCAGCCTTCGATTTAATCAATTTAGTAATTTATGAAAGAGTTATTGCAATAATACACAACGTAAGACTAAACAGTAAATAACAAGGGGAAATAACTCAATCAAAGGGAAATTAGGAATTCTATAATGTGGAAAACCCCGAGTATTCATGTACAATTCGATAAACCAACATACATATATAAAGCGATATACAAATGAGCAAACCCTAAAACCTACTAAATAGTTCCAAGTCTAGGCACTAATCCTCACAAAAAGTCGCCTAAAAAGGGCACCTTGCCTCTACTACGCTTTGCTCGATCTGCACCCACTGTCACAAACTAGACGATGAGCAACTGAAGAAATCGAATGTAATGCCAGAAGAAGATAACAGTAATTCATGATATAACAAGTAAAGCAGTCTAAATATCATGCGGTAATAGAAAGACATGAATTTGAATAGACAAGGTGCATGATAAACAGACTAATAGATATCAATCGAAAGTCAAGTGTGTTCCAAGGAATCAAAAGAGGCTCATAAGTGGTCTAAATCATAGCATAACGACGAAGTCCTTGCGAGGTCTTCCCAGGCATCGACACAAGCGAAGGTAGAGCTATGACGGGAGGGACTCAAACCCACCCACCCAGTACTCGGTGTCACACGGTCACTAAGGGTGGTCACACACTCGTGCGCACGAGTGCCCGCGTTTTATCCCTCTAGTGCAGGTCCTAGTACTTTCGAGACGAAACACTTACACCAAGAACACAGAATAAGATAGAGCATAACGAAACAGAATAAAAGATAATGAATCACATGGCATTTTCTTTCTGGTTTACAAATCATACATTAGCTTGTGGCAAATGTACTTACCTGACTAATCGCAACCCGTGTAACAACACTCTCGTGTTCCTAGTACGTATCCCCAAGTTTCCCGCTACCTGACAAGGTTGGAAACTCTAATTAATGGATCGAATCGTTAACTAAACCTTAGGTGAAACCCTAGTGTATTCCCAAGCGTTTTAAGGACTTAAACAACTCAAGAATTTGATAGAAAGACGAGTACTCTCTCGGGTTTGAAAAACCACAACAATAATCATGATAGCAATATCACAACATCGAGAATCATAATGCATGTAAGCCTACTCATGAATTATAGGCTCGACTCAGTCGTATGTGGGTCACGCTATACCTTCGAGAGCCGGTGGCGTATTCACGACGTCATGACCATTCGTCAACTTTAAACACTATTTTTAAAAGAATGTAATACTAGCATATATGGAAATGACATTAAAATACCAGAACATAACCACACGTTCCCAATACACACACTTGATATTGATATCATAAAACATATATCTAGTTTCTCGCATACACAATGTGTTCATCAACACAAACAGGCACCCTAGACAAAGTAAAACTAAGTCCATTTATCGTAGCCAAAACCTCAAAACAAAGTTCGAAACTCAAAGTAGTTTGTATAAACAAATAAGAATCACCATGGTCAAAACTTCAACTAAAACTAATTAACCAATACATCCAAAGCCTCCATGGTGTCTCGCTGGTGTTATCCGATGTCGGAAGGGAGCCACCACGACATGAGATAGCCGTATGTACCCACCCTAGTTCAAAGATTTCGACAAAGAATACATAAAAACAACCCATTCGATAACAATGAAAATGGCTTGCCACCACTAGTATGAACCGCTCCGAGGTTGCGAGACACTAGCATGAGTGTAGGTGTCCTCCATTAACCCCTGGTCATGGCGGTCCCATGGCAGCGCCACCAAAACTGGTGGTTTCCGACCAGAATGAAAAACACATAACTCACATAAAATGATGGGTTCACACACCACCCCCGCCATTGTTTTACTTGCTCCTGGGATTGGGAGGTACCCACATGCTCGTGGAAGAGTCCCCAACATTTCCCCATATCATAACAATTAATGGCGATGGCACTGCCCAGCCAGGTGGTCCAGCAGGGGTGAAGTTGCGTGAAACAGGGCAAAAACCAACACCACAGTTCGTGAAGAAGGAAGACAGGTGTCTCCATGTGTGTTCTGAGGTTGGGGGAGGGTTTGAGGTTGTTGGGATGTTGGTGACTGTCGTTGTGTCGCCAACAGTCATGCCCACCGCAGACAGATTGTGTCACAGTCGCATAAATGCACAACCGTGAGCACGAGGGAAAGAGAGAGAGTGAGAGAGAGCTTACGATGACCAGTAGGAGCTCCGTCAGGGTCGTGGTCCGGTCATGAAAGGAGAGCCGAGATGATGGTCGAGGGAGGGATCGAAGAAGTGAGAGACCGAGAGGTGAGATGCCGAGAGTGGAGAAACCGAGATAGAGAGAGAGAGAGAGGGAGATGACGGACCTCCGGCGTCAGCTCTGGTGAGGCTGAGTGGGGTGAGCAGGAGGGGTGGCGGCGGTGGTGTTTTGAGGAAGAACGTGCATAGTAAATGAGGGTTTCCTCCTTCACGTTGCCTTTATATTCATTTAATTGGTCAAATGACCTTTTTACCCCCCAACTTACTCCTTACACAATTTAAAACAATTGCCCTTATTGGTCTTTTTATTTATTTTTTCTTTATTACATCTTAAAGTAGGTGTGTGTTGTCACGTGCACGGCCTTTCATCTCAACACACACACGCATCTCGAGGTCAATCTCATGGCTCCTCACTATTAGGCTGTGTCATTTTAACAATCCTATCATGTAGTCCGTATGTTGCATAGTTAACCAACTTCCGCGTTCAAACAATGTTCCTCGTCCCTTATTTTTCCATTAATTAGCTCGCCGCGCCCATTTTCTCGCCACATACCATTAACTAATCTATTAAATTAATAAAAATTCATTTATTCCCGTTCAACGAGACGGAACCTCACTGAACTAAAAATTTGTCCGAGCAGCCCGAGACCCGTAAAACACTAATATACTAATACACACAATCAAAGAATAATAAAATTACTTCGGTGTCGACTCCCGAAGTTTGAAATACTGTCTAGTATCACGTAGTTGGGTCACGTTCCTAACCAGTGCAACACTAGTTGGATTAAAAATGAGGGTTGTTACATTATTGGCTTGGTTACAATTTTAATAATCTCAAAAAGGTTGGCTGAAAAGAAAAGAGGATAAAAGCAGATGAACGTAGAATTAATTGGTTAATTAAGGTGCTTTATAAGAAAAGGTGCAAACAAAGCATAGTTTACATTGCTAACACATGTGGTTATGAATAAGTTTGATTGGGTCAGACAAGTAATCCAATTTTATGAGGTAATTTAGACACTTTTACATGTGGGTGTCTCATACCTATCAAGAAAAATATTGTTTTAAGGCCTAATGACAAAGTAGCAAATGTTATGATATATTTGATCATTAGGCCTTGTTTTAAAGATAGATTCAGATTTGGAACAATATTTTCAATTTTAATAATGTTTGGCATAAGACAAATTTACAATTGAGTGATATGACTTAAATAATATACTTTACAATGTCATCAACAAAGCATAATATACATGTCATAGGTGGACAGAGCAACACAAACCAATGTTCAGTTCTTGAAAGCTCAAAATGACCCACTAGTCCACCACATGTAGTATTGTGTGATTGCATATAATGCCATAAAAACTAAACCATAGAAATATAATCAATATTGATCATCTAATCTGCTAAAATAAAATGTATGGTTTGATAGCATGACAGGAGTTCACTCTAAAAGTTAACTAACTAGAAAGAAAAAGTAAGTAGTTGGTTGGCTAGAAGAAGGCCCAATAATACATATATGACAACAATAACAAAAAATCCTTTATCGTTATTTAATTAGAATCGGCTACATGGATCAAATTCTTTCACTCCTCTCAATTTAACGTGCACTTGCCTCAAATACATACATCATGATTTGTTGACTCAATAGAGTTATTATTGGAACAAATTATTATGGTAGAATCTAGCAATGTATCTAGGAGTTAGTAAATGTTACATACTATTTATCCTTGAATTACTATCAAATATTTCTATGGATAAGGAAGTGTTGACATTAGAGTAACTAATACTCAGATTGAAGTGTTACTATTAATCCTTACATGTTATATGTTAGTTCACCTAATAAAAAGGGTTATTTCTCTGTCAACTAGTTGTAATGCTTATTTTTTTAATTATTGGATTATGTAAGTTTATGCATGACTAGGTGATCACTATGTATCCATATTTCGTGCCGATATTTAACATTGTTAGAGTTCCAATTTCTATTATCTTCCATTCCCTCTTCTATTACCACCTCTATCTTTTCAAGAAAAGATCTTTGCCAAACCAAATTAATGCAGTTAGGAACCTAAATATCAATTTCATAAGCTATATCAGATTCAACTTCATATAGCAGAATAATTTGGCACAAATAATACTAACCACCCATCAATGAAATCCCTGGTTCTCGATTGAAAAAGTAGTATGTCTCATATCTCACAGAGCAACTCAATCCAAAATGCAGTACACCCCTATTGTACTTACAAAGCTTCATTATCCTGTCAATGGATACTTCTAAGAACTTGCTACAACAATGTCATGAGCTCGACCAGTAAAGCCTTAAAACGAAGATAGTGGGACTTTAATGAGCCTTGATCTCTAGAATTTAGCACTAAACTGTCCGATCTCTAAAATTTTAGCTCAAACCATGAAGATAAGATGGCACGTCAAATTTTTCCATACAAAGATGATTAGTGAAAACAACAATGGTTCTTACTCTGTAAATCTATATTTAAGTTAGAAAACTGTAAAGTTCTGGAGAGGGTAAAGTTGGGAATAAGGCTATTTTGGCCTCGCACATGCACACAGGGGTATTGCCATTATGTATAAGATATATAATAAACTAAAATAATCTAAACAACTAAAATATACTTACATGAACTGCGGCCGATCTCGCATCAACAAAGGTTTTCCCATTGTACTTCCTGGTATGGGTGTGAAGGTACAATTCGTTTACCTCTACGGGCCTCCCAAGTTTCACCTCCTATGAAAAACAAGTTATTGGATAGTGCATAAAAGACAAATACTTTAAAAAATAAATTACCTGATTTTCTTATAGTTTACTTACCAACTGCTCATTGTGTGTCTCAAAAGATATCAATCCACCACCGTGTGTCGACATACCGGTCCCAGGTCTTTCCTTTAAGTCATCCTATTCATCCTTGCTTTCTCCGACCTGTTTTTGAAAGCATCGGTCTCCCAATGAGCGTGATAAGCATCCTAAGCTTTTTTATTGCAAAACCCTAGACATACCCCTTCTTTAAATGCCTTCCGATCATAAGTAGCCTGAATCTGCGCATTGATGAAGAACATCTGCGAAATGAGATTCTAAAATTACAAACTAAATATTTTTTTAGTAATGATAAACTAAATTTCAAAGTAAAAGGAGTTTTTGTTATCAAAATTTAATTGGGGCAAGTAGCAAATTAATTACCTTCCATTCATTCCAGTAGGATTCCTTCTGATGAGCGGGTAACGACCTATAATAATACCCTTCAGGAATCAGATCGCTTGTGAAGACTTTGCGCATCTTTCGGGATCAAACCTCAGAGGGAATTAACCTGCTTATTCACAAATTCAACAAGTCATGTTTCAACATTTGAAATTCTAGTGACACTATTTTAAGTCATTGAACATACCCTGGGCTATTTTTCTTTTTACTAAGTCTGATGGGGATCCTAACATTCGATGGCTTCTCTCGATCTTCCACTGGAGCCTGATATTTTATCTCAACATTCGCATCAGGTGGTTCGAAAGACTGTCTGATAGATGGAAAAGGAGATAAGGTTCCCTGAGAAGATGATGAGGTATTGGGAGACATTCTCCTAGGTGACAGCGTGGTATATGGTGAAAATCTCGCTGTAGGAGATCCTAATCGAATACGAAAAGTTGAGTCCACCGGTAGAGATGATTCATTGTGAATCTGTAATGGAGATGCACCATCCATTGAGACGATAGGAGGTGCAGGACGTACATCACCGGGAGGGGAAAAAAGATATCGCTGAGAGGGGAGAGTGTACATCACCGAGAGGGCGAGAATGTTCATCGCCGAGAGGGCGAGGACGTGCATCACTGAAAGTGGATGCAGGATGATCAACCAGAGATGGTCTGTGACCTGCTGGATGAGAAATACGTATCATCGCTGGCTTAGATGGTCGCACTATCGTCTGCAGGGGGTGCTCCTCGACCTGTTGTTGGTGCATGTCTCAACGTTGATCCTGAACCAGTCGAAGGCACTTGGGGTTGCCCCGTACGAGGAACTAAGGAAGTGATCCTCTGCTATCCTTAACCTCGAGCCCATCTAGCTAGTGGTAGCCCACTCGGGGCATCCCCTATAGAGGGTCATCTACAAACTGGTGCGACTATTGAAATGTCTCATCTCTATTGCCCTCCCCATGAGCCATACCTAAATTTTTAAATAAGAACGAAGAAAGTAATTAGAAAAAGTGCAAATAAAATGATACGTATTAAATACATGTAAGTATCACTATTATAATTATCATTTAAATCCTAGACTAAGCAAATAAACGTCATTCATTATCATTCAAATCCTTGTCACTATCACTATTAGACATTGAGTGCAACTCTTCATCATCCTCTTGACCGTCATCTCTGTCGACTTCTTTTTCAATGGTCAAGTGGGAATTATTAGAATCAACTCGTGATCTCCCAGGGTCAACCTCAACATGGACGAGGTGAGGAGTTGGTTCGTGCTCTTGGAACGCGACATCGACTGCGACAATTTCAGTGCTTCCAACGATATCCACTTCCTCAGCAAATCTTGGTTGAACATTGCAAATGGCCAACCAATCATTTTGTTCTCTTCTCAAAGATGGGTAAGATAGGTAGTAGACTTGGTATGCTTGCATCGCTAAAATAAATGGCTCATACTTATTGAATCGTCGAGTTCGATGGACCTCCACTAAATCGAGGGAATGATGAGATCGTGTGTCCATATTTGGTGTAGGACTGAACCAATTGCACTGGAAAACTATTGTTTTTTATTACCTTTATACTTTAATTGAATAACTTCTTGAAGTTTTCCATAATAGTCATACTCATTGTCCGTGTTCACAAAAATACCAAAATTTTAGGTTAACCCATAGGCGCCATATAACTTAGTTTGAAATTTGTACTCATTGACAAAGTATGCTGGATACACAAGACAATGACGAAATGGCTAGTTCGAGAGGTCAAGAAGTGTCTTATCAATTATAGAATATTGTGCCTGCATATAATAATTTTAGTTAAAAATTGGAATTCAAATTGAAATCTAGTTATATTATTTATAAATATTACAACGTAGTTGCCTTACGTATTCTTTAAACCATTTGGAGAATTATTTGTCAAGGTACGAATCAATGTCTGCATCAGCAAAGTCTGGAACTTGATCCCGACAATCATTGATGAAAATGCTATGAGGAACAATGAAACCAAATTATTTATGTTAATAATGAGAAATAATTGAAAATTCGTGATTGTTTGAAATTAAAACTTTTGAAATTAACTTACTCAATGTATGGTGATACTTCAGGGCAATTCAGAAGCACGTACATTTGAGCGGCGGTTTGTTCATCATCTATGAGGCATCACCTCTTCGATTTACCGAAATGGCGACCAAGATGAGTGAATATAAAGAAGTTTCCAATTACCTGAGCACTGGGTCCAACTCCGCCATAGTTGTTACGTTGAACTCGCTGATGCAATGTGCTAACATGGTCTTCGAAATAGTTCGAACAGAAAGAAGTTCCCCCTACAACCAAATATGCATTACATATTAAGCCCTCAACGTGAGCTTTGTTTCTAACATTATTTTTGAGGTGTTTAAGAAGCCCGAGTTGTCAAGAAACTCAAGCAGTTAAGAGATTATTAAAGTGAATAAATCATGAAATATGAATTTGTCAAAAAAAACCTCTCTAATGGATACATCCACCGAAACTGAACTGGGCCTGCAATACGTGCCTTGTGTGCCAACTGAATTGGGAGGTGCTCCACCGAGTCGAAGAAACTAGGTGGAAAAATCATTTCCAACTTGCATAATATTTTGGGAATGTTGGAGTGCAACACCTCCATATCCTCAACCCTTATGTTTCGTGAGGTTAAGCCTCAAAAGAAGATGCTTAACTCATTCAGGGCGCACCATACGTGTTCAGGCAAGAGTTATCGAAATGCAATAAGAATCAGTCGTTGCATGAAAACGTGACAATCATGACTCTTCATTCCAAACATCCTCAACTTTGTTGAATTCATGCAACAACCAATATTTGATGCATGGCCATCGGGAAAACGCAGCTCACATAGCCATTTATATAACGCATGCTTTCGATTTTTATCGAGAGTATAATTCACTCTTAGATAAAATTGTGTCTCTTCATCAAAACTAAAATCTGGACGTGAGCATAGTTCGTCTAAGTCTTTTCTGGACTTAGCATTATCTTTAGTTTTTTTGGGAATGCCCAACACTGTATTGAAGATATTATCAAAAACATTCTTCTCAATGTACATTACGTCGAGATTGTGTCTGATGAGATTTGTCTTCCAGTAAGGCAAATCCAAGAATATGCTTCTCTTCCTCTATCCACATTTCTTTGCCATCTCTACATTTTTTGCTTTTGAACCTATATCGATAACTTTCATTAACTCGAACTCATCAATTTCTGTTAAAATATCCTTGCCTGATCTTATAGGAGGAGGCTCATCACGTAAAACATTTTTTCCTTTCAGAAAGTTGACTCTATCCCTCTTCAAAGTAGTCAAACTCAACGGCAGAAATTAACGGTGACAATTGAACCAAGATGTCTTCTCTCCATGTCTCAATTGGAATGCGTTTGTATCATCCATGCAATATGGACAAGCCCTCTTACTATGAGTGCTCCACCCTGAAAGCATGTTGTAGGCAAAAAAATCACTAACTGTCCACATAAGTGCAGCCCGCATAAGGAAGTTTGTCCTTGTCGAAACGTCATACGTAGGCACTCCATAAAACCACAAATCCAGTAACTCTTTCACCAACGGTTGCAAGAAAACATCTATTCTAAGGGTTAGGTTATTTGTTCCTGGCACGATTACAGTCAAGAACATAAATTCTCTCTTCATACACATTGAAGGAGGAAGTTTGTACGGGGTTAAATCATTTGCCAAGACGAATATTGCTCCCCAGATTGACCGAAAGGTTGGAATCCATCTATGCATAACCCCAATCGAACATTACAAATTTCATTACCGAAATTGCGGTTCACCTCATTGAAATGCTTCCAAGTACGTGAGTCGGAACAGTGTTGCATGACATCGCCTCGTAGGACATGCTCAGCGTGCCACTGCATGTGTTTTGTTGTTTGGTTAGAAGCATACAAATATTGCAATCGCGCGCCAAAGGGAAGTAATACATCTTCTTGCAAGCCCACAGTTTTGTGTTATCCTTGCGCCTGCCCCACCACGAAATCTTGTACCTCGACTTGCAGCAAAACTTGCGTTCAGACAATTCAACGTCAGCTCCCCAATAAATCATGTAGTTTTCTTTGCAACAGTCTATCTTCTCCATCGGTAGGCCCATCCCTCGCATCAATCATTTGGTCCCATATAAACATCGACTAATGCATTGTTTGTTGGTAACAATCCTTCCAAAGTCATAAAATTTCATCAAATGCCTGTTCAGAAATACGATGCTCTGTTTTTATCGTTAACAACCTTGCCAATGCATATAGTTTTGTCATGATCTCACAACCCGACCACAATTGTTAATTACTTGCATCAATCATATCGTATACTTGTTGTACTTTAGGGTTCGGAGACTCGTCAATATTGTGATCTCAATCAAAACTTGGTCCTGCTACGTCTTGCAACATCTCATGGTAAGTTGATGAACCGCCAGGATCAACCATCTCTTCATCGTTGTCGCAGTTATCTACCATATTGCATTTAGTGGGCTCCACCTATTGGTCTAGAATACTTCTCGATTCCCCATGTTTGTACCAAACGTAATATCTGGGGATGAAGCCCCACCTACATAAATGATACTCGACAGTGTCAAGATCGTGATATGTGATATTGCGACATTTGGTTTCGTTGCAAGGGCAGCAGATCCGTTCTTCAAGGAGGTATTCTCTACTATGAACCTTTGCAAATTCTATAAACTTGTTCCTCACTTTCTCCGTGAACTCCCAGCGGACTAAGCCTCTCTCGAGCCTATTGTACATCCATTCTCTACTTCTACCCGCCATATCAATCTATACTGAAGTCTATACATTATAAAACAAAGAAGAATTAAAGCTACCGTAATGGGCAAATATGTATATGTAGGAATGTAGAAATTGTCTTTCATTAATAAATGTCTATGTTATAAATATATATTAATTACATATTTCATTAATAAGTATTTTTATTTTCTCTAACTCTAAGAAATGTAATTGAATGTGTTGTATGCCGTCTAAATATAGATTAATTGTGTCTTTCATTAATAAATATTTTGAAAATTTGATTTGACAAGGAAATTCAAATAAAAAGAAATAGTACCTAAAACCCGATAGCGGAATGCACCAGTGAAGGGCAGCTGGATATGGGCTACAGAAGGGTGGAAGTACTTTTGGACGATAACAAAGACTCCCTTCACAAAACAATCTTTTTAGTCTTAATACATTCAATTGATATTTATTAGTATAAAAGGAGATAATAAGATTAATATAAAAGACAATAGCATTAATTCCAATTAAAGAAAAAAACCACCCTCCTCGACACCCTACAGACTGGCAAGGAAGCAAAATTTGTTTAAACTCTTCCGTACTTGAGTATGCCTACACAACTAGTTTCAATACACATGACATGACAACATTGAAAAAAACATAAATGAATCACATACAAGTTGCAAACCAAAACTACAATGCTCTACAATTTTTTTATGCTTTCCATCATACTTCATCTTCTCTACATACTTTGTTTCTTATTTATCTTTGTCATTCTAATTAATTTTAAATCTTTGAGAAATCTCTACAAATTTTAAGAAATCAATGTAGAGAAGAAAAAAAACTCTCCACAAGCGTCGAATCAAAGGCATTCATGAATAAAGGATTTATTAATTGCATTAACCACTTGAGATTTTCATTAATCGTGTATATATACATAATTGAGAAGTAGTGATGAATTGAGCATCCAATGAGATTTCATCATGAAACTTTGAAATTAAGAAAACAACTTTTCTATGATTAGTAAGATTCACTAACTTTTCTTTAAATTTTAAGCAAGAGAAAACCTAGTTGTATTTGCTAAATATGGAATAATGCAAAGCGGGTATCACTTGAATTAATAATTCTCATCCCTTTAAATAGTTGGTGAAACCCTAAATTCTGCCTTTTCTCATGGGGACTCCAAATGACTATCTATTTATTTCAACCACTTAATTCCTTTTTTCAAGAAACCACTTAATTCCTTGAAGATATATGATTCCTACTTTGTCGTCTTATTTAACACAACCATCTTATGAACCCTTTTTAGTTTGCTCTCTTAAATTAGTAGCAAAAATTGACATCAAATCTGAATAGACATTTTTATCTGATCAGAGATATATTAACCTAAGAAATTATAACAGCTAATAGCATATGCTCTCAAACAGAAATACTTAAGCATGTAGTCAACACAATTTAATGAATTCCATTCCTTTCCTACTATCCAATGGACCCTTTTCCTTAAACAAGGTGGCGTAAATGGCAAAAAGGAAAACTGATCTAAAGGTTCCAAGTCCAGAGTTCATTTAATTAAATTATTATGTTGTATCTAACAACAGTGCGCAATCCAAATAAGAAATTGATTCCTATACAAACAACTAAGAAACCCAAAAGACAACCTATTCCTTAAACTAAAAAGTCAGCATTATTGAATCCTGAAAATTAATTGAAGAAATGAGAACATAGACACAATTCTCCCATCTGGAAAAAACAAGAAAGAAAAAAAGGAAGAAACAAAGATAATATGTTATACAAAGAGAGCTCAAATCTTATTACTTTGATCTTTTTATCATAGTTGTTATCAACATCCACTCTCATAATATAGGCACACATTTAAAAAAATCAAAAATAAACTCTACATGTAAATCATAGAGAATAAGAACTTCAATAACACCTATCAATCTTATGCGCTTAAGAAATACACCATAAAAATATGTGATTCACAGGGCATACATGTCTAAGAGTTGAAGATCTTGTTATATAAAGTTGAGATAGATGAATACTTCCTACTAATCCAATATCATTTCCTACACATTGTCTGATATTAACTTTTGATAACATGTACTATCACGTATCATTTAAATTTCCTAGAACAAGGAACTTGATTATAAACTCCAGTTGTCTTTTGATAGTGAACTTAATTAATCAATTCTTAGTTGTCATTTTGATAGTGTACTGTACTGCTACTTAATACACAAGCCTATTCGATTCTTGCACTATCTCACTAGCTGAATCACATTATGGGGTTGAAGAAAGAAAGTGGGATTCTTTAAATAGACTACAGACAAACTTAGTGAATTATCATAACCTATTCTTCACCAAATCTTCTATTCCTTCGACACCTAGACATTAGTTCGAAAGACATGCCTTCTTTCCGAAAGATGGAGACATTTCTAGGCTTTTGTTCCCTATTTATCTTTTGAATTACTAGGACTAGGAGATAATGAATCTATAAAGGTTGATCAAGCTCTAATTCGATGTGGGAATTTTCGTATAGACAGTCTGATTATCAATTTTTTTGTTTGAGGTAGTTCATCCAGATCGCTTAAACATAATGAGATTGATCATTGATAAAAATTAATAAAATGAACAAGATTCACACCTTTAGGAAATGTTCATTGTACTTTGTTCTCGAATATATATTGATGAGATTGATGCATATGCATACCATAGTCTTACTATAGTTTTGTAAGGTCTATGCAGTTGAACTTAAATAAAGTGTAAGAACAACTTATTTTATTATAGAAAGTAATTTTAAGATTCTCTTTCTCTCTCTCTCTCTCAATCTCTAGCTCATTCCTAAATCTATTTATTATGTGTTTGAAAGAAAAAAAGTTCTTTTTCTTCTTCATCTTTTCAAAACCATCGATAAGAACTAAGATTCCTCACTTCTACTTCAATGTTTTTTTTGTTCTCCATCTCTCCCAAGAACAAAAAAATAGTATACACATACTAGTCCAGTAAGCCAATAAATCTAAAAAAGAAAACAAGAAGAATGAAAGGCCAAGAATTACATGAGCTTAATGTAGTTAGTGTCCTTGCAATTTTTGGTTGGGAAATCAATAGTGGGCTTGAGCTAGAACAACCAGCATATAAACTTCTACTGATGTGATCAAGATGGTTGAATTGGTGGAATGACAAGGCATGGTTCAATCCCTTCAATTGCCAATTTGGAATATGCGTTGAAGAGTCAAAAAAATCATTGCATCTATGCCAACTTTTTCAAAAAGCTCCAAGTTATGTCCTATCCAAACCCATAATATTGTAATCATCTCTTCAAGCACTTAGTATGCTAGATTGAGTTTTACTCAAAAACTATATTGTTATCTAAGCCTATCCATTTAAATATTCAAAATGGAATATATACACATTCTCTTAAACTTATTTATTGTCCAAGTAAAACATTTACTATTTTTTTTAATTTCTAGGACAGGGATGGAAAGCAAAAAGTGTAAAAAGTTCAAAGTATTGAACTTCATCCTCCACCATAAAACATATAATATTTTAAGAATCTGATTTGATAAAGAAATTCAAATAAAAGAAATACTATCTAAATTCCGATGGCGGAATGCACCGGAGAAGGGCAGCTAGATATGGGCAGCGGAAGGGCGGAAGTACTCTCTGATGACAACAAAGACTCCCTTCACGAAAAAAATATTTTCAGTCAATCAATACATTCAATTGACATCTATTATTATAAAAAGGAAATAGCAAGATTAAAATAAAAGACAATGACATTGAGTCCAATTAAGTGAAAAACCACCCTCCTCGACACCTTACAGACTGGCAATGAAGCAAAATTAGTTTGAACCCTTCCATACTTGAGTATGTCTGCACAACTAGTTTTAACGCACATGACATAAAAACATTGGAAAAATCATGTAAGGATCACATGCAAATTGCAAACCAAAACTACAATGCAAGAGCAACAGATCTATCCTTCAAGAAGGTATTCCCTTCTATGAAACTTCGCAATTCTATGAACTCGCTCCTCTCTTTCTCTATGAACTCATACCTAATTAAGCCTTTCTTGAGCCTATTGTACATTAATTCTCTACTTCTACCCGCCATATCGATCTCTACTGATATCTATATATACATTACAAAATAAATTAAAAATTAAAGTTACTTTAATGAACAAATGTGTAAATGTAAGAATGTAGAAATTTTTTTGTCAAGTTTAATGTTGTAATATTTTCGTAATTGGTTTTTTTATAATCGTTTATTCAATGTCGAGCTTTATTGTTGAGTCCATGACGCTGTAAAATGTCTTCGCGTTTAGAATTTTACTAATTTTAGATATATACATAGAGTCGAACTAGCTTCACTAGCACGCGGCACAAAGATTTCGTATTCATTCACAAACAAATTACAACAAGTTAAACTACATTGAGTTAGATGTCGAACCACAAACAATCCTAATCACGTCGAGACGAAAATCAACATGAATACACAACGTTTCAATGAACTATTCACACTTCTGATCGACCAACACCAATTACAAACAAATCCTTTACTTTACCGTTTAATGTGTGTGTTGGTGTAAGCAAAATCGATTCTTTAAACTCTAAGAAATAATGAAGAAGGAATACCGAAGTGGAGGAGATGGTGCTCTCCAGGGGAAGAGGTGGCGGTGCTCTCAAGGGACAATGGCAGCGGTGCTCTCTTAACGCATGGGCGACGGAGCACTAAAGGGACACCAACAGCGGATGGAGACGAAAGGTGGGCTGAGGCGGCGAGATGGAGAAGAAATGTGGGTAGAGGCGTTGAGATAGAGAAGAAACATGGGTAGAGGCGACAAGGGATATGGAGGGAGGGCTAGCTAAAGATCAAAATGGAAAAGAGGCGGGGAGCAGAGTAGAGGTGGCGAGAAGAGGTGAAGAAGGAGATGAAGGGAGGGTTAGATAGGGATCGGAATGGAAAAGAGGCGGCGAGGGAGTGCATTGAGCTAGGTATCGAGGCAGAGGCATCGAAATGGGGGAGACGATGGGTTTTTTTGTTATCGATTTCATTGTTTTATGTATATATTTTTATTTTTTTGAAACCTAGATTAATTTCTTTGGCGGGCTTTATAATAGTCTATTGCTGATCCCTATTTGAAAATCTGAGTGGGATCATCAATGGATTAGGGGGGCCCAATCGCCTTAGCCAATGACACGTGTCCCTTTTAATTCGTTGCAAATCCTTCTCCACCTTTTAGAGAGGGATCTGCAACGGTTAATAGATTGTCCGTCTCTGATCCCTCTCTAACTGTTAGAGAGGGATTACCAACAAATAGTAACAAAGACGCCACTATACCCTAGCTATCCATCGTTGATCCGTCTCAATCTTTTTGAGAAGGATCAACAATGGATTGTGTTGGCAGGAGTGTTTGGCAATTTTTTTTTGAAATGGATTGACAATGAACCTCAATATAGGAATGTTTGGTATGATAATATATTGTCTCTATTTTGTTGCAAATCCGTTGTTTCATGGTTAAAAAGGAGTCACATTCTATCCTATCTCAAATCCATTTCAGATTAGAAATGGAGTAAAATCTGTCTTTAACTAGCCATATTTTTGTAGTGTATGTCTCCCTTTTCTATGATTGTTGTACCGTCTACTCCAATACATAGTTATGCCAGTACACCACAACAGCCAGCACTGTCAGGTCCTAAGAGGCAACAATATCAACATGTTGTGGGCAGTGGTAGTAGCAGAGACAGAGGTGGTGGTTAGGGGCAGGTCTAGATAGGGTCAGGGATATGACCAGTGTTAGAGTTCTGGTCAGCCACAGAGACAGGGACAGAGCATCCAGTATGGATCAAGCTCTTAGAGAGTGTGTTACAAGTATGAACAGATAAGTCATTTTATCGGTACTTGTCTACAATTGGGCCGAGGGCAGCCGCAGTAGAGACAGGAACCGATTCATACTGTTGCCGGACTAGACCAAACTGCTACTTGTAATCTTATAGAAGGTATGATTTGTATTTGCAATTAATTCATGCATGCCATGTTTGACTCTGGTTTTAGAGTTTCATTTGTTTCAAGTTGCATGGTTGATGAGTTAGGTTTGATACCTACTAGACTAGAGAGACCCTTCATCCTTAGCACGGTTGCTTTAGACAAAATTTCCCTAAACTTATTGTGTGGTTATTGTTCGCTATTGATAGGGGTTCATGTCTTACCTTTAGACCCGAGAGTGTTGGAGTTTCAAAAGTTTGATGTTTTGTTGGGCATGGTTTTGTTAGGTGCGTATCATGCATAGATCCATTGCTTCAGCAAGAGGATCAAATTTTAGGTTCTCGAGTATCCAGAGTTTAGCTTTCAGTGGACTTCTACTAGGTTATCGATTACCAGAGGCAGGGTAGCTTCTAGCGTAGATGTAGGGACATTAGCCAGTATTTTTGTACGATGGGGAAAGCTAATACTAGGATGGAGGATACACCTGTGGTATGTAAGTTTTCTGAGGTGTTTCCTACTAAACTACCAAGTTTACCACCGCTAAGGGAGATTGACTTCATTATTGATGTGCTTCCGAAAGAGCTAGAAGAGTTAATATCACAACTATATCCATTCCACCGTACTTATGGCTCCGAAAGAGCTAGAAGAGTTGAGATCACAACTGGATGTGCTGCTAGAGTTAGGTTTCATCTACCCAAGCATGTCACCTTGGGGTGCATCGGTCTTATTTGTGAAGAAGAAATATTGTAGTCTTATGTTGTGTATCGACTATAGGCGGTTTAATTGGGTGACAGTGAAGAACAAGTATCTACATCCTTACATTGATGATTTGTTTGACCAACTGATAGGAGCAAAGTGGTTTTCGAAGATTAATTTGAGATCTGGGTACCATCAGTTGAGGATTAGAGCAGAGTATAGGGATAATACTATTTTTTGCACTCGATATGGGCATTATCAGTTTACAGTCATGCCTTTTGGGTTGAGTAATGCTCCATCGATGTTTAGGGATTTGATGCATTAAGTGTTGAGATAGTACTTGGATTGGTTTTCCATTTTATTTATTGACAACATCCTGATCTATTATAAGATTCATGAGAATTACGAGGAGCACCTCAAGACAATTTTACATATACTAAGGGAGCATAAAATGTTTGTCAAGTTTTCTTGGCTTGGCAAGATATTATAGGTGCTTTGTTCAGGACTTCTCAAAAATTGCGGCTCTTATGACTTAATTGACAAAGAAGGATGCGCATTTTCAGTGGAATGATAGTTGTGAGCTGGCGTTTCTATCATTGAAGGAACGTTTGACTACCGCACCAGTTTTGTTTTTACCTGGGTCAGGAAAAGGTTTAGAGGTTAAAACCGATTCCTTTAAAGTTAGTTTAGGTTGTGTATTGAAGTAGGACGGTATAGTGATTACTTACATGTCCAAACAGCTGAAGATTCACGAGAAGAATTACCTTACTTATGACTTGGAGTTAGTGATAGTGGTCTTCGCAATGAAGATTTAGCATCATTCTCTCTATAGTGAGAAATTTGTGTTGTTTACTGACTATAAGAGTTTAAAGTACCTCTTCACTTAGAAGGAACTGAATATGAGACGAAGATGTTAGCTTAAGTTCCTCAAGGATAATGATTTCTTTTTGGAGTATCACACAGGGAAGGTCAATGTCATTGCAAATGCCTAGAACGATAGATTTGTCGACAAAGAGGTTGTTACGTGCCACATGACATACGAGTATGGGTTGCTTGAGGCGGTCGAGATGATGTATTATGTTGATGTCCTGACCAGTGCCAGAATGTTGATTTATGGGCCGATGAGGACACAAGCTGTCTATATTCAGAGTGTACTTGATGGTCATAAGAGAGATGAGCAGTACTAGAGGTTTCTTGGGTTTGCTGAAAGTCTGGATCATCCCGATTGGAGTCAGTCAATAGACTCATGCTTGAGATTTAAAGGGCGACTGTAGATTTCATCAGTGGTTGATCTATGCGGTGATGCACTTCATGAAGGACACCGCTTACGATTTAAGGTTCATCCGGGCAAGACCAAGATGTAGACAGATGTGTGTCATCTTTTCTGGTAGTCAAGGATGAAGAACGACGTTTCTAATTATGTTCGAGGGTGTGAGATTTGTCAACGAGTTAAGGCTGAGCATCGCAGACAGGGTGGATTATTACAGCTACTTGCCATTCCTCAGTGGAAATGGGAACATATTGCCATAGATTTTGGTAGTGGGTTAACTCGATCACAGTGTGGACATGATAACATCTGGGTGATTATAGACAAGTTGACAAAGTTTACGAACTTTATATCGATCTCAACCACATATAGGGTGGATAGGTTGGCGAATTTGTTTGAGAAATAGATAGTTCAACTGCATGGGGTTCCATTATCGATTACGTCTAACAGAGGGCCACAATTTACTTCTCATATTTGGCAGAGTATATAGGCATAGTTCGGCATGTGGTTGGATCTCAGTACTGTCTATCTTCCATAGATTAACGAACAAGAAGAGAAACTAATTCATATTCTTAAAGATATGTTGAGGATGTGTGTTAGAGTACGGTGGGGGTCATGGGAGGAGTATCTTCACTTCTGTGAGTTTGCTTGCAATGACAATTACTTGGCCAACATTGGTATAGCACCGTTTGAGGTATTATATAAGAGGCCATATAGATCTCCATTTTGTTAGGGGAGCCCGAGGATATGGCAGTTATTGGGCCAGAGATTGTAGTGGATCAAACAAAGAAGATACGCCTGATTAGATTGAGAATGAAAGGTGCGTAGGAGAGGCAGAATAAGTATTATGACATGTATCATAGGGAGCTAGAGTATCAGGTCGGGGAATATGTTTATTTGAAAGTATCTTTGATGAAAAGTCATAAGAGGTTTGAGATAAGAGGGAAGCTTGCGCAGAGGTTTATTAGTCTATTTAAAGTTTGGAAGCGGATAGATAGAGTTGCATAGGAGTTAGAGTTGCCACCTCAGTTATCTAGGATCCACCATGTATTTCATATTTTGATGCTTCGATTGAATACGTCCAGAGAGGGCAGACGGCTGATGGTGGACTTGAGCCAGATAGACTTGAGGGAGGATATCAATTATGACGAGCAACCTATTTTGATTTTGGACCGTAAGGTGAAAATCTTGAGGAACAAGGAGGTCCCACCAATCCTTATCAAATGACAACACCACGGGGATGAGGAGCTGACGTGGGAGCTCGAATCATATATGAACGAGTATTGTCCCTACATCTTTTGAATTTGGTAAGCCTTTCCTTTAGTTTATTCTAAATTTTGAGGATGAAATTCTAATTACTTGGGAAAACTATAATGATCATAAAATCTAACTCGTGCCAAGTGTCATTTTAGGTCGTACGTGGATCCACTTGTCGTGAAACTTGTGTCCAATTCTCGGTAGTCGATACCGAGGTGTATTATTTTTATTTGGTGTTTGTATTATTTATTTATTTACCCGAATATAATTCCCAATATTCCAAATGTGTGAGTGAAACCACACCCAAGAGGGTGTGAATTTGGTGAACTGAGAGGTTATTGACCTTTTAAAAATTTAACCAAAATAAATAATAGTGCAAACACCAACAATAAATATACATACGTTATACTACAAAGAAGGTGGTAGAAGAGATAGATATGAGTAACGATATTTATAATGGTTCGATCCTAACGATCTACATCCACTATTTAACCTCTCCGGCTAGGATTTTCACACCCCTCCACTTATATTATCAATAAGTGTTACAATCTAAGCACATAATCCTAGAATACCTAAATACAAATTAGGACTTCCCACCTAGTTTCCACTAGGGTTTTGCATAGCCTCAACTAGGTCTTCCCTTGACTTAGATCCCACTAAGTCTTACAAATCAATATTACACAATCAAGTTGATGAATACAATGAAATGTGCCTTACAAAGTAAAAACAGTAATAAGTCCAACAACTTACAAGCCACCTAGATCTAAACCACTCCTATGTGCGCAAGTATTAACACCGACTAATATGCAAATAAAATCAACGAGTATATTAGTCAAGAAAACCTATAAGATGATATTGATAAGGTATATGCGGTTTCAAAAATAAATGAACAAGTGGTATGAGAAAATCAAAAATAAAGACCAAAAACTTGTTCAAATAATTCTTAGGCTTAAAGAGATCAAATATAAGTGTCGAACCCAAGACAAGTTGCTCAAGAACACAACAAATGATTTCCAAACAAAAACACTAACCAAATAGTATAGATTAAGCTCAAAAGGTATCAGAAATCAAGAAACCTACAACCCAAGTATATATTCTAAAAAATTAGATTTGGAGCACTAGTTGTAGGCTTTAGAATACCAACTTCAAGTTTCAAATGCAAGCCCTCAAAAGTTCCAAGTGAGTGTGTGAACAAAATTGACAAAATTTGGAGCAAACTTAGATTTTGGAGAGGCCTGAAAATAATTTACTTGCTGATTTTTTGAAATGACCCACAAACAACCTTACGACTCCACTAAACCTCTGAAATCACTTTATATATGTTTAGTAGGGGTCCATAAAACATGTCTAGGCATCCTGGATGATTTCATAAACCCCAAAATTAAAAATCCCGATTTCATGAAAACATAGGGATTTTTCTACAAATATTTTTGATGTCAATCCAAAAGCCATCTAAACACTTGCTGGTGCATTCAAAAATAGTTCCAACAGTTCATACACCTTAAATACATGTTGTAAAACTTGTTTGCATGATTTAAATCATTTTAAAACACGCGAAATTGAAGATCACAAGATTCATGATTTTAAGTTTTTAAAAATCGAAAAACATGAAATGCATGATTCTAGATTCTAGATTCTTTGGCTTGTGAGAAAGGACCTATATTTCTTACGCGACTTGTACAACTTGTAGTATAAACTTTTCAGTCCTTGTGTATTTTTATGAGCCAGATCTTGAACACATTCGGCTTCATTTTGACGAGTAGACTTGAACTTGATGTTCCTAACAAAGTTTGATATTCTGAAATACTATACAAACTTGTTAGAACTATTTCACCTTTTTTGTTGCCATCCAAATCCCGAGTGGAGTGTATATCAAAGACACTTGGTCCAACAATCTCCCATTTTTGATGATAACAAACAATTTGAACTTGACAACTAAAACACAAATATTAACGTACATAATCAAGTCCATAATTGCAAGTTCAAGGCAATATTTCTCCCCCGTTTAATAACATCAAAAAGTGGTTAAAAATCTCCCCCGTTTGATAACATCAAAAGTGGAAAAAATCTCCTCCTATCAATATGCATACAAGAATAAGTGCAACGATACAAATTAGAACATTTGCTCCCTAAAACACACTCATTCATGCAACACGCATAACCACGAGTGAAGAGAAAAGGCAAATAGAAATGACATTCATTCATAAGAAATAACTCAAAGATACACAAAAGTCATATCATGCAAGTAAGCACGCAAAGTAAGCATAATGACATGATGTGGCACATGCGGAAGTAAAGAGAGCTTACATAAAACTAACAAAAGGAACTCTCATTAGCAAAAATTCTAACACTCCCCCTAACTAGATGATCCTAAATCATCCAACTAAGAAGAAGCACGATGAGCTGAACGAGATGGCCCATCCTCCCTTGGTCGTGGTGGGGGCACATGATTCTCAAGTTGTCGGAGGTGAAAACTCTGATGCGTAAGAGAGTTTTTGATGGTAGTGAAGTGCGTAGTCATATACTCCTCCAAATGGTTGAATCGTGAAGCAAAGAAAGCTGTATACGAAGGCATATCTGATGGTGCCTAATAAGCATATGATGGCAGAGGAGTTGGATGTTGTGGTGGGGTCTCAAAGGAATCATGCTGTGTCGGAAGCTCCTGCTCAACCTTCTCATCTCCCGGAGCCTCATGCTCGTCATTAGGAGCATCGTGGTGATGTAAGTAATTAAGATTCAGATACTCTTGCTCGTCAAAGTCAACTTTTGGGTCTGAATCATGCGGAGACTCATACACACCATAATGCTACCCATCTGTAATGTCCTCGTCACGTATCCAACTCCTCGCTATCCGAACGTAATGGTATTTCATTGCAAGTAGTGTAGTAGCACCCACCATCTCCATCCCGGAGAGAAGTTCACCGCCTAGTACAAGATCAACTCCCACCTCCTCAAAGAAATGAGTTAAGATATGCGCATAAGGGAGATGTCAAGTGACGACTAGAGATGAAGTCATGAAACCAATAAAGATATGCGGCAAGCTAATCGGAATGTGTCGTATGAGCGCCTCGAGTATAAGCATGTCAAGCTGAGAGACAGTTCTTTCTCCCACTCCTCGGTAAAATGACCTTGTGCAACACTTTGTGGAAAAGATGCAGTAGTAGCTTGAAGTTCGTGTCGGGTGTACCGATAGGATAAGCATGTCAAGGCTGGCCATCCTGCCTAGTGCACTAGATAGAACCTAAACTGATTTTCTAAAAATTAGTTTTGGCTCAGGAATGGCTCCTCGCATGTGAGATATATCCCATAAATACCTCAATATCTGTATGAAACAATATAGACAGTACCTAAGACCTTCCCTAAAGGTCGGACTCATTAATCATGCATAATTCTTGCCTAATTTTGGAAAATTGTTCCCTAGGCAATGGTTTCGTAAAAATGTCTGCAAGTTGGTCTTCTGTAGACACATGAATCAGTTTAACGTCCCCTTTTTGCACATGTTCACGAAAAAAATGATGTCTAATTTCAATGTGTTTTGTGTGTGAATGCAACATCGGATTCTTGAAAATATTGATTGCACTTGTATTATCATAAAAGATTTTGGCACAACCAACATGGAATCCTCGAGTTGTTGCTTCATATATAGTACTTGATCACAACTCTCGACTGCCACATATTCGGCCTTAGCAGTGGATAATGTGACCGAATTTTGCTTCTTGCTAAACCATGAAATCAATGAATTTTCTAGCAAGTGACAAAATACCGATGTGTTTTTCTATCTATTAGGCTTCCCGCATAATTGGAAACAACAAAGCTTCTAAGTTCAAAGTTAGGAACTTTGTTGAACCCTAGTCCAAAGTCTTGTGTGCCGTTCAAGTATCTAAATATGCGCTTGACACACTTTAAATACAACACTTTTAGTTCGGAATGAAACCTATCACATAGACAAACGCTAAACATGATATCCGATTTATTAGTGGTCAAGTAGAGTAGGCTTCCTATCATTCCTCGGTAAAGCTTAAGATCGATAGACTTTCCTAAAGGGTCCTTGTCCATTTTGACGGTTGAACTACGAAGAGTATCACATGCCTTCAAATTTTAAAACTTGAATTTCTTTAGCATGTCCCTCACATACTTCACTTGATTGATGAAAATGCCATGCTTAGATTGCTTGATTTGCAAACCTAAAAAGTATGTTAGTTCACCCATCATGCTCATTTCAAACTCATGTGTCATCAAAAATGAAAATTCATCACACAAGTGCTTATTTAATGACCCAAAAATGATATCATTCACATAGATTTGAACAAGTAGCATATCATCATTTTTGACCAAAATGAATAAGGTAGGATCTAATGTTCCTTCCTTAAACCCTTTGTTAAGAAGGAATGCAATCAACCTATCATACCATACTCTAGGAGCTTGTCTAAGCCCATACAAAGCTTTTTGAAGCCTATAAACACGATTTGGAGAATCATGGTCTTCAAAACCTGGTGGTTGCTCTACATATACTACCTCATTGATAAAACCATTTAAAAATGCACTTTTTACATTCATTTGGTATAGAAGAAAACCATTGTAGCAAGTATAAGCAAGCAACATTCGAATTGCTTTTAATCTTGCTACTAGTGCAAAGGCTTCTTCACAGTCTATTCCTTTTTCTTGATTGTAGCCTTGTGAAACCAACCTAGCCTTGTTTTGCACTATCGCTCCATTCTCATTCTTTTTGTTCCTAAAGATCCATTTGGTTCCTATGATTGTATGGTTCTTAGGTCTAGGGACTAGGGTCCACACCTTGTTCCTTACAAAGTGTCCTCACACTTCTTGCATAGCTATGACCCAAAACTCATCACCTAAGACTTCATCTATCTTAGTGGGCTCGGATTGTAATACAAAAGCTATATGCCCTTCATTACGATTTAGTGAAGGCCTAGTGGTTATGCATTTGCTTGGGTTGTCTATGATATTTAGAAATGAGTGTCCTATAAGGAGTCTAGAGTTCTTAGGTATACTTGATTTGGGTCCCTCTTTAACTTCCTTTTTATGAGCATTGGAATTTTGAGATTTAATAACTTCATCTTCATCATCCAATCTCATTCGTTATAAGGTATATGTCAACTTCACATGGGGATTCATCTCATCAAACTTAACATGAATGGACTCTTCTATGGTCTTAGATGATCTATTGAACATTCTATATGCTTTACTATGCATGGAATATCTTAAGAATGTGTATACATTTGACTTTGGGTCAAATTTGTTCAAATGATCCATATCATTTAGGACATAACATGTGCAACCAAATACCTTAAAGTAACCTATGTTAGGCTTTCGGCCTTTTATAGCTCATAAGAAGTCTTTTTCACTTGCTTTTGGACATTTACACTATTTGTAACATAGCATGCTGTGTTAATTGCTTCGGCCCAAAAGTGCTTAGCTATGTTGTGCTCATTTAGCATGGTCCAACACATCTCTTGGAGTGTCCTATTATTTCTTTCAACAACTTCATTTTGCTGTGGTGTCCTAGGAGAGGATAGTTTATGTGTGTTCCCTTGTTTAGTGCAAAACTCCTCCAAATTTCTATTTACTAACTTACCACCTCTATCACTTCTAATGATAGTAATCTTGTATTCCTTTTCATTCTCAACCAAAGCACAACATTTTACAAACACATCATGCACGTCATGCTTATGAGCTAGAAAATACACCCATGTATACCTAGTAAAATCATTAACGATGACAAAGCAATATGATTTACCTCCTACAGTTTGTGTTTGGGCGGGTCCGAACAAATCCATATGGATGAGTTTCAAGGCTTGAGTCATATCCCTTGTTACTTTTGTCTTAAATGAAAATTTCACTTGCTTACCAAGGATGGTTCACATTCCTTCTCTTTTTTAAAAGTACATTTGGGTAGGCCCTTGACTAGATCATGCTTGGTCAATTTGGACATGTTTTTCATGCTATAATGTCCTAATCCACAGTGCCATAATTATGCATCACATTCACTTTGTGCAATCAAACATGAAACATTTTGCATATACATCTCATCAAAGTTAATGGCGTAAACATTTTTGTCTCTATATGCAATAAATAGAGTTTCATGCTTCTCATTCATAACAATGCATTTTGATGATTCAAATGTGACATGAAATCCTTTGTCACACAATTAACTAATACTAAGCAAATTATGTTTCAAACAATCAATAAGATAAACATTAGAAATGGAAAGTGAATTGTTATTGACGGTTCCAGGGCCAATAACCTTTCCTTTATTTTGTCTCCAAATGTGGCATTTCCACCATCATGTCATTTTAATTCAATGAATTGGTGTACATTTTCGGTCATGTGTCTTGAGCACCCACTATCTAAGTACCATGGGGTGCTCTTCCTCGCATCCTACACAATGGGAAAGTTAGTATCATAATCATTTTTAACTACCTATGCTAGTTTACCCACTTTGGCCTTTTGTAAGGCACATTTCCCAACCACATGAAACCTATTACATTTTGAGCATCTACGATCATCATCTAGCCTCTTTTTTTGAGTGCATGTCGTTGTGCTCCCAACATCATGTCAAACATTTCTCTACCGTTGGTGAACTTATGCACCGTGCTAGTCAAGTCCCTTACTTCGTTAACTAAAGCATCTCTCCCCTTTAGGACTTCACAAGTCACTTTGGAGATAATTAGTTGTCTCATTTTGTGACTATATTTCACTAATTTCTATGGTCAAGCTCTTTTTGAGTTGTTTGATATTTTTGACCTTATTTTTCAACTCTTTCTTAAGCTCATCAATATTAGGAACATCATCCAAATCATCAATATCATCAACATTCAAATCATTAGAATTTACCTCATTTTGTGCTATGAAACAAAGTACTACTTTCTCACTCTTCAATTCGGATTCCGAACTTGATGAGGATGTATCATTCCAAGTTGTCTTGAAGCTCTTCTTTCCTTTCTTCTTGTTCAACACCTTCTTGGACTTGCATTCTGCCTTGATATGGCATAGTTTGCCACACCCGAAGCATATGGTCTCACTTGACTTTTCTCCCTTGCTTCCACTCTTAAACTTTTTCTTATACTTGTCTCGCTTGTACATGGCTTTGTTGAGCTTTCTTGAAAGTATAGCTACTTCCTCCTCAAGATCATTGTCGTCACTAGATTTTTCATTTTCAATGATCTCCACCGATGCAACTGGGGAACTTTTTCCTTCAAAGCAATCTCTTTTCTTGAACGCTTTGTGCCCCCGCTCAATACTTCCAATCTAGCTCTCCACACAAGGCATCAAATGTATAATCTTTAAGATTTTGCGCCGATTGGATAGCATACTTTTTTGCATCCCATTCCTTAGGTAAACCTCTAAGGAACTTATACATCGAGTTCTCTTGATCATAATGTTTGCCAAGGTTCTTCATCTCATTCAAGAGCTTAATGAAGCAAGTGATGGCGATAGCAATGTTTTCATCGGTGTCAACTCAGAATGTTTCATAATGCTCCTCAAGAATTATCAACTTTGTCTTCTTTACTTGAATAGTACCCTCATAATATATTTCAAGTTTTTCCTATACTTCCTTAGCCGTGTTACATGCACTCACTCAGTTGAACTCATTTTCACTAAGTGCACAAAACAAAAGATTCATGGCTTGATTATTGAAAAGCTTAAAACTTGTCTCCTCGAGAGTGTAGTCTTTTCCGATTTGTTAGGTGGAGTGTAACCTTCAACAATACATTCCCACCTGTTTCTACCTTGTGCTCGTACATAGAACTTTATTCTCACTTTCCAATGAACGTAGTTGGTCCTATCAAAGTAAGGAGGCCTAGTAGATGAAGTGTCTTCCCAAAGGCGAGCAGAATCTAATGTTTGCATCCTTGAAAGTAAACACTCAAAAGTACGTTAGTAACACTTTGAGCAATAACCCGCTCTGATACCAATTGAAACCACATCCTAGAGGGGGATGAATTAGGTGAACCGAAAGGTTATCGACCTTTTAAAATTTAAGCAAAAATCAATGATAATGCAAACACCAACAATGTATATATATATATATATATATATATATATATATGCTATGCTATGCTACAAAGAAGGTGGTAGAAGAGATGAATTTGAGCCACGATGTTTATAGTGGTTCGATCATAATGATCTATATTCACTACCTAACCTCCCCGGTTAGGATTTTCAAACCCCCACTTATATTATTAATAAGTGTTGCAACATAACCATACAAGCCTAGAATGCCTAAATACAAAATAGGACTTTCCACCTTGTTTCCACTAGGGTGTTTGCCTTGCTTCAACTAGGCCTTCCCTTGACTTAGATCCCACTAAGTCTTACAATCAATATTACACAATCAAGTTGATAAATACAATGACATGTGCCTTACAAAGTAAAACGGTAATAAGTCCAATAACTTACATGCCACCTAGAGTCAAACCACTCTTATGCATGTAAGTATGAACACCGACTAATATGCAAATAAAATCAGGGAGTATATGCAATACTTAGTCAAGAAAACTGACAAGACGATATCGATGAAGTATATGCGATTTCAAAAATACATGAACAAGCGGTATGAGAAAATCATGATAAAGGCCAAAAACTTGTTCAAATAATTCTTAGGCTTAAAGAGATCAAATATAAGTGTCAAACCCAAGACAAGTTGCTCAGGAACACAACAAGCGATTTCCAAACAAAAACACTAACCAAATAGTATAGATTAAGCTCGAAAGGTACCGGAAATTAAAAAACCTTACAACCCAAGTATATATTATGAAAAATCAGATTTGGAGCACTAGTTGTAGGCTTTAGAACACCAAATTCAAGTTCCAAATGCAAGCCCTCAAAAGTTCTAAGTGAGTGTGTGAACAAAATTGACAAATTTTGGAGCAAACTTGGATTTTAGAGAGCATGTGAGCAAGTGTGGTGTGTTTTGTGTTCTTGGTAGTTTTGACACTTAGTCAAACCACTTATATGCCCATATGACCGTTGCTAGTGATCCAAGGGTCCTAAGTGATCCCCCAACTCAAATGGAAGGTGTAAATCAAAGCTTTAAAAAGCTGTCAAAACACTGCGTAATACTTAGGGTAACGCACTCGGTGCAGGAGCCTAAAAATAATTTTCTTGCTGGTTTTTTTAAAACGACCCACAAATAACCCTAAGACTCCACTAAACCTCTTAAATCACTTTATACGTGTTTAGTAGGGTCCACAAAATGTGTTTAGACATCCCGAATGATTTCATAAACCCTGGAAATCAAAAATCCGGGTTTCATGAAAACATAAGGATTTTTCTACAAATATTTTTGATGTCAATCCAAAAGTCAACACTTATCGATGCAGTCAAAAATAGATCTGACAGTTCATACACCTTAAATATATGTTGTAAAACTTGTTTGCATGATTTAAATCATTTTAAAACTCGCAAAATTGAAAATTATTAGATTCATGATTTTAAGTTCTTTAAAAACTGAAAAACATGAAATGCATGATTCTAGGCTCTTTGGCTTGTGAGAAGGGACCTATATATCTTACACAACTTGTAAAACTTGTAGTATAAGCTTTCTGGTCTGTGTGTCCTTATATGAGCCGAATCTTTAATTGATCTGACTTCATTTTAACGATTACACTAGAACTTGATGTTCCTAACAATGTTTGATATTCTGAAATACTAAACAAACTTGTTAAAACTATTTCACATTATTTGTTGCTATCAAAATCCTGGGTGGAGTATATATCAAAGACACTTGGTCCAATAATAAAGACATTTATGTATGAGTTTTGGTGTGGAGAAGTGGGTTCAGCTCAAAAAAACATGTTTTGTGGGTGTTGGGTGAACCGTTATTGGGCATTCAACTATCCAAAGGAAAAATTTAATCAAAACACTGGCAAAATGCAATATAATATAATAATTAAACATTGGGTAATGTGTTCGGTATGTTGGTTCATCTTTGAGCACACGACGATGCGAGTTGTGATACAATCCCGTGCAAAAATGCCCTAGAAAGTGTTGTTTTGTGTTAGAATGAATGAGAGTTTCTAAATGAGTCAACTATTTGTGTTAGTTGAGTTAAAGTGGTGAATGGCTGGTGAAAAGAGAACTATAGAATGCACCTCGGGATATGCGCGCAGGAAATGATGAAAAGAATATAAATAAGCTACACTTTTCTATCTCTTTTCATTGTTTCATTTCCCTTCTCTCACCCTCGTTCACATGAAACGCACGGAAGGTTCAACTGGTTTTGATTCGGAGCGACGTCGAGAAGCGACCATACACGCGTATAAAGTTAATATCCTGACTCATCACGAGGTTCTCTACGTCTTGACGTGTGTTTTATGAGGTTTTGTCGTGGTGTTTTCGGATGTCATAATTGAGTTTTGGTTTTCTGGGGGTTAAGGTGGGTTGTGTCGATGAATTTACGATACAAGAGCTCAACCATGTGGTTGTTTTAATTGTCGGAGTTGAATTGGGATTTTTGATTGATTTTTTATTCAATTTTCATATTAAGGAATTGGTGATCATTTTTACGGGTTTGAATGGTAGTTTTGGATGTAAATGGACATCCTTATGAGTTTGGGATGAGCTCAGAACTCGTCGATACGAGCCGGGTGTCAAAAAATCCTAGATTCTTGTTCAAAATTCGACGCCGAGAGGGACACCATGAAGCCATAAGGCCACAACATCGATCACGGCGTCCAGACTAGTAAGTCTATAAAGGGGCACTTTAAATGACACTGTGAAGAATTTTTCCCATGGCGCCACTCACAGCGTGATATTGTTAATCAGACTAAAATTTTAAAATTTTTGAAATACTTAAGGGATCTCTTGAGTGTCCAAATGGGTTCGAATACGACCCAATACCCATGTAATTGATCCAATTACATAAATGGATTAAATTATGGAAAAAGGGATAAATTGGAGGATAATTAACAAATTTTACAACTAAATGATTAACAAGGGGATTGGAATATAGTGACAGTTACACATGGTTTCGTTAGGGACGAGTCGGAGTCGTGTGAGTGCGTGATAGATTTAGATAAAGGTAAGTAAACCAAGTGGAAAAATTTACAATTATTTCTTGAGCTTTAATTTGTTATTGTTATTTCTTTATTCCCTATTTTGGATTTCTATTCCGGATTGAGTGATCCGAGGTCAAGTGAGTCGACGTGATCTCCGGAAGGACGAGTTATCTGATGTAACATACCAAAGCCAGGAACTTGGGATGCATGATATTGTTGTTGTTCTATACAGGATGAGAATTCTTTGGTAGATTGTAGGGAAGTTCTTATCCGCATGGATTTTAAGATGGCGTGAGTGTACTCCGAGTCTTTTAGATGTTTTTCCTCGACTCAACAATTATTTGCTCAGGACTACTTGCACCTCTCTATTTGATTTTTTAAACACTCACCTTTGATTGATTTATGTTTATTTATAGTCTTTATTTATTCCTGCATTCCTGTACCTTTCTTTCTATCGGCATGAATAAAGATTGCATTTTTATTTCAAAATGATCTAAAATTCCCATTTGGCGTTACTTACCTAGTCTCGTCATTCTTCTTTTTGACTAAGTGCAGATACGCATTCGAGCAAGGGAAATGCTCCTTATTTAGGCGACTAGGATACCAGAGCGGTTCTCCTATCATCATCAACATAGGTTTTGGTATCTTTTGCATTATGTATATATTTGTTTTATTTACATTGGGATATGGGTTATGAAAGATCTTGGGTAGGTATATAGATATTACTCTCCTGTGACTTGTTGTACTTGATGATGTTATATATGCGGGGTTTCCATACTTTAGGTTATCCTGACTAGTGTCTTAGAGTTATTGCTATTAGTTAGAGAATTTAAATTCTTTCGCTATGATATGATAAATCACTAATTTGAATAACTCAACTTAAATTACTTAATAAATAGTAAATGGTAAAGAAGGCTGACTGGGCATGTGTTGACTCAACAAGATTGGCTCGAGGGTATAGGTAAGTCTAGGTTGGGCGGGGTCTAGTCTTAGGTTGTATAACTAGGGCCGTCACAATCTTCATCTGTGTGAGTTTGCTTACAATAATAGTTATCAAACCAATATTGGTATGGCACCGTTTGAGGCACTCTACGGCTGACTTTGCAAATCTCCATCTTGTTTGGTAAAGTTTAAGAATGTGGCAGTGATTAGTCCAGAGATTGTAGTGGACTACACAAAGAAGGTAAAACTGATCAAACTTCGGTTGAAGGGTGTACAGGAGAGGCAGAAGAAGTATTATGACAAGTACCATAGTGAGTTGGAGTATAGAGTGAGAGCCACGTGTATCCGAAGGTTTATCCACTGAAGGGTCATAAGAGATTCAGGATCAAGGGTAAGATTTCGTCGAGGTTTATAGGTTCATTCAAAGTGAAGAAATGAGTAGGCAAGGTTTTATACGAGTTAGAGTTGCTACCATAGTTTGCTAGGACTCACCCTGTGTTTTACATATTGATGTTTCGACAAGATAGGTCGAAAAAGGGTAGACTACCGACTGTGGATCTGAGTCAGATTTATCTGAGGGAGGACATCAATTACGATGAGTAGCCTATTCAGATTATAGACTAGAAAGTGAAGATATTGAGGAACAAGGAGATTCTCTTAGTACTCGACAAGTGGCAGCATCACGGGGACGAGGAACTGACTTGGGAGCTTAAGTCCTATATGCGCAAGCTTTCCTGTATTTGTTTTAATTCTGGTAAGTCTTACCCTAAAATTTTGTTTAATTTCCAAAATGAAATTCTCATTTAAGGGGGGGGACACTGCAACGAACTTAAAATTCTAACTCAGGCCACATTTCATTTTGGGGTCGTATTGTGGGCCCAGTCATCGTGGTGTACGTGATTTGATTCTCAAGAGTTGACACTGAAGTAAATTATTTTTGTCTAGTGTTTTGTGCTATATATTATTACCTGAATATAAATTCCAATTGTCTAAATGTGTAAGGACGTTTGTGTGTATGCATTGAAATTATGGACTTGATTTGCCTAGGGAAAAGTGTCGATACGAGTACCGGGCAAACAGTTTATGGGTGTATTGTTGTTCAGGAACAATTTAAATAAAAGAAATTAACAAAATAAAATAAAATTAGATAATTAATCGATATGCAAACGTGTTTGGTCTGTTAGTATTTTTGTTTGCACGTGACAGTGTGAGTCGTCGTGCAGGGCAGGTACATGAATGCCTAGAAAATCAATTTTCATGTTGAAATAGGACGAGGACAAGAGACTAGTCACAATGTGAGTCAATTAAGTAGTTGGGTGGGGTCATTTGAGACCCCAAAATGTGCTTAGAGATAAGGAAATGGGTTAAGATGCCCAAAGTAGTATAAAAAGAGATTTTTTCTCATCCTTATCAGTTTAGTAGTGATTTACGATAAGGGGAGCGACCAATCACACGAATAAAGGTGATATTTTGTTTATTTGTTCGATTCTCATTGCATTGGCAGTAATTTTATGTGTTTTCGTCATGATTTTTGGGGACAACCTATGAGCATAAAAATTTTTGGGTTAATGGAACGTTGTGTGTCCTTTAAAGGATCAATTATAGCATGTTAGAATTGGTTGTTATGTTGGTTTCAAAAGTTATGGTATTTTTGAAATTTTTGATGGATTTGTTGTTTGGGTTTTCGAGCGTGTGTTGCAGATATTTGAATTTGTTTTGGCAATGGTTTCCGATGGTGTTTGAGGTCCCTATAAGATTAGGATTGGATCAGAACACGGCGATGTGAGCCGGAGTTTCAAAAACCCCAAATTTTTTACCTCACGACATTAATCATGTCATCCAAAGCAGGGACTGCCATGGTTTAGTGTAATAGCTTAATTCTTAATTGATACAATTGTTCGAGGATTTTCGGACGTGGTAGCCAGTTCGTCCCCACTGGAGTGCCATGTTGGTATGAAATATTATTTCTGATGATTGTTTACGTAAATGCAAGGGTAAATATTTTTTATATGACTTATTACATCGCATGTGTCGGTTTGTATTGATGTTACTGGGCGAGTGAGTCTGATGGGTAGTCGCCCCAAAAAATGTGCTAACGCGAGTACCGAATGAGCAAATTATGGGTACATTAGGCCGGGGAATGGGTTTACCCAAGTCAAAAACAACTGAAATATTTTAAATAACTAATATTAATTGGTGATTGGACGGTAAGTGGTGAGATTGTATGCGACGACATGGTTGGGATACCGGGTGTCGGGGACCGAAACACCTAGGAATCAATAATTGTATACAAACAAAAGAAAAGACCAAATGACCAAGAAACTATTTTTTTCACCTTTTTTAAAACTTTTTGACTAAAACTAGGCTATTGAGAGGCCTTGAGATTGGCATAACACATTTGATGAAGAATGGACTATTTAAAGTTGATTTTTTCAACTTTTATCACTTTTTCTCTCTCATTCGTTAATCAAATCCGAAAATCAAAGAGAGAAGTGAGGGTTCTGTTATGAGATTTTGGTGGTTTGGAGAGGATTTGGACAAGCAATCAAGTAATTAAGCTGAGTATCTCCACTTTCTTGTAATTCTCCATTAAAATGAAGCTAAGTTTTAGGTTTTATTGGTGGTGTTGATTTTTTGGATAATTTGTGTTTTAATGTTGATTTTAGGTTGTTGATGAAGTTGTTGTACTGTTGGTGTTGTTGTTGAAAGAGAAAGAAAGAAGGAAAGACAACGAATAAATAAATAAATAAATAAATTGTTGGAGACAAATTTGTCTTTGTCTCATGGGGAGGTAGGGGGGACGCACGCATGCGTGCGTCCCCTGGGCTAGGCATGACTCGATTGGGTAGTTCTGGAAAATTCCAGGAAAATAGAAAATATTCAAGAAAAATCATACTTTCATCAAATAAATAGAAATTTGTGAATTTCTGTGAAAAGTGAAGTATTTTGAATTTTGGCGAGACTTTATGTCAGGGTTCTACCACGTAAAGCATCTAAATCGGCAAAAATTACAGAAATTATAGAAGATTCAGAAAAATTCAAGAAAATATGAAAAATTTGAAAAAGTGTTGTAAAGTGGGTTTCGCAACTTTTACGAGCGTTTGACACCACAGTGTAACCCAAAAAATGTGCCTATACCAAAAATTAGAATAAAATTCTAATTTTTGTTCTCACAATATAAAATCAATTAATATGTCACTAAATCACTTCAAATGGTTTATTCAGACACCAAGGACTTAAGAGACCAAGTTGGGTGTTGGGCGCTGGGCGCGCACCCCAAGGTGATAGCGTCATTTAACTGGGTTTTTTGGGACTTTGGAGCGCGATTTGATGTCCGTAAAACCCTTGAGAATGCTTCATATTATTCATGGTTTATTGATTTTTATTCATATCGATTTATGTGTGTATGCTGGTGGACGCACATGGGTTTTATACCTTTAAGCTTTGGTGTGTATATATATTGGTGGTGGCAAAATTTCTTGCGTGAGTCATTTTGGGACAGGGCTAATGTCGACGGTAGTAGACATTATGACTGTCGAGAGGGATTAGGGTGATTTCAACAGGTAATACCGTTAGAGGGATCATCTCGTTTACCGAAGTTAGGGTTTAGTCATTAGATTCATGAATAGTATATATACGTGGTTCCTTTCTTATTTTATCGTTATTCGATCGAGATAGGTCGGGGGTTTTCTAATGATTATTTGATTGGTGGTTTATTTACTACTTTAAGGCTAGTCTATTTATTTATTTATTACTTTTGAAGTATTTTGTGTTGCTTTACATTTGTTGCAGATATTTTGGTATGATGTATGTTATCTGCAAGCCTTTGGAATGTGATTGTCTATTGTCAAAGGTCACATTCACATGTCTTGTAGATTTATCGATTTTATTTCATGATTATTGTGTGCACTTCTCTCGGGAATTTACTCACTGGACACATCATTATATTTGCTAGGTGACTGAGTGCACATCCTTCGTCGATCAAGAGCAAGGGCAAGGAAGTAATGGGTGACTATTTTTAAGACTGTTGCTACTTCGCTCGAGTTTTGGACTACTTTATGTATTCATATATTTTTGTGGTGTTTTGGGAACTTTAGAGCACTGATACATGTATATGGATGACCGTACTTATTTGCCTAAGTTTTGTACATGGTTTTTGTTGGGTTTTTCACATTATGACTTAATGCTCTAACTTTTGAAGAGATAAAGTGTTAATTATCATGTTAAAATTTTTGCCAAATTTACTGTATTTAAATGATGAACTCTGATGAATGTGAATAAAATGACATATGGTGCACGTGGGACACAATAGGCAGTGACATGGAAAGGTAATGGGCCTGTGATGCATGACGTATCTGGCATCAAAATTTTTGGCCGTCACAGTTTGGTATCTAAGAGAGGCCGATGAACCGTTGGAAGGAAAGCAAAAAAATTGAAAGAGCATAAATTTTAATAAACAAATCTTAGATGTGGAAACCCAATTTACCTGACGTAGAATCCTAGTTGGGAAGCAATATGATTCGGGTAGTTATAAGGATTTGTTTATGTGCTATTTTTTGTTTGTATACTATATACACATATACCGTAAGTGATTAGGTGCACGAATTTCATTGCAGATCACAATGGATGGACAACAGACTCTACCAGTTACAGAGGTGAGTCAGGTGCGTGATAAGAGTAGAGATGGAGGTCTGGATCCGGTAGTTGTTGGACAATTTTTTTATTATGATTGATAGTTTGAGCTACTCATGGATATGATGTGCACACTGGCAGCAGTGCTCACATCCCTTACTGCTGTATGAACACATAGTACTACAGAGATAATGGTTGCTCAGATTGCAGCTACTCCGGTCACTTAGAGCATACTGGGTCAGGTATAAGTACATGAGCCTCTAACAAAGATTAAGACACCGACATTGTTTGAGACAACGACAACTACGATAGAGACACTTGTAGCTACGCAAGAAGATGTATTCGAGACCTTTTTGATGGTAGTGGTTAAGTTGATAAGGGAGTTTGTCAAGTTCGACCTTGGATACTTCTATGAGAGAGGAGACTCGGAGCAAGTCGTGGAGTGATTTATCGCTCATCAAAGATTACATAAGCTGATGAGGATTCTAGAGAGCATTTAGGCCTGCATGTCAGGACACATGTTTATGGGCGATGCAATTGTGTGGTGGACGGCATACACCGATGTTCATTCAAAGCTGACCATATGGGCAGAGTTTTGACATATGTTTCATGACTAGTACATTTTGATTTAGGTCCGATTGAGGTTGGGGGAGGAGTTCTTGGCCCTATAATAGGGCAACATGTTCGTCTTACATGGAGTGGTACCGATGTCCAATGTAGTACATTACAGATGTGAAAGGTATAGAGGAGCTACAAATATATTATTTTGTGTGAAGACTATTGAACGATATTGTTAGAGTTATTATTTCCAGCGGTGCCCAGACTCTACAGGACATGTACGATCGGGCTCTCGCCTGTGAGACATACATGTTATAGAGGGACAGTCGATAGGGATTTGTAGGGATAAAGAGGTAGACTAAACATGGGTCTAGGCCGAACCAAGGGTCGAAGAGGTAGAGAGCGATACGACGAGGATGAAAGGCAGTCTAGTGTTGATCGCAGGAATTGGGATCGGACCGCTAGAGCGTATGTTGTACCGGCACCACCATAGGGAGATACCCAGGACCAGGGAGGTAGAAACCACAGATTATAGGGTTAGGGCTGGAGGTCAAGGTATGGATCTCTGACAGGATATTGGCAGTGTAGCCAGGTGGGTCACATTAAGAGGGACTGCCCACAATAAGTGGTGACTCTAACAGTAGTGACACTAGTGCAGACTCAAGAGCTGGTGCACACATTGATTGAGCCAGGCCGAGAGGCATTCCAAAAGCAAGTTCAGGGTAAGAAAAGTTTAATATAAGTTAATTACCACTATTAAAGTACATGCGTGTTTAAGTTACGGAATGTTATGGTCAAATAGACCATGATCAGTTTTTAGTATGAAAAAGTTATCATGTTGTAATACATGATGGAAAAAGGTTTAGTGTTGTATGGCAAGGTGAGCCGTGGTATATCAAAGTGTTTTAGGTCTATCATGTTATGACACATGATAGGAGGAAGAGGTAGGGTAACTTTGAGACATGAATCTGGGTCAGGTTTATCATCTACGGTAGTAAGATGATGTTATGGTAGAGTAGGCCATAGGCGATATGGTATGTCGAGGTTATCATGTTCTGGCACATGATGGGAGCGATTTTCAATCAATCTGGTGTTTGGTGTCTGAGTTTCGCGAAGACTTCGACACTGTTATAGGCTGAAGATTAGGTTGTAGGTGTCGGATGTGAATGGTATGCTCACGTGGCACTCGCTTATGATTCAGGGTCGTAGGAAAGTGTTCAAGGGAATCATTGATGGGTAAAAGGTGTGAGGGTTTCATAAGGAGAACTGGTTCGACGAACTGAAGTTCCGAAATAACTAAATTTCAGGGACGAAAATTTTCCTAGTTGAGAAGAATTTCAACAGTTCAATTTTTAATTGACGTCGTTGTTCAAGGATTTTTTGACGTGGATGCCAGTTCGGGTCCTTGGGAGCGCACTTTGGCGTGAAATGTTATTTTTGAATGACTGTTTGTGTAAATGTGATGGTAAATATTTTTATATGACTTATTACATTGTGTTGGGAAATGTGCCCTAGGTCAATCCATTAATAATCTTTATGAATACATTTTAGTTAATAAAATAGAGGATTTCATTTGTTGTTTATTATAATTGATTTGCGTGTTTACATTATAATAAGATCCATGGATATTTACAGAAATATCCTAAATGTCCCTAGTCGACTATTATACTGGGAACTATAATGAATTAAGACTAGTGTGAGTCTTGATTGATGATCATACGATGATCATACGTATAGGAATATGAATCAAGATCATGAGTACTTGTTAGGGAACAAAGTACTGGACCGACCCGCTATGAGAACATCACATGGATTAAGTCATAGTTGTTTCTCCTTATATCTATATTATTCAGTTCTCTGACTTGAGATTACCAGAGACTTCAACATTAGGTATACAGTGATTTGACGCAATCAAACGTTGTCTTTAATCGGACGATTATAAAGGTTGTGATTGGTTACTGTGTGAATAATGTGGTGAAGTTGTGTAATCAAGATAGAATTTGTCCCTCTCATATAAGAGAGAGATATCCAGTGGATCCCTCGATGTGTTAGACTGTTAAAAGGCCTAGTCTAAGTGAATTGATGTTGATGAATATCACTTGGATGTTTTCAGTCTACCTAGAGATCGAGACTAGTACAATTGAACATGTTAGATGACAATTCCATGCCTTACGTTTGATCAAAAGGATATCGTGTGACAAAAGGATGTTATATACACTATTGATTAGGTTGTATCGATTTGATATTCGTACAACTTGGGTAGTCATAATGTCTTGCTGGAGGCCACTTATGACTTGTATACCAAAATGTGTTTTGGTACACTGCCAACGTTGTATGAGCCTATTGGGTCACACACTAAGAATGGTTTTGCGAGATTTTAAAATGATTTGGAAGAATGAATTTTATATGATAAAATTCATGATAGAAACGTCCTTGTAGTGTATTACACTTATACCTCTTTAAGTAAGGGTATATGTGTAATTTACTTACCCGTTTATATACAAGGGTTGTATAAATAGACGATTTGAGTTAGAATACAAGTACAAGAAAGATTAAAAGGGTCGAAACTCTATTTTCGTTTTAAGAAACGACTTAGGGTTTTGGTATACTCTGGATCATTTTGGAGAGAAACAAAAAAAGTTTGGTATTCTCTCGAAGCTAGAACTTCAAATCTTGGTCACCGTTCGTGTGTGGATTGCTGATAGAGGGCGTTCGTCGTTGGCAGCGCCTTAGAGATCGATTAACCTTCAGAAAGGTACATCGCGACTGAGGTATGATTAAGTTTTCATAGTATAAACGTGTTTTAATGGAATTAGATTCGGATCCTGTTGGGGTTTTTCTCAAAATAGTTTTGAAATCTCCGCTACGCATAAACCCCAAATCACCAACACATTGCATGTATGGGTTATGTATTGATATTACTAGATTTGTGAGGTGAGTGAGTTTGACGGGTAGTCGCCCCAGAAAGCGTGCTAACGCGGGTACTAGACGGGCAAATTACTGGTACATTAGGATAGGGAATAGGTTTACATAAGTCAAAAACAAATGAAATTTGTTAAATAACTAATATTAATGAATGATTGGATGATTAGTGGTGCGATCGTATGCGACGTCATCATTGGGATGCCGAATGTCGGGTACCTAATCACCCAGGAATCAATAATTGATACAAACAAAAGATAAAACCAAATGACCATGACACTATTTTTGTCTCCTTTTGGAAGACTTTTTTACTAAATTTAGACCATTGAGAGGGCTTGAGATTGGCACAACACATTTGCTGAAGTATGGACTATTTATGTTGGTTTGGAGAGGATTTGGACAAGAAATCAAGTAATCAAGAAGAGTATCTCCTATTTCTTTCAAATCTTCATTAAATGAAGCTAAGTTTTGGGTTTTTAATGCTGTTGTTGATTTTGTGGAGAATTGGTGTTTTAATGGTGATTTTAGGTTATTGAGGAAGTTGTTGTGTTGGTGTCGTTGAAAGAGAAAGAAAGAAAATGAAACAAAAAACTGTCCCTAACCCATTAAAAAATATTTACTTTAAAAAAAAACATTTCTTGAAAATTTTCGAAAATAAGGAAAAAAATCAAGAAAAATGATATTCTAGCCAAATAAATAAGAATTTATGAATTTCTATGAAAAATGAGGTATTCAACATTTTGGTGAGACTTTATGTCTAGGTTTTACATCATAAAGTGTGTAAATTGGCAAAAATTATAAGAGATTATAGATAATTTAGAAACTTTCAAGAAACTATGGAAAATTTGAAAAGGAGTTGTAAAGTGGGTTTCACAACTTTTATAGGTGTTTGACACCTTGGTGTAACCCAAAAAATATGGACGCCAGGGACTCAAGAGACCAAATCGGGTGTCGGGCGCACAACCCGAGGCTAGAGCAGGACTTGGCCGAGTCTTTTTGGGACTTTAGAGTGAGGTTAAGGTGTGTAAGACAGTTAAGAATGCTTCACAATTTTCATGGTTTATCGATGTTTATTCATATTGATTTGTAAGGACACACATGAGTTTCACTCCATTAAGCTTCGGTTCTTATATATATTAGTGGTGGCTAAATTTTTTGCATGAGTCATCTTAGGACAGGGCTCATGTCGACGATAGTAGGACATACTTACGATCATTGGGAGGGATTAGGATGGTCTCACCTGATAACACTATTAGAATAATCATGTTGTTTACCGAAGTTGGGTTAGTAACTGAATTCCTGACTAGTATATATACGTGGTTCTTTTCTTATGTTATCGTTATCTGGATGGGATAGGTCAGGTGTTTCCTCGGGATTATTCGATTGGTGGTTTATTTACTACTTTAAGGTAAGCCTATTTATTTATTTACTGCTTTCGAAGTATTTTGTGTTGTGTTAAATTTCTTACGGATATTTTGGTGTGATGTATGCTACCTGCAAGCCTTGGAAATGTGATTGTTCATTATCAAAGGTCACATTCACATATCTTGTACATTTATAGGTTTTATCTCATGATTATTGTATAGTCTTCTCTTGGGAATTCACTCATTGGACTCGTCACTGTATTTGTTGGATGACCAAGTGCAGACCCTTCATCAAGCTAGAGCAAGGGTAAGAAAATACAGGGCTACTATTTATGATATTGTTGCTACTTCGTTCAAGTTTTAAACTACTATATGTATTCATATAATGTTTTTGGTTGGTTCCCATTAGAACACTGATACATGCATATGGATGACTGACTTATTAACCTCAGTTTTATACATGGTATTTTGTTGGGTTTTCCATATTAGGACTTAATGCTCTAACTTTTGAGGAGATAAATTGTTAATTATCATGTTAAAGTTTCTGTTAAATTTACTTCATTAAAATGATGAACTCTGATGAATGTGAATAAAATGACATATGGTGCACGTAGGACACACCAGGAAGTGACATGGCAAGGTTGTGGGCCTGCAATGCATGATGTGGCAGGCCTCAAAATTTGGGGTCATCACAGTTTGGTATCTTAGCGAGGTCAATGAACCTCGGGTTGGAAAATTAAAAAATTGAAAGAGCATAAATTTTACTAAACGAATCTTTGATGAGAAGACTTGATGTACCTGACCTAGAATCCTACTTGGGAAGCAATTTGATTCAAGTACTTATAGGGATTTGTTTGTGTGATATGTTTTGTTTGTATGCTATATACACATATACCATAAGTGATCAGGCACAAGTCTTTCGATGCAGATCACGATGGACGAACAACAGACTTCACTAGTTACAGAGGTCGGCCAGGCGAGTGATCATACTGAAAATAGAGGTCTGGATCTGGCAGTTGCAACATAATCTGCCGCTCATGACTGACAGTTAGAGCTCCTCATGGATATGATGCGCACACAGACACCAGCACTCACATCCCTTACTATTATACAGATCCATATTACTACCGAGATAGCGATTGCTCAGACTACAACTGCTTCAATCACTCAGAGCATACCGAGTCTGGAAAAAGGTACATGAAACTTTGGCAAAGATTGAGACACCGACAATTGTTGAGACAGTGACATCTACTACAGAGATACATGCAATTGCGTAAGTAGATGTCTTCGAGACCTCTTTGATGGCAAAGGTTAAGTTAATGAGATAGATTTTCAAGTTCAACCCTAAATACTTCTATGATGGATGAGACACGGAGTAGGTTGGGAAGTGGGTAATCGCATATCAAAGACTGCATAAGCCGATGAGGATTTCAGAGAGTATTCAGGCCCGCATGTTCAGGACACATACTGAGGGGCGATGCAGCCGCATGGTGGACGACGTACACCAATATTCATTCAGAGCCGACAACATGGGAAGAGTTTTGACATATGTTTCATGACCATTACATTCTAATAGAGGTCCAATTAAGGCTGAGGAACGAGTTCTTGGCCCTAAGACAGGCCGGCATGCCCATGGTTCAATACATGGAGTGGTACCGATATCTGATACAGAACACCACGGATGTGACAAGTATGGAACAACTGCAAATATATTTACTTTGTGCGAGGACTAATGGAGGATATTGCCAGAGTTATTGTTTCCAGCAATGCTGAGACTCTGCATGACATGTACGATCGGGCCCTCACCCATGAGACATACTATTATAAAGGGACATTCGACAGGGATCTGCGAGGACAGAGGGAGACCAGACAGGGGTCTAGGCCAGCCTAAGGTCAAAGAAGTAGAGAGAGCGATACAACGGGTCAATTTTAACCCGACTTGTATGGCACTTTTCGAGACCGTGACCCTGCTACGTGATACTAGATAGTATTTCGAACTTCAGGAGTTGACACCGAGGTGATATTATGTTTCTGTGATGTGTGTATTGGTATTGTAGTCTTATACGAGTCTCGAGCCGTTCGGGCAAATATTAGTCTGAGCGAGTCTTCGCCTAGTTAAACGGGGGAGTAAAACACAGTAAAAATACAATTAAATGAATTTTTGTAGGATTTAAATAATTATTTGTAAGAGACAATGCGAGACTATGCGCACGATGGAGAAACATGGACCGAGGAGCATTATTTGGACCCGGAGAGTTGGATAGCTACGCAACATACAGGTTGTCTAATAAGGAATTGTTTAAGTGACAAGCTTCATAAGGAGAGTCATGGGATTGGCCTTGAAGTGCGTGTGTATTTTGAGATGAAATAAAGAGGAAAAAATAAATAAAAGACCAAAAAGGGTAGTTGCCTCAAAATGATGTAAGTGTTATTTAAAAGGGCATAATGGTCGTTTTGGGCCAAGTTAATATATATAAATAAAAACATGAAATAAACCTTACACACTATTCATCGCGCCCTCCCTCTCACTCGGCCGCTCATCTCTTCTCCTCCCCCTCTCCCTTGGTGACTGGACTAGACCTCACCGGAGGTATTATTGGTCTACCAGAGGTCTCTCTCTATCTCTCTCCCACTTTTATTCTCTCTCTCTCTCTCCCTGCCGTGCACATACTATACCATGGAGATCTGTCCGCAGATGGGGGCAGCTGTCCTGATCGGAGATTGGTCGGAGACACCTCTCCAATGTCCAACAAGCCATTGAGCACCCCAAATCGCGTGACAAGTGATTCCAAGTTGTTGAGTCGATGGTTGTGTTCGGTTCTTCTTTCTTTTGTTTGTTATGATTGTATGCCGGAAGTGCCACTAGTGGTGGTTGGCTGCGACTGGGAGGCAGGTTGAGGATGACCCCTGGTACTCATCGGAGTCAATATAGTCCCAGAAGCTCCCAATCGCACAAGAAAACATAAGGTACTGGTTTATACTCTATTTTGTCAACTTGTGGGCGTTGTGTGCCCTCGCCTAAAGACCATCGCATTTGGTGGCGCCGTCGCTGGACCACCATGACTGGAGCATTGTCGAGGACCCCACCAAGCAGATGCTTATGTCCCCCAGCCCTTCGGAGTGGTCAAAACAGTGGTGGTGAACTTGTATTGGTGTTATTTCATGCGTTATAATTGTTTTGTTTTTCGCCGGAAACTGCCCTTAGGGACGTCGTCGCCAAAGCAGTGAGGCGAGCGTGAACTTTTGATATTTCATGTTTATGTCATTTCATATGTGTTATGCTCTTCCTCGCTGGAATCCGATGCTGTGGGCGACGCCACTGCTGTGCCACCATGGCCAGGGATGTCGGGGACCAAGCTAAGTCCATGTTTGTGTCTTACAACTCTCAGAGTGGCCCAAAACAACAATGTTATTGTTTGTTTATGTTGTTCATGTGTAGTATGTGTGCTGTACTCTTCTCGCTGGAAACCACCCGTAGTGATGGCGCTGCCGTCGACGCAATGACATAGGGGACTACTGGAGACCTTATCATGTCCATCGTGGAGTCTCATAGCCCCCGGAGCTTCCATATCGATGGTGATGAATCATTGTAGTGGTGAAGTTATGCATGAGTTATTTCTATCACGTCTAGTAGTCATCAACGTGACGTAGGGCATGCACATGGCCTTTCCATGCCATGTTGGCACTCTACGGACGTTGGACCATATATGTGAGGTTCCATACTCACTGGTGATGGTCATGTTGAGTTTATGTTGAGTCGTGATTGTGTTTTACGTTGACTGAACGGTAGTGCCATCATGGTCACGTTGCCGGTCATCAAGAATATGGCGTGACCAATTAACGACTGAGCCGAGCCTGTGATTCGCGATGAGGCTTAAACATGTTGTGGTTTCAAAACCCAAGAGAGTTGTTGTGTTTTCATTAGGTTTCTGATCGATTTACCGATTGATTTCTCGAGCTGTCGAGTCGTTAAACACTGGGAAAGTACTAGGGATTCAACCTAGGTTTAGTTAATGAATTGACCTATTAACATGAGTTTCCGACCTTATCAAGTAGTGGTAAACTTAGGGATGCACGTTAGGGACGCGAGAGTGCTTACGGGTTGCGATAGTTCAGGTAAGTGCACTTGCCCTAAAGCTTGTGTACGTTAGTAAGCCAGTAAGAACATTGCATGTGATTCATTATTGTTCATTGTTGCTTGTTGATATATATTGTTGGCGTTCCTATCCTGTTTATTCCTTAGTATGTGTGTTCTTGGCGTAAGTGTGTCGACATGGTTTTGAGGCTTGTGTCCCTCTTTTATCAAGGTGCGCTAATGTCGTGACATTGCCCGAGAAGAGCCAACATCCTCTTTCCGTATGCTAGGAGGCATGTATCCATCTAATGATGCGCTAGTGTTGCAACATTACCTAGGAAGAGCTAGTGTCCTCTTTCTGTATGCTGTGATTTTGACCGCTTATGTAACAACTCTCAAATTTTAACTCGACTTGTATGGCACTTGTTAGGACTGTGACCCGGCGGCTACGTGATACTAAACAGTATTTCGAACCTCGGGAGTTGACAACGAGGTGATTTTATGCTTCCATAATGTGTGTATTAGTATTGTAGTCCGTTACGTGTCGCGAGCCGTTCGGGTGATTTTTAGATGAGTGAGGTCCTGTCTAGGTAACCGGGGGAGAAAATACAGTAAAAAAATGTAATTAAAAGAATTATTTAATTATTTAATTATTTATTTGTACAAGACAAGGCGAAAGTATGCATGTGACGGGGAAACACGGACCGAGAAGGCAAGATGGGTCAGGGAAAATATTTGGAAAAATACGGGTGTTGGGTTAAAAAATTTGCAAAGTGACACAATCTAATAATGGGGAACCCTTGGGTTCAACTTTTTGCATGGGTCAGCGAAAATGGGTGGAGACAACTAGGACAATACCCCACTTAACAAACTATTCCCACCATACCCATTTGAAATTCAAACATCCCCACACCCCATCACCTCACACCCTACCCACTCCTATCACTCAATTCACCTTACCACCCACCCCATCACTCACGTCACTCCCTCACTCTCATCTCACCGTCCCTCACTTTCACTCTCCCACTCACCTTACGATCTCTCATTCTCCACCCTCCTCACTTGCAATTTCATCACTCTCTCCCACCCTCACTCACTCACGGCCACCCTCATCCCACCATCGTCCTCCCCATCGTCGAGAGGCCCGACCGAGACGCCAGAGGTGAGCTTTTTTCCTTTCTCTCTCTCCCTCTTAGTTTCTCTCTCTCTCGAGTCTCCTCTCTTTCTCTCTTGGTCCACTTACCGTCCTGGCTTGGCTATGTCCACATCGGCCACCAGAAATGCAGTGCTAGAGGAGAGACTCACCGGAGGCCCCCTATCCTCTTCTTCCTTTCGTGCCCATTAGATTTCTCTCACTCTCGGTTTCTTTCTCTCCCACTCCTCGGCCTACACCTCCACGCCCACTGCACCGCCACGTCTGGCCGGACCAGTGGTGGCAGGAGGCCACGCCCTTACCTTACCGGAGATCTCTCTCTCTATCTCTTTCTCTTTCCCTTCCTCTCTTTCTTTCATTATCTCACTATATTTCATCAATTATGGTGTGTACGTGGACTGTGGGGTGACTGCCTCGACGGAGACCAGTCATGGACGACCTCCGGTGACCCACTAGAGTTTAGACCATCCCGAAGCACACCGGTCATGGTCCATGCAAAGTCCCTACCGAATTATACACGTTGTATCAATTTATATGAGTTTAAATCCTCTCGCCGGCGGGCCACCAAAACCGACGGCGCCACCGCTGAACCACCATGACTGGGACGTTGTCGGGGACCCCACCAAGCTCATACGTAGGTCCCACAGCCTTCTGAGTGGTCGAAACAGTTCTATTTAGTGTGAAAGTGTCATCATTTCATGTGATATGCGTGTTTTGAGTCTCGCTGGAAACTGCCTCTGTTGGGAGTGCTATTTACCAGACCACCACAAGTGGGAGTTATCGGAGATCTCACCTAACCCTTGTTGACGTCTCACAACCCCTAGTGTGTCCGAAATAATAGTGTGATAAGGTCATTTTTATTATTTTATGTGAATCTTTAATGTGAAACTTTTATTTGTGTGTGTGTGTTTAAATTTCGACTAAGTAAGGTGTTTCTGACCATCCCATGCCAAGGAAACCCCTTCCCAACGTCGAACAATACTAGCGTGAAGGCATGACGGTGTCTTTATTGATTGGTGTTTATTTATGGAGGTTTTGTGACCCTTGATGAAAAACCATTTTAAGTTTTTCTATTTGGTTTTAATGATTCGATTTGGCGATGAATGGTTATGACGTCGTAGTCACGTCGCCGGTCCTTGAGACCATGACATGACCCATATACAACTGAGCCGAGCCAATGATTAACGATGAGGCTTATACATGTGATTTCAAAACCCAAGAGAGTCATTGTGTTTTCATTGGATTTCTGATCGGTTTTCATATTGATTTTCATCGAGTTGTTCAAGTTGTTCGAGTCATCAAAACATTGGAAAAACATCAGGATTTAAACCTAGATTAGTTATTGACTCGACTCATTAATTAGAGTTTCCGAACTTTTCAGGTGGCGGAAAACTCAGGGATATGCGTAAGGATTCTCGGGAGTGGATACGATTCGCAATAGTTCAGGCAAGTACACTTATTTTAAAGCTTGTGTACGTTAGTAAGCCAGTAAAGAAAATACCATGTGATTCATTTTCATTCGTTTGTATTTGCTATTATCTACTTGTTGGCATTCCATTCTATATCCTTTGTATGTGTGTTCTTGGCATAAGTGTGTCTCGAAGGTACATGTGGCCTGCACTAGAAGGGATAAAACGCGAGCACTCATGCGCACGAGTGTTTGACCACCCCTAGTGATTATGTGATACCATGTACTGGATTGTTGTGGATATTGTTATGAATTTCGATGTTGCAACATCGCTGTTGTGAAATTGTTGTGGATTTTAGACTACTTATGGCCTCTCTTGACTCGCAGAACACGCATGTTTCAATTGCTATTATTTCCAGTCTGTCTATCATGCATCTTGCCTATTTAAATTCCTATCTTTCAATTCCCGCATGATATTTAGACTGCCATGTTTGATAATTCATGAATCACTGTTATATTCTTCTGGCTTTACTATCGATTTCTCTCAGTTGCTCACCGTTTAGTTTATGACTGTGGGTGCAGATAGGACGAAGTGCAGTAGAGGCAAGGAACCTTGCCTAGGGGACTTTTGTGAGCAGCTGGATTTGAGGTACCGAGATGTAGACTTATTGTTATTTATGTTTGTATATCGTTATATATATATAATTGTTTTGGAACTGGGGAATATGTTTTGAGGTGGATTCCATGAGTTCATTTTGTTGACTTGGATTTGAATATATCGGGGTTTTCCACATTTATATAAATTCATAATTTCCCTTTGATTGAGTTATTTCCCAATATTTGAGTAGTATATAATTTGCTTCCGTTGTGTTATAATTGCAATAACTCTTTCATAAAACTAGAAATTTAATGTTTTGAGGTTGACTAGGCTTGTTAGGTTCACTGAGAACCGACTCGGGACCTACATGGGTCTAGGCCGTGCGTACCCAAATGCATTGGGAATTTGGGCTTGTCACAGTTGGTATCAGACCCTAAGGTTCTAAAGACTTAACTCTTAGTTTAAATTCATAAAACACAAGCCATTAAACAAGCGGAAGTTAGGAACGGTTGAACTTAGAAGTGGAAGCCCTATAATCCTAAAGAAACTTAGCTGGGGGAGTAATGGGTCGAGTTAGATAATTTTTATACTTATTATGATTGTTATGTGTATTATTATGGTATACGGTAGCTATAGACTGATCCAAGAAGTTCGTTCTCATAATCCAGACAACGATGGCAGATCAAGCTGGTCTAGGCAACGATAGCGGCACGTCCGACACACGATATGCTAGCGCAGACAATGTACATGCCTTGACTCAGAGAGTTGTGACGCAGGACCAGTAGCTATAAGAAATGTTACAACTGTTGAGGACACTCGTACCAGCTACCATTGCACCATCGACTCCAACTACACCTTTAACACCTACTGATACGCAGGGAGTAGAGACCCCGATTGCTACAGCATCTACGGCTCCGATTCCGTTAGGGCAGTACCTGAGTGAGCTGTTGTTGCGCCTAATACGTAGACAGAGACAGAGACACCGACTACGCCAGTAGTTACTGTGGATGTTACTCTAGTTACGACTCCATCGAAGAGCCCGAGAGCCACTGCTGAGGCAAAGCAGTGGAGGGAATTCAAGAGACATGATCCTATAAAGTTCTATGGCGGTTCGGATGTCAAAGCAGCAGAGTTATTTTTGAAGAATCATGAGAAGATTCACTCGATCATTGCCACGGAGGGCCATATATGAGCAACGATCTCTTCCTTGATGTTACAAGGGGAGGCAGATGATTGGTAGATGACTATCGTTACTACCCGAGGTGTTCCGAGAGACTGGATCGAATTCAAGACCCAGTTTAATCAGAAGTACTTTTCACTGACTTTCCTTCGAGTGAAGAGGAATTCATGGTGTTGAGGCCGAGTGCAAACGAGTTTGTGATGGAGTTCATGGGTAGATTTATATTGTTGTTGCCTTATGCTGGAGGATCTGTAGACACCGAGACTGATCGAATTTACTACTTCACTGAGGGTTTGCTACCTGTGATTGGAGGTACCATAGTTACTACTCATCTAGAGACCTTGCAGATTATGTACGAGCGGAGTTTAGTACAGGAAGGTTACCTGCTTACTCATTTAGAGTAGGCCAGATCGACTAGATCAGAGTTCGGATTGGAGGGGTACCATCAGGACAAGAAGAGGAAGAAAAATAGGTAGAATTTTTGTGATCATAGGACTCCGAGAGTAGGGTCCGTTGCACAGTAGACAACTCGTTTGCCACAGACCATTCTGCCAGTATCGAGTTTTGCCAATTATCCACAACAGCTTAGTCGATCAGGACAGCAATCACAAAGTGGCAGACTACTGAGAGTAGGGGTACGATCAAGGAGACAGGTAGAGGAAGACACAGAGGTCTAGTCAGACTCAGAATCAGAGTTTCACACATGGACGAAGCTAAAGCAGAACTCAGGGATTGCAGGATACCCATACATGTTTCCGGTGCAGAAAGGTTGGCCATATTCAGAGGGAGTGCCCTCAACCACCGAAAGCACCGCCACAACATTTTCAGCATCAAAAGGAGCGCGTTCAAGCTGCTGTTGAGCCAGAATAGGGGGCATCCAGAGACTTTGTTGAGGATATGACTTCCATTTCCAGTGTTTTCATGCGTACCATATTCGATTCAGATTATGTTATTCCATCTGTTATTGTGCGCATGGTAGATATGTTAGGGTTGAAACCCGTTAGACTTAGCAGACCTCAATCTTTAACACGGTTGCTGGGATTAGATATACCTGAATTTGCATAGTCCTGATATTCTAAGAGAGATAAAGGGATTGTGAGTTGCCAGTAGACATGCGAGTGCTGAAGTTGTGAGAGTTCGAGGCCTTAGTTGGTGCGAACTAGTTACGAATATTACCTGCTTGGATCGGTTGATACGAGAAGATAAATTGGAGACCTTCGTAAGTGTCATGCATGCTGGATTGAGATAGAGGCGTCGGCTCGAGTTCTTTGAGCCGTAAAGGATTTGATGCCGAGATAATTGTGTGCCAGAGGACCATTAGTGTGGTTTACGTGAGGTAACCGAGTTGATGAATTCAGCGGAAGTACCGACGATTATCATGATACAGATACGTAGTCAGATGAGGTTGCACACCGTCTCATTTGGCATTGTGCACGAGGAACATCAAGACGATGCGTTGGTGGTGCGACGAGATGGCGGATAGTTCAGATTTCCCAGACTAGAGTCGGTCGACAGACTCATGCTAGAGGTATCGCGGGCGACTAGGGTTTTCCATTGGTGGCTGATGCGCGTGACCTAAGATGTGTGCTGACATGCGACATCTCTTTTAGTGTTTAATGATGATTTTCGAGGTATCGGAGTTGTTCGAGCGCGTGACATGCCAGCACGTAGAGGCTGAGCATTGACGACCTGGAGGCTGAGCATTGACGACGTAGAGGCTGAGCATTGACAATCGCCATTCCTCGCTGGAAGTGGGAACGTATTGATATGGATGTTGTTAGTATTTGCCACAATCTTCTCGTGGTCACGATAACATCTGGGTAATCGTGGACAAGTTTGCGGAATATGTAGTACCTTCACTTGTGCAGTTTTTAGGCAAGTATCGGTATGGCACCGATTGAGGCGCTCTGAGATAGGCCTCGTAGATTCATTTCCTGCTGGACTGAGCCAGAGGATGTTGTGGCAGTTAGACCTGGAACTGTTGAGGATCATGTTGAGAAGGTACGATAGAATTGCTAGAGGCTTAAGAGTGCCCAGGAGTGGCAGAAGAAATACTTGACGAGTATCACGTTGAGCTTCAATACGATTCAGAGAGACTATGTACACCTGAAGGTCTCTCCACTGAACAGTCATGGTCGGTTTGAACTCAAAGAATGACTCGCTCTGAGGGTTATCGGTGTTTTCAGGATTAGTAAAGGGGAACGGTAAGATCGTTAATTTAGTTTACTTATTAGTAAATTTCGAGGACAAAATTCTAATAAGTGGGGGAGACTGTAACAACCAACAAATTGTAACTCGACTTATTTGGCACTTGTTAGGACCGTGACCCGGCTACGTGATACTAGACAGTATTTCGAACCTCGGGAGTTAACATCGAGGTGGTTTTATGCTTTCATCATATGTGTATTAGTATTGTAGTCCGTTACGTGTCTCGAGTCGTTTGGGCGATTTTTAGATAAGTGAGGTAACATCTAGGTAACCGAGGGAGAAAATACAGTAAAAAACATAATTAAAAGAATTATTTAATAATTTAATTATTTATTCGTACGAGACAAGGCGAAAGTATGCATATGACGAGGAAACACGGACCGAGGAGGCAAGATGGGTTAGGGAAAATATTTGGAAAAATACGGGTGTTGGGTTAAAAAATTTGCAAAGTGACACAATCTAATAATGGGGAACCCTTGGGTTCAACTTTGAGATCCATGGGTTGGTGAAAATGGGTGGAGACGACTAGGACAACACCCCACTTAACAAACTATTCCCACCATACCCATTTGAAATTCAAACACCCCCACACCCCATCACCTCACACACCACCCACTCCTATCACTCAAATCACCTCACCACCCACCCCATCACTCACGTCACTCCCTCACTCTCATCTCACCGTCCCTCACTTTCACTCTCCCACTCACCTCATGGTCTCTCATTCTCCACTCTCCTCACTCACTTACGGCCTCTTTCATCCCACCACCGTCCCCCCTCGTCGGCGACAAACCAGAGACGCCAGAGGTGAGCTTCTTTCCTTTCTCTCTCTCCCTCATGGTTTCTCTCTCTCTCGTCTCCTCTCCTTCTCTCTCGGTCCACTCACCATCCCGGCTTGGCTGTGTCCACGCCACCCACCGGAGATGAAGTGGTAGAGGAGAGACTCACCGGAGGCCCCCCTATCCTCTCCTCCCTCCCGTGCTCACTAGATTTCTCTCACTCTCGGTTTTTTTCTCTCCTTCTCCTCGACCTACAGCTCCACGTCCACTGCACCTCCACGCCTGGCTGGACTAGTGGTGGCTAGAGGTCATGCCCTTACCTCACCGGAGATCTTGAAACCACACCCAAGAGGGGGGTGAATTAGGTGTAGCGAGAAGTTATCGCCTTTTTAAATTTTAGTTCAATTAAGATGCTATATCCTCACCTAAACACGAATGTGAATGATATGCAAGTGAATAGGATAGAAAAGATGGAAAGTAACACGATTTATAGTGGTTCGATCCAATGATCTACATCCACTACCTAACCTCCCCGGTTAGGATTTTTAAACCCCCACTTATATTTCAAATAAGTGTTACAACCTAAGCGTACAAGCCTATAATGCCTAATCACAATTAGGACTTCCTACCTAGCCGCAACTAGGGTTTTTGCCTAGCCTCAACTAGGTCTTCCCTTCGACTTAGATTTCACTAAGTCTTACAATCAATCATTTACAACTAGTAGCTAAAAAATAATGAGATACACTTTACAAAGTAAAATGGTATCAATAAAACATTAGCAAGCCTCCTAGAGCCTAGCAACTCTAATGCATGCAAGTATGAGAACAAATGGAATATCCAAATATATCACTGATTTTGTGCAAATTCCAAATATGAAATCGTTTCAAAAATCAAATATATTAGTGCAAAACCAATTTCAAAGCTAAGAACAATAAGTTTAACAAAGATCAAGTTTAAGTGCAAAACTTTTGTTCAAACCAATCTTAGGGTCTAATAAATAAGTTTAAGTGCAAAACTCAAGAAGAAAGAGTTCAAACACACAACAAAATGATTTTCAATTCAAACACACAAAACTATGTAGATTAAACACAAGAGAAAAAGCTAGAACAAGGACTTTCTTACAACCAAGAAGGTGAAAATAAAATCAGTTTAGAAGAGATTCTTGTACTCTTTTGGAAGCTTCAAAAGTGCTGGATTTTGGAGTTAATGAACAGCCTCAAGAATCTTCTTTGTCTCCTTCACAAAAATCATAGTTCTTCTCTTTGTAAGTTTTGAGCTTTTAAGTGTGCTTCTTCCTTGTTTTTTCAAAACAATATTCTTGGTGGTTTTATAGTGTTAGACATCCCATCTTATCAGTTTGTGACCGTTCTAAGGATCAAAGGGTCCAGAATTCATCAAGAATTCAAATTAAAGTGTGTTTTCCAACTTTTTTTAAAAAAGCTGTCAGGAATGCAATTAGCGCGCTAATGTTGAGACATAGCATGCTAACTCTGCATATAGTGCGCTAAGGGTAGTATTAGCGCGCTAACTGCAGGGGCTTCAGAATAATTATTTATGTACCTTGTGTTATAGACCCCTATACACGTCCGGGACCCAACCAACCCTCATGTAACATATTATACATGTTTATTACGGATCATTAAGCCTATTTGGGTGGTCTGGATAATTTTACAAATCCCAAAAATGGATAATCAGGGTTTCATAATGTGCGAGGGGCTTTTCGGCAAATGTGCAGTTTTATTTTAAAAACCATTCAAAAACAAGTTTTTCTTTTTCAAAAACTTCTACAATGATTTTCAAAGTGTGATATGAACATAAATACATAGTTTAACATTGTTTAAACTTATAGACCGAGTCAAGTGTTAAGTTCCATTAAAAACTTAAAGTAGTCACTTAACTTTTGAAAATTCATTTGAAAAGCTCGATATGCATGAACTAATGCATTTGGCTTGCATGAATGAACTTGTATACCTTACATCAATATTATAACTTGTAGTTTGATCTTTCGTCTTTATTTATTCATGAATACCGAGTCTTGAACTTGTATGGCTTGAATACCCGTTATGTGATGTTTTGCACCCTTTAACAAAAACTGAAATGCACTTGCTATTTATTAGTACATTTTTACTTTGTTTGTTTCCATTAAAATCCCGGTCGGAGTTAGAGTGACTAACCACTTAGTCCGACAATCTCCCCTTTTGTGATGATAACAAACAATGTGAACTTGACAAGTGTAAAACATAATCCAAGTGTATTTATATCACATTCATGGTTACACATATCATATATTTTCATTCAAGTTCAACCACATCTACATTTTCGAGTTCAATCACATTTTCTCCTCCTTTTGATACCATCAAAAAGTGGGGCCAAACTTCTCCGTAAAGAATATACAATAAAGAAGAATAGAATCAATACGAGAAAAATACGCTCCCCCTCACATTATGCATATCAAGAAACAATAGATGGGAGCGGTACCCATTCATATACGATGAATCATAGTTTACAAGAAATAGCCATATATAAACTCAGTGATACGCAAAAAAAAATTCATGATATAACTAGCATAGAGAAATGGAAGCATAGTTGTGGCATTAAACATGAGTCTAAAATTTTTTTTTTTATGAATCATATAAGACTAACATTGCGGAGCCTAATGTTCTCCTAACAATACTATCCCTAAACACTCCTCCGAGATGACGATGGCTGACTCGTGGAGCCAGAGGCACGACCATCGCGTACTCGTGCAAATGGTAGCAACTCAGTATCGATATGATGGAGCCGCGTGTCGAAGGAAGTGAACATCTTAGTCATATACACATGCAGGTATCCCAGCTGTGCAGAGATGTAAACCAATGATGGAGACATAGCTGGTGGAGGGGTGAAGCCGCCGAACGTCGAAGGAGGTGGAGGTTGCGTCGTCTAATGGTGCGACTGTTGCGGTGGATCTGTAAAGTCTTGATGAACTACATCATCGCCATCATGTTCATCAGTGCCAGCATTGCCTTCATCGTCAGCGTTGTCATCATCGCCAAAACTATGGCTATATTCCATGTAGTCCGGCGCATCAAAAGAAGCAACTGGAGAGTCCGTAGGTAGTGGAGACTCATAGCCACCGTAATACTGACCATCCAGGATAGCTTCGTCCCATATCCACCTCTGCTTCTCACGAATGTAGCGATACTTCATGACCTTCAAAGTGGCCATGTCGATGGAGTCACAGACAGTAAGGGGACGACTGCCTAATGCGAGGTCCACCTGGGAAGACTCCAAGTAGGATGTGATAATGTGTGCATAAGGAAGATGACAACCCAAGCTACACGTGCTCGTCATATAGCTAATAATGATGTGGGGCATGCTGAGAGGGATAATATGAAGCACGTGCCCAAGAACAAACATGTCGAGGAGAGTGACATAGTTCTTACTACCACCTCGCGGAAGAATCACCTTATGAAGCACTTTATGAAGGACATGAGGTATTAGTTTCAAGTCAGTGTCCGTTATACCGGTCAGGTATACGGTTAAATTCTTTTTCGTCCATAAGAAGGAATTAAGTAATTTAAGACGATCAAAGGGCCAACTGAGAAATTTGCATACAACCGTAGCGGTAGGAGGGTGCAAAGGAAGTTGAAGCCGTTGAGCGAGATTTTCGGGTGTAATCTCAATGGACTGGCTACCAACAGCTGATCTTAGAACAAAATAGTTCGTGTTTTCAAGATTTGAGTAGATAATGCGAACCAGAGGAGAGTTATAGTTGGCATTGTATGCACAAAAAGTTGTCCATCTCGCCCTATCAAAAATCTCCCAAATTGGGAGATGAGCCTTATCAAAGAAGGGGAAGTCAACAATGGCGGGCCTTAAAATTTTGGCATCTGTTAGCCGTGGTGCCACCGACTCTAAGATGGACGGGGACTAGTGAACGAATTTAGCATGACCCTCCATTCGTGGGGCATTTGTCAGAATAGGGATGGGGTGGCTATAGGTAGAAGGTGAGGACTCGGACTCGCTACCGGATAAGGAGGATTGGACAACATGTCGAGGAGAGGGACGACGTAGGGCAGAGGGACGACGAGAAGTGGTGGGGGCGGTTGGACGGGAAGTGGTGGGGGTAGCCGGATGAGAAGTTGGATGGGCGGATGTTTGACGAGTCGACATTAGGGTTATGAAAAGTGAAGAAATTGACAAAGAGAGTGAGAATGTTACCTTGTGGGTAGAGAGATCACAGTGGTGTCGTCGAGAGGAGAGTGGAGACATTTGGAATCGACGAGAGGAGAGGAGAGATTTGTGAGGTAAGTGAAATTTTAGGGCAAAATACAATTTTTATAACCCTGGCCGAACGACATTAGCGCGCTAATTCTGTAATTAGCGCGCTAATGGGTCAATTCGTATTCTGGGCCAAAACATTATAGCGCGCTAATGTCTGCTATTAGCGCGCTAATTTCTCTCTATAAATTTTAAACAAAAATTTTTGAGTTTTTGAAATACAACTTCGATTCACCTCAAACTTCATGGACACTTCACTAACACCATATAAAAAGGTTCGGAATAGCTAAAATATATGTAGAAGGTCCGATTCACGAGACATGCCTAACTCACGTCGAATCTTAGAAAATTCATCTCTAGGCAATGGCTTGGTGAAGATATCAGCTAGTTGATCCTCTGTGGGCATATGGATGAGTTTGACATCGCCCTTTTGGATGTGATCATGAAGGAAATGGTGCCTAATCTCAATGTGTTTTGTGCGAGAGTGTGACACTTGATTTTTCGATATGTTAATTGCACTTGTGTTATCTCAATAAATTTCAACACAACCAACTAGGATTTGATAATCCTCAAGTTGTTGTTTCATGTATAGAACTTGAGCACAACAACTCCCGGCAGCCACATACTCGGCTTCTGCCGTAGATAAAGCAACAAAATTTTGCTTTTTGCTAAACCATGAAATAAGTGAATTTCCTAGCAAATGACAAAATCCGAAAGTGCTTTTCCTATCAACTAGACTTCCCGCATAATCAGAATCAACAAAACTTTGGAGTTCGAAACTCTTGGTTTTGTTGAACTACAATCCTAAGTCTTGTGTTCCACTTAGATATCGAAATATGCGCTTTACACATTTTAAGTGTGACTCCTTAGGATCAGATTGAAATCTAGCACATAAGCACACACTAAACATAATGCCAAGTCTACTAGCAGTCAAATATAGAAGGCTACCTATCATTTCACGGTAAAGTTTAGGGTCTATGGATTTTCCTCGTTGGTCTTTGTCCATTTTGATGGTGGAATTACTAGGAGTGTCACATGCTTTCAGATTTTCAAATTTATACTTCTTTAGTATGTCCCTCACATACTTTGCTTGATTTATAAAAATGCCATGTTTAGATTGCTTTATTTGCAAGCCTAGAAAGTATGTTAGTTCACCCATCATGCTCATTTCAAATTCATTTGTCATTAATGATGAGAATTCATCACATAAACGTGTGTTGGATGACCCAAAGACAATATCATCAACATAAATTTGAACAAGTAGCATGTCACGTTTTTTGATCAAAATGAACAAAGTAGGATCTAGTGTTCCTTTCTTGAATCCTTTATCAAGTAGAAATGCACTAAGTCTATCATACGAAGCTCTAGGAGCTTGTCTTAGTCCATACAAGGCTTTTTGGAGATGATAGACATGGCTTGGATGTTCATGATCTTTAAAACCCGGTGGTTGTTCTACATATACTTCTTCATGGATGAACCCATTTAGAAATGCACTTTTAACATCCATTTGGTATAGTAAAATCCCGTTGTAGCAAGCATAAGCAAGCAACATGCGAATTGTTTCTAGTCTTACTACGGGTGCAAAGGCTTCCCCATAATCAATTCCTTCTTCTTGATTGTAGCCTTGTGCAACCAACCTAGCCTTGTTTTTTACAATTTCACCATTTTCATTCTTTTTTTTCTAAAAACCCATTTGGTGCCTATGATAGTATGGTCCTTAGGTCTAGGTACTAATGTCCATACATTGTTCCTAACAAAGTGGCTTAGCTCTTCTTGCATAGCCATTACCCAAAATTCATCTCCTAAGGCATCGTCTATCTTAGTGGGCTCGGTTTATGATACAAAAGCTATGTGTCCCTCATCTCGATGTAACGTTGACCTTGTGATTATTCCTTTATTTGGATCACCTATGATTTGTTGAGAGGAATGACCAATAAGAAGTCTTGAATTCTTAGGTGCACTTATTTTAGATTCTTTGCTTACCTCGACCTCTTAACTATTTGACGTTTGTTTAAAGGTGTCATTATCTTCATCATCAATCCTTAATTTTTTCAAGTTGTGCATCATCTTTACTTTAGGATCTACTTCATCAAATTTTACATGGATAGACTCTTCTATGGTTTTGGTTGATCTATTAAACACTCTATATGCTTTGCTACGCATAGAGTAGCCTAGGAAAGTGCATACCTTTGACTTTGGGTCAAATTTGTCTAATTGATCCTTATCATTTAGAACATAGCAAGTGCAACCGAACACCTTAAAATAACTTATGTTGCCTTTTTGGCCTTTCCATAGTTGATAAGGAGTCTTTTTCACTTGCTTTCAGACATTTACTCTATTTAATACATAGCATGTCGTGTTAATGGCTTAGGCCAAAAAATGCTTAGCTATGTTGTACTCATTTAGTATAGTCCTACATATCTCTTGGAGTGTCCTATTTTTTCTTTTAACAACTCTATTTTGTTGGGGTGTTCTAGGAGAGGATAATTGGTGTATATATCCTTGTTTAGCACAAAAATCCTCTAAGTTCCAATTTACAAACTCACCACCTCTATCACTTCTAATGATGGTGATCTTGTATCCCTTTTCACTCTCAACCAAAGCACAAAATCTTATAAACACATCATACATTTCATGCTTATGAGATATAAAATACACCCATGTATACCTAGTAAAATCATCAACAATGAAAAAGCAATATGATTTACCTCCTAGACTTTATGTTTGGGTGCATCCGAACAAATCCATATGGATAAGTTCTAAGGCTCGAGTCACATCACTTGTTACTTTCATCTTAAATGACGATTTCACTTGTTTACCAAGGATACAAGGTTCACATTCCTTATCTTTCTTAAAAGTACATTTGGGTAGGCCCTTGACGAGATCATGCTTAGTCAATTTTGACAAGTTTTTCATACTTGAATGTCCTAATCTTCAGTGCCACAACCATGTATCACATTCACTTTATGCACTCAAACATGAAACATTTTGCATATTCATCTCATCAAAGTTAATGGGATAAACGTTTTTATCTCTATATGCAATAAATAAAGTTTCATGCTTCTCATTCCTAACAATGCATTTCGATGATTCAAACATAACATGAAATCCTTTGTCGCACAATTGACTGATACTAAGCAAATTGTGTTTCAAACCATCAACAAGATAAACATTAGAAATGGAAAGTGAATTGTTACCGACGGTTCTGAGACCAATAACTTTTCCTTTGTTGTTGTCTCCAAATGTAACCTTTTCACCATCATACCGCTTTAATTCAATGAATTGATGTGCATCTTCGGTCATGTGTCTTGAGCATCCACTATCTAAGTACCATGGGGTGCTCTTCCTCGCATCCTACATAATGGGAAACACACTAGATTTTGGTATCCAAACACCTTTGGGTCTGAAAAAGTTAGTGTCAAAAACATTTTTAACTACCCATGCTAGTCTACCCACTTCAGCCTTTTGTAAGGCACATTTCCCAACCACATGAGTCTTATTACATTTAAAGCATCTACAATCGTCATTTAGCAATTTCTTGTAACTCAACAAGTTTGCTCCATAGCCTATGCCTCTTTTGTTGAGTACACGTCGTTGTGCTCCCAACATCATGTCAAACATTTCTCTTCCATTGGTAAACTTACGCACCGTGCTAGTCAAGTCCTCTACTTCCTTGACTAAAGCATCTCTCTCCTCTAGGACTTCATTCAAGTCACTTTGGAGATCATTAATGGTCTCATTTTGTGACTCTATTTCACTAATTGCTATGGTAAAACTCTTTTTGAGTTGTTTGGTCTTTTTGACCTCCTTTTCCAACTCTTTCCTAAGCATATTAAGATTTGGAGCATCATCTAAATCATTAACATCGTCAAAGTTAGAAGTGTTAGAATTTACCTCACTTTGTGTCATGAGGCAGTATTGCTTTCTCACTCTCCGATTCAAACTCGGAGCTTGATGAGGATGAGTCATCCCAAGTCGCCTTGAAGCTTTTCTTTCCTTTCTTCTTATCCACCACCTTCTTGGACTTGCATTCCGCCTTAATGTGACCTGGTTTGCCACACCTGAAGCATATAGTATCACTTGACTTTCCTCCCTTGCGTCCACTTTTAAACTTCTTCTTGTACTTATCCCACTTGTACATGGCCTTGTTGAGCTTTCTTGAAAGCATAGTACTTCCTCCTCACGATCATTGTCGTCACAAGATTTTTCATCTTCAATGACCTCTATTGATGCAACCGATGAGCTATTTGCCTTCAAAGAAATCTTTTTTATTGAACTCTTTGTGCCTTCATTTAATGCTTCTAATTTAGCTCAGTCTTTAAGTTCAAATTCGTGCACCGTTAGCTCTCCACACATTGCATCAAATGTATAGTCTCCAAGGTTTTGTGCCGATTGGATAGCATACTTCTTGGCATCCCATTCCTTAGGCAACCCTCTAAGGAACATGTACTCCAAAGTCTTTTGATCATAATTCTTTTCGAGATTTTTGATCGCATTCAATAATTTAGTGAACCGAGTAATGTCGGTGGCTATATCTTCATCGGATCCAACTCGGAAAGTTTCATAGTGCTCCTTAAAAATCCTCAACTTTGTCTTCTTCACTTGCATGGTACCTTCATAGTGTACCTCAAGCTTCTCCCATACTTCCTTGGCCGTTTGACAAGCACTAACTCGGTTAAACTCATTTTCACTTAATGCATAAAATAGGTGATTCATGGCTTGATCATTTGAGAGCTCAATTTTGATTTCCTCGGCGGTGTACTCTTTCAAGGGCTTGTCCGGTGGAGTGTAGCCACTTTCAATTGCATCCCATAAGAATCAATTTTGTGCTCTAATATAAAACTTCATTCTCACTTTCCAATGAGCATAGTTAGTTCCATCAAAATACGGAGGCCTACTCGAGGAGTTTCCTTCCCTAAGGCGAGCCGGATCTAGAGTTTGCATCCTTGCACAAAAATACTCAAATATACATCAGTAACACTTTGAGCAATAACCTACTCTGATATCAATTGAAACCACACCCAAGAGGGGGTAAATTGGGTGTAGTGAGAAGTTATCGCCTTTTTAAATTTTAGTTCAGTAATTAATATGCTATATGCTCACCAAAACACGAATGTGAATGATATGCAAGTGAATGGGATAGAAGAGATGGAAAGTAACACACGATTTATAGTGGTTCGATCCAATGATCTACATCCACTAGCTAACCTCCCCGATTAGGATTTTTAAACCCTCACTTATATTTCAAATAAGTGTTACAACATAAGCATACAAGCCTAGAATGCCTAATCACAATTAAGACTTCCTACCTAGCCACAACTAGGGTTTTTGCCTAGCCTCAACTACGTATTCTATTTGACTTAGATTCCACTAAGTCGAACAATCATTCATTTACAACAAGTAGCTGAAAAATAATGAGATACACTTTACAAAGTAAAGTGGTATCAAATTCAAACACTAGCAAGCCTCCTAGAGCCTAGCGATTCTAATGCATGCAAGTATGAGAATAAATGGAATATCCAAATATGTCACTGATTTTGTGGAAATTCCAAATATGAAATCTTTTCAAAAATCTAATATATTAGTGCAAAACCGATTTCAAATATGAAATCTTTTCAAAAATCTAATATATTAGTGCAAAACCGATTTCAAAGCTAAGAACAATAATTTTATTAAAGATCAAGTTTAAGTGCAAAACTTTTGTTCAAACCAATCTTAGGGTTTAATAAAATAAGTTTAAGTGCAAAACCCAAGATGAAAAAGTTCGAACACACAACAAAATGATTTTCAATTCAAACACACAAAACTATATAGATTAAGCACAAGAAAAAAAGTTAGAACAAAGACTTTCTTACAACCAAAAAGGTGAAAATAAAATCAGTTTATAAGAGATTCTTGTACTCCTTTGGAAGCTTCAAAAGTGCTGGATTTTAGAAGTTAATGGACAGCCTCAAGAATCTTCTTTGTCTCCTTCACAAAAATCAAAGTTTTTCTCTTTGTAAGTTTTGAGCTTTTGAGTGTGTTTCTTCCTTGTTTTTTCAAAACAATGTTCTTAGTGGTTTTATAGTATTAGACATCCCATCTTATCAGTTTGTGACCGTTCTAAGGATCAAAGGGTGCAGAATTCATCAAGAATTCAAATTAAAGTGTGTTTTTTAGTTTTTTTTAAAAAAGCTATCAGAAATGCGATTAACGCACTAATGTTGAGACATAGCGCGCTAACTCTTCATATAGTTCGCTAATGGCAGTATTAGCGTGCTAACTGCAGGGGCTTTAGAATAATTATTTGTCCCTTGTGTTAGTGACCCTTATATACGTCTGGGACCCAACCAACTCTCATGTAACATAGTATACATGTTTATTATGGGTCATTAAGCTTATTTGGGTAGTACGGATAATTTTACGAAACCCGAAAACGGATAATCACGGTTTCATAACGTGCGAGGGGCTTTTCTGCGATGTGCAGTTTTCTTTTCAAAAACCATTCAAAAACGAGTTTTTCTTTTTCAAAACTTCCATAATGATTTTCAAAGTGTGATATGAACATAAACACATAGTTTCACATTGTTTAAACTTATAGACCGAGTCATGTGTTAAGTTCCATTATAAACTTAAAGTAGTCACTTAACTTTTCAAAATTCATTTGAAAAGCTCGATATGCATGAACTAATGCATTTGGCTTGCGTGAATGAACTTGTATACCTTACATCAATATTATAACTTGTAGTTTGATCTTTCGTCTTCATTTCTTCATAAATGCCGAGTCTTGAACTTGTATGGCTTGAATATACGTGATGTGATATTTTGCACCCTTTAACAAATCTGAAATGCACTTGATATTTATCAGTACATTTTCACTTTGTTTGTTTCCATCAAAATCCCAGTCGGAGTTAGAGTCACTAACCACTTAGTCCAATAGATCTCTCCCTCTCTATCTCTCTCTCTTTACCTTCCTCTCTTTCTCTCATTTTCTCACTGTTTTTTATCATTTTTGGTGTGTACGTGGACTGTGGGGTGATTGCCTTGATGGGGACTGGTCATGGACGACCTCCGGTGACCTACCGGAGTCTAGACCATCCTGGAGCACACCCCTCATGGTCCATGCAAAGTCTCTACCAAGTTGTACATGTTGTATCAATTTATATAAGTTTAAATCCTCTCGCCGGAGTGCCACCAATACCGGCGGCATCACCGCTGGACCACCATGACTGGGACGCTGTCGGGGACCACACCAAGCTTGCACGTGGGTGCCACAGCCTTCAGAGTGGTCGAAACAGTTCTATTTTGTGTGAAAGTGTCGTAATATCATGTGATATGCGTGTTTTGAGTCTCAGCGAAAATTGCCTCTGTTGGCTTGCCACTTGCCGGACCACCATAAGTGGGGGTTGTTAGGGATCTCACCTAACCCTTGTTGACGTCTCACAACCCCTAGTGTGTCCGAAATAATAGTGTGATAAGGTGATTTTTATGATTTTATGTGAATCTTTAATGTGAAAATTTTATTTGTGTATGTGTGTTTAAATTTCGACTAAGGTCTTTCCGACCATCCCATGCTAAGGAAACCCCTTCCCAATGTCGAACAATACCAGCGTGAAGCGATGATGGTGTCTTTATTGATTGGTTTTTAGTTATGGAGGTTTTGAGACCTTTGATGACAAACCATTTTAAGTTTTCCTATTTGGTTTTAATGATTCGATTTGGCAATGAATGGTTATGATGTCGTAGTCACATCGTCGATCTTTGAGACCATGATATGACCCATATATAACTGAGCCGAGCATATGATTCGTGATGAGGCTTATACATGTGATTTCAAAACCCAAGAGAGTCATTGTGTTTTCATTAGATTTCTAATTGGTTTTTCGATCGATTTTCATCGAGTTGTTCAAGTCGTTTGAGTCATCAAAACATTGGAAAAACATCAGGGTTTAAGCCTAGATTAGTTATTGACTCGACCCATTAATTAAAGTTTCCGACCTTGTAAGGTGGCGGGAAACTCTGTGATACGCATTAGGATTCGCAGGAGTGGATACGATTTGCGATAGTTCAGGTAAGTACACTTGTTTTAAAGCTTGTGTACGTTTGTCAGCCAGTAAAGAAAATACCATGTGATTTATTTTCATTCCTTTGTGTTTGTTATTATCTACTTGTTGGCATTCCATTCCATATTTTTTGTATGTGTGTTCTTGGTATAAGTGTGTCTCGAAGGTACATGCAGCCTGCACTAGAAGGGATAAAATGTGGGCACTCGTGCGCACGAGTGCTTGACCACCCCTAGTGATTGTGTGATTCCATGTACTGAATTGTTGTGGATATTGCTATGGATTTTGATGTTGCGACATCGCTGTTGTGGAATTGTTGTGGATTTTAGACCACTTATGGCCTCTCTTCACTCGTAAAACACGCATGTTTCGATTGCTATTATTCCCAGTCTGTCTATCATGCATCTTGCCTATTTAAATTCCTACCTTTCAATTCCTGCAAGATATTTAGACTACCATGTTTGATAATTCATGAATTATTGTTATATTCTTCTGGCTTTACTTTCGATTTCTCTAAGTTGCTCACCGTCTAGTTTGTGACGGTGGGTGCAGATAGGATGGAGTGCAGTAGAGGCAAGGAACCTTGCCCAGGGGACTTTTGTGAGCAGCTGGATTTGAGGTACCGAGATGTAGGCTCATTGTTATTTCTGTTTGTATGTCGTTATATATATATAATTGTTTTAGAACTCGGGAATGTGTTTTGAGGTGGATTCCATGAGTTCATTTTGTTGACTTGGATTTGAATATATCGGGGTTTTTCACATTTATATAGATTCCTAATTTCCCTTTGATTGAGTTATTTCCCAATATTTGAGTAGTATATAATTTGCTTCAGGTGTGTTATAATTCAATAACTCTTTCATAAAACTAGAAATTTGATGTTTTGAGGCTGGCTAGGCTCGTCAGGTTTGTTGAGAACAGACTCGGGACCTTTACGGGTCTAGGCCAAGCGTACAAAAATGCATTGGGAATTTGGAACCATCACAACTTATTGCCTCGTTTGTTTTCTCTGAACAGGTATATTTTTTATTGATATCTGATAGTCTGTTTATCATGCACCTTTCTTGTCTTTCAATTACTGTATGTTATTTAGACTACTTTACTTGATATTCATGACTCACTATTATATTCTTCTGGCATTACTTTCGATTTCTCTCAGTTGCTCATCGTCTAGTTTGTGACGGTGGGTGCAAATAAATTGGAGTGTTCTAAGGGAAAGGGACTCTGCTTAAGGGATTACAGTGAGGATTAGCAACTGGACTGGCATATAGCTTAGACGTAGATTATGTTCTCTTGCTTGTATGATGCTTTATATATAAGTTGTTGTTGTTGAACTTGGGTTAATATTGATATCATGTATTGTTCATCTAGGATTTTTACATGAATATTCAAGGTTTCCATATAATAGATTCCTGATTTCCCTTTGGCTGAGTTATTTCTCATATTGTTTAGTTTGTTTATTTTTCTGTTGCATGTAACTTGCAATAACTCTTTTATAAACTGTTAAACTAAATGATCAGAGGCTGGCTAGACTGATTAGGTTCGTCGAGTACCGACTTGGGACCTGAACGGGCTTAGGCCGAGCATACCAAAATGCATTAGGAATTTAGGGTCGTCACAAGTTTAGTCGTGATCGCAAGGATGGTGAGGCATTACCAGCACCACCACAGAGAGATGCCCAGGACTAGGGAGGTGGAAACCTATGATTACAGGGTCTGGGCCAGAGGTCAGGGTATGGATCTCCGACGACATGTTGGCAGTGTGGCTAGGAGGGTCACATTAAGAGGGATTGTCAACAACGAGTGGTGATTCTAGCGCTAGTTACACCACTGCAGACTTAAGAGCTGGTGCACACGTTGACTGAGCTAGGCTTGGAGATGTCCCAGATGCATATTCAGGGTAAGAGAAATTTAATGCGTGTTAATTACCACTTTTAAAGTGCATGTATACATAGGTGTTTAAGTTACGAAATTTTATGGACAAATAGACCATGGTCAATTTTTAGTATGAAAGAGTTATTATATGTAATACATGATGGAAAAAGGTCTAGTGTTGTATGGCAAGGTTATCCATGGTATGTCAAAGTGTACTAGGTCTATCATGTTGTGACACATGATAAGAGGAAGTGGTAGGGTTACCATGATACTGGTAACTGGGTCAGTTTTATCATCTATGGCAGTAAGATGATGTTATGGCAGGGTAGGCCATGGGCAGTACAATACGTCGAGGTTATCGTGGCCTAGCACATGATGGGATCGATTTTCAATCGATTGGGTGTAAGGTGAATGGGTTTGGTGAAGACTTGGGCACTGTTATAGGCCAAGGATTAGGTTGTAGGTGTAGGCCGTGACCGGTATGCTAACGTGGCATGCTCCTATGATTCAGGGTAGTAGCGAAGTGTTCAAGGGAATCATTGAAGGATAAAATGTGTGAGGGCGTCACATGGGGAACTCGTTCAGTAAACCGGAGTTCTGGAATAACTGAATTTTGGGGATGAAATTTTTTCTAGTTATTAAGAATTGTAATGGCTCAATTTTTAATTGGCGTCGTTGTTCGAGGATTTCAGATGTGGACGCCAGTTCGGATCCACGAGAGTGCACGTTAGCGTGAAATGTTGTTTTTGAATAACTATTTGCGTAAATAAAATGGTAAATATTTTTATATGACTTATTACATCACATTTGTCAGTTTGTATCAATGTTACCAAGCGAGTGAGTGTGATGGATAGTTGCCTCGAAAAGCATATTTACGTGGGTACCAGACTGGTGAATTATGTTACATTAGGTCGAGGAATGGGTTTACATAAGTCAAAAACAAATGAAATGTGTTAAAAAAACTAAAATTAATTGGTGATTGGATGATTATTAATACAATTGTATGCGACGACATAGTCGGGATGCAGGTGTCGGGTACCGAAACAAGTCAGAATTAATAATTGTATAAGAACAAAGTATAAGACAAAATGACCAAGGCACTATTTTTGTCACCTTTTGGAAGAGTTTTTGACTAAATCTAGGCCATTGAGAGGCCTTGAGATTGGTACAACACATTTGATGAAGTATGGACTATTTAAAGTTGATTTTTCCAACTTTCATAACATTTTCTGTCTCCTTTTATCGAATTCGAAAATGAAAAAGAGAATTGAGGGTTTTGTTGTGAATTTTTGGTGGTATAGAGAGGATTTGGAGAAACTATCATGTAATCAAGGTGAGCATCTCCACTTTCTTTCAAATCTCCATTAAAATGAAGCTAAGTTATTGGGCTTTAATGGCAGTGTCGATTTTGTGGAGAATTGGTAATTTAGTGGTGATTTTAGGTTATTGATGAAATTGTTGTTGTGTTGGTGTTGTTGTTGAAAGAGAAAGAAAGAAAGAAAATGAAAAAAAATATGTTAAAGATGAATTTCTATGTGTCTCGTGGGGAGGGAGGGGATGCGTATGCAGGCGTGTGCGTGCGTGAGTCCCTAGGTCGGGTCGGCTCGGTTCAGCGGCCCCACCCCATTAAAAATAATATTAAAAAAATAAATTATGGAAAATTCTCGAAAAAAGGAAGAACTCAAGAAAATGATATTCTGACCAAATAAATAGGAATTTATGAATTTCTATGAAAAGTATAGTATTCGGCATTTTGGCAAGACGTAAGGTCAGGGTTTTACCTCGTAAAGCATGTAAATTGGCAAATATTATAGAAAATTATAGAAAATTCAAAATAATCCAAGAAACTATAGGAAATTTGAAAAAGATTTATAAAGTGGGTTTTGCAACTTTTATGAGCATTTGACACCCCGAAGTAATCCAAAAAATGTGCCAATACAAAAAATTGGAATAAAATTCTAATTTTTGTTTGACACAATATAAAATCAATTAATATGTCACTAAATCACTCCAAATGGTTTATTCGGACATAGGGGACTTAAGTGACCAGGTCAGTTTTCCGGCGCGCATCCGTGGTGGGATTTAGCCGGGTCTTTTAAGGACTTTGGAGCACGGTTTGAGGTGCATAAAATCCTTGAGAATGCTTCGCATCATTCATGGTTTATCGATGTATATTCATATCGATTTGTGTGCTTCTGTTAGTGGACACACATGAGTTTCACACCATTAAGCTTTGGTTCGTACATATATTGGTAGTGGCTAAGTTTCTTTTGTGAGTCGTCTCAGGATAGGGCTCATGTCGACGGCAGTAGGACATACTTGTAACCATCGGGATGGATTAGGGTGGTCTTGATGGGTAACACCGTTGAAGGGATCATGTCGCTTATCGAAGTTGGGGTTTGTTCACTGGATTCCTGAATAGTAGACACACGTGGTTCCTTTCTTGTTTTATCGTAATCCGGTCGCGATAGGTTGGGGGTTTTCTTGGGATTATTCGATTGATGGTTTATTTACTGCTTTAATGCAAGCCTATTATTTACTTATTTCTTTCAAATTATTTTGTGTTGTTCACATTTCTTGCGAATATTTTGGGGTGATGTACGATACCTGCAAGCCTTGAGAATGTGATTGTTTGCTGTCAGAGGTCATATTCACATGTCTTTTATATTAATTAGTTTTATTTCATTATTACTATATGGACTTCTCTTGGGAATTTACTCAATAGACTTGTCACTGTATTTGTTGGATGACTGAGTGCAGTTCCTTCGTCGAGTAAGAATAAGGGCAAGGAAGTATAGGGTGACGATTTCAGGGACTGTTGCTGCTTTGCTCGAGTTTTGAACTACAGTGCGTACTCATATATTGTTTTTTCTGCGTTTGGGAAACTTTAGAACACCAATACATGTATATGGAGGGCTATACTTATTTGCCTCAGTTTTATACATGGTATTTTGTCGAGTTTTCCACATTATGACATAATGCTCTAACTTTTAAGGAGATAAATTGTTAATTTTCATGTTGAAATTTTTGCTAAATTTACTATATTTAAATGATGAACTCTGATGAATGTGAATAAAGTGACATACCGTGTGCGTGGGACACAATATGTAGTGACATGGTAAGGCTGTGGGCCTGCAGATTATGACATGTCGGGCCTCGGGATTTGGGTCAGTCACATTGGGCGCCATGATAGGCGCCATGAGGGAGTACACCTCATGGCGCCACCCATGACGTTGGGGTAGTGACCCCATGGGAGTCACGTTTTGAGTGACACCGCAGAGGTTTGACCTCCACAACACCTCCCATGATGTCTAACCCTGTTTTTGAACAAATCTTACAAAAATTTCGGAAAAACTTTAGGACTTCAACTCGAGTATAACCACTATTCCAGACATGAATAAATACTCGAAAAACACCTTAAAAAATGAAATGGGTGATAAAGTTGGGCCGAAATGTTTTTAAGCGTCAATTAAACTTAGGAACGAAAACGATAACACAAACAATATTGGTCCGAATAAATGTCAGGTAACAAGTAGACTGCCGACCAATCAATTGAGGATCAATGTTAGGGAATATATGGAGCTACGAAAAATCGTTTTAGCGGGATTCGAGGTGAGTAAAGGAAGCAATAGCATCAACATGAGTTCTTTTCTATTTCTTGACTGGTTATTTCTTGAAATGTGTGTCATTTGTACTCCATTCTTCTTCAAGTAATCTAGGGATTAGGTAGTCCACTAGTACGGAGGAGTCTCAACGAGTTTAGCTGCCGACACCATTTGTGGCTTCTCGTTTGAGCCTGAATCACACATAATTGAATAGTGGAGATGACTTCGGGCCCATTGTGTCAACTGCAAGCTGAGGTGGTCGTATGACCCGCAGTTTAATCGGGATTACCAATTCGTCTATCTATTTGTTTCTTAGTCACTTAATTATCGTTGCTTGTGCCTATTTCAATCTGTTTATCATGCAAATTGTTATTTAATTTGATTTCTTTAATTACCGCATGATTTATATATTCTTGTTTATTGTGATTCAGAAATTATGTTGAGATCCCTATTGTTGTTGCCTTACTGTTACTTTTTGTACTCACTGTCTTTTTTTTATGACGGTGGGTGCAGATCCGCAGATGTGTCAGGGCAAGGCACCTATGATTAGTGATATCCTTTGAGAAATGCTTAGAGCCAGTTGCATTGCTCTCATTCTGTAATGACTCTCAAAATTGGCCCGTATCATGTGTTACATTTTAGGACTATGACCTGGATCGTCGTGACTTGTTGTACTTCCTAAGCCTCAGAAGTCGACACGTAGGTATATTTTATTTTTCTGTGGTGTTTTGCATGAGTATTTTATGCCCGAATGTGAATATCAAATCTTCTAGTGCGTGATTTTATTTTATTTATCGCGTCGTATTTGTGAGTGAGATTTCATCTAGTAAAACGTGTTGAGATGCATTTGCCGGGCGAATTACGGGTATGATAAACACAAGGAATGAAAAATTCATGAATAATTGGGAAATAATAAATTTTGATAACTAATTAATATAGGAACATGTTTCACTTGTTAGAATGTACGTTTACGCACAACATAGAGAGTCGTGTTGCAGGTCGGGTATCAAAACGCTTAAGAACGATCATTTAATTGTGCTCAAAGGATAGAATCAAAGACTAAGTCACACATTAGAGTTAGATTTGTTGGACTTTTTGACTAAATGATAGCCCTAAGATGGTCTTAAGGATGGGCATGACCCACAAGATGAGTTGTGGGGTATAAATAGGTGGCTTGTTTTCAATCCATCAACTTTTCTCTCTCCTTTCAATGCTATCCAACAATTTGAGAAAGCTATGAAGGTTTGGATGATCATTTGAACTAATTTAAAGGACTTGGAGCGATCAACAATGATAATGAGGTTAGATATCGACTCCTTGTATCGTTCTTGTAGATTTAGGCACAAATTTTGGGTCATCGTTCAAGTTTTTGAGCACAACACTTGTCTCACGAAATTTATGGGTTTTGATATATATATATTTTGGTTGTATTGGAGATCATTTGAGATGTATATATTGAGGTTGTGGTGTGGTTTCAAGGAAGTCATGGGTTTTTTTATCATTTTTTATGAAATTTTGGAGAAATTTGGTTTTAAATCGGGAAAATGGTTATTAAGGATGTTTTTAAAGTTTTTGGACATGGTTTTGGTAGCTATTCGAAGTCCCTACGAGGTTGGAATAAGGTTAAAACACGACGATAGGAGTCAGGGTTTTGAAAACCTCGAGCATTTAAGTTTCGGCCCAAACGCTGCAAGGGGCGTCATGAGGTGTAAACCCCCACGGCGCCAGCCATGGCATCGAGGTAGGGGCGTGTTTTGTGTGCCCCTGTGTCCACTTTTTGGGTGACACCGCGAGGGTGCCAGTTTCGTGGTAATTTTTTAAAATTTTTGTGAAAACTTGGGGATTTATATATAGGGTTATAATATGATTGTAATACATCCAAATTGGGTCTAAGTGAATACTGAGAATTTAGGAACTCAAATTTGGATGTAATAGGAGGCGCAAGGAATGAATTTCACGTCGATCGAAGTAAGTTAGTAAGCCAGTCAAGGAAATGCATAGTAATTCTTTTTCCATTATTTTTGTCTTTATTGATTTGAGCCATTTATCGAAATTCCATTGTTAATTCCTTGGTTAAGTGTCTACGGCCTAAATGTGTCGAAAAGGTACTCCTGGGATTATAGCTAGTTGGGTAAACCTGAACACTACTTGCGGGGTGCAGTTACTCAACCAAATGTAAATTTTTCATGGGTACTGGATTGTTGTGGATTGTTGTGGTTTTGTTGTGGAATTGAGACCACTTAGTTACCTCATTTGACTCTTAGGCACTCAAATATCATTGTGAATGCTTGTCAGTCTATTTATCATACACTTTGTTGTTAATTATCTGTCTTTAAATACCCACATGATTTTTAGACTACTTTTAAATAATTCATGAATTACTATTTGTCCTTCTGGTTATTACTTTCAATTTTACTGTACTCACTGTCTAGTTTGTGACGGTGGGTGCAGATCGATCAAAGATGAGCAAGGGTACAGGACCAGTGATTGGTAACTTTCTCTGAAGTCTCTCGGAGTGGTTCTTTCCTTGTACCATTGTATGTCTGGCTTTTTGTTTTGTGAGTATTGTATATTATGCTTTTTGATATCACTAGGAACGTTTGGGATTGGGATATCATGTTTTATCGCATTGTATATTGGTTGTCACCAGATATACATGTTTATCAATTTTTCGTGGTTCCACACCGTAGATTATTCCAACTTTCGTAAATTGAGTAATTTAACTTTGTTTTTAGTTTAACTTCCGCTGCAAACTATTTCAACTTAACATAACATAATAACTCAACGATTAGACGCTAAATTAAAGATTATTAACTAATGAAGGCTAACTGGGTTGACTTTGCGAGGACAGACTCGGGGGGTCCATGTAGGTCTAGGTCGGGCGGGTCCCAGTTTTGTTGTGGGAGCTGGGACCATCTCACACTCTGTAGGTATGTATGTTGTTTTTTTGTTGTATATTTGGCTATGTAATTATACGTTTTGATATTTTGGGGTCTTTGGGGATTGAGAATACATGTATATATTATTTTGTGGTATAATGCATCGTATGAATATACATGAGATGTTCATTTATACAAGATTTTCCACATCTAGGTGGCCTTAACTTTTAATTTGTTTAATTAAGTTAAATATATATTTGAGAATAATTCCGCTTCACACGTAACAATATTGAGGATAAACGATTAACAGGATAGAGTAAAGGAATCAAAAAGTTAACAAAAATGAACTAATAGGTAATGATAATGCATAATTTGGTAAGATATGGTTGACTATACTTGCGTTGACTTCGTGGAGACCAGCTCGGGGGTCCATATAGGTTTAGGTTGGGCGGGGCTCAATTTGTGGTTGTTAGGGTCGTCACATTACCAATCGAATAACTAAGAGAAGCCCCAACTTAACCCAATTGATATGTGAAAATAAGTATAGAATCCAGTGTTGTCCCGCACTAATGAATACATGCTTACAGTAACTAAATCTCAACTTCAGTAACAGAGGAACACCTCCAGACGCTATTTCAAGTCAAGGGAACCCTTAATCCCTCATGACAGTAGTAGATATATTCTACTGCCATCCACACGACCCTTATTGCAAGCTAATCTGCGTAAGAGATCTAGCCACAACTAAGGATGAAAAACCACATGTGTGACCACCAACAGTCACACATGAATCTGATACGAGATTCGATAAAACAATGCCATGAATAAACTAAACCATTCTCAAGGGATTTACGTGCTTCAATCCGTGTTCCGACCTCCCTGGACTCCCAGATCTAGCCTCACCTAACTCCCGATACTCGAGCTATGATCCCTAAGTTCTTGAAGTCCATTTTATTGTATTTAGTGTATTACCATATTTTTAGATGTGTATTAAATAGAAATTTTCAAAACAACCCCAAAACTTACAAACAACATTCCCTATGTACAACCATTGAACTTCAACCAATTTTTGGTAAATAATATGACTTAATTTTTGAAAACAAATGACTTTAAATTGTTGTGCTCTCTCTTAGCATTCTCTATCTTAGCTTTCCAACAATAGGTAAAATGCCAAAATTTTACTTTAAATAAGAGAGATATGGTCGTATTACTAAAACCACTAAAACAGAGGTTATTTGGGAGATGGAGTGTGCTCCATACTTGAGCAGAACTGCAGAAACATAGTTCTGCATCCCCAAATCACCACAAATCATCCCCAAATGCTCTCGTACAACACCAAAGCCTCAAAACTTGGTCAAATAACATTAACCATCAGCCAAATACATCAAAAAAAAAGCCAAGAGGGACAAGGTTCATGACTTATTTGGATCAAATTGCTTGCATTTCATTCCATCAAAAACTAAAAACAAAACTCCAATTTCAGTTGAAATAGTTTATGAACTCAAATTGTTGATGTAATAGACTCCCATTAACATTCAATTCATAACAAATCAATACCTAAAGCATCAAATTTGTTTTATAACTCGAGACCTCAACTTTCCTTACAATTTGAGTATCCATTGACAAAGATTGAAAGAAATGAAGATGGAAGTCATTACCTAAGATTTGAATACCTAGATACTTGAATTTCCTTGCAAAAATCTAATATCTCCAACCTCCTTTTCTCCTCTGATTTTTTCAGCTAATTTGCATGTTAAAATGATGGGGTTTGTAACCAAAAACCAACTAAGTCCTTTTTTTATAGGCGTAGAATTTGATCAAGTGTGTACACCTCATCTCTAGAAGGTCTAATGTGCCTTATTTGCTCCAGCCATACATATTTGTGACTCCCTTTTCACACTCATCAGCCTAGACACATACAACTTTGTTAATCTTGAAGCAAATCTAAGGGTCTACATTTAATCCATCCAAAACTATAGGCCTCGTATGTTTTGAATCAATTTAATTAACATAGGTACATTAAATACATATAACTAGAGTTTTAGTCACTTGATTGACATATTGGTGGTCCCACTAACCCTCAACTACCCGACGCCTGGTGCCCCGCGCCCCGACATGCATCCCGAAGCGCTTTATAACTCACCAAATTAAATTAACTAACTTAAGTTATGGTTCAATTTGACTTCATGTACTATTCCTAGCTTAGTCTAGCATCCCTGGGTAACTCATACCTGATACCTGCATCGACACGTACTCTGCAACAAATACTCGTCTCACCAACTTGCTCGATAACAACATACACATATGTGATGCAGTACAATAAATAATGATTTTCAACGCCGCAAAATACACAAACATCATTCATAAATGACATATACCCTCGGTTCTCGTGTTTGAATCAACCCAGTTGTTCCCTTAATGCTCGAATTACAACCGTTGATTAACGCTAATCTTAGTTTAATTAATTTGGGTCGTTACCAACTTTGATGTCCTCCATATAAAAGAGCTTTCGCTTAACCTTACCACATCAAGGCACTCTCTTCTCTTGAATCACACCCCACCTCTAGCCAAACTTTGACAAAATTTGGGTCAAATCACATCGATTCGACGCTTTTAATGCATTCCAACTGCTTTTACATCCAATTTGTGGACTTTGAGGGGGTTTTATGGTTGTTTTGGCTCAATTTTATGTTGCTGAGTTTAAGGCTTCGATTTGAGAATTGAACGTTGTATTTTGAGAAAATGTTGTTGACGCGCGTCATAACACATCAAATCTAAGTCTCAATTTCTAGATCGAAAACTACAAAAGACTGCAGCAGTGGCAAGCTCAGGGTCGAATCTCAAGGACTAGATAATTAACTTAAGTTTCTAGGGGAGAGGAGAAAGCAAGGGATTTTGTAAAATTTTGGAAACTTTGAAAACTTTGGAAATAAAGTAATGCAATAGAAGAAAATCTAGGTATTCAGCTTTACAGTCTTCGCAATATAACTTGGGATTGATTCCATTAATCTTTGGTTTATAAATAATATGAGACTAATCTATAATCTAGTGTAGCTATGGATCCGGTGATGCACTAGGTTCCTTGCACTTCCTGATGTCGGCAGCAAGGTACGACCGTTGACTATTTCCCTAACCAAACACAACCTGATTGCTAGTGCTCCTAATTTAATACGTTGGCCGCATTAATTCGATTCATGAAGGCACTAAACTTAGACAACCTGATTGCTAGTGCTCCCGTTTTAGCCTAGATCCCTAAGGTACTTCACCGATTGGCCAACTATTATAAGTTTGAGTCTACTACGTAAGGACGGACCTTTCGACTTCAATGACTAAGGGTAGTCAACCTAATATGCATGCACAACGTTATACATACAATCAAATCTAACCCTATGATTAAAAATAATACCAAAGAGAATAAACCATAGAAAAGAATCAAGAGAATTAAATATAAATAAACCTCATAACATAATGCCAAGGCGCAAAGCTTGACTGATCCACCTTCAACCTAGAGGAAGGAGATTAGTTAGACATAATCAAGCCAAACGGAAGTAAAACAAGAGTTCGTTTCGTTTGCGAGTCTATTGGTATTTATAGGAACACCCCAAAATGGGTTAAAAACCTAAACATCCTGAAAAGTAGGTAAAATCCCAAAATTTTGAATCCACTGGGTGGTGGTGGCGTGTTCACAGTGTCCTCACGGTGTGCTTTTTAGCTCTCTGGTTCACTCGTATATGAGTCACGTCATGAGAATTTGTTCATCACGGCGTCCTATCAGCATGTTTTTTTTCTCTACATTGCAACACGATTTTGGACAACTTAGAGGCTAAATCTGAAGAAGCTTGTGAGACATAAAAATGTATAACTTGGAGTACACTTTCCTTTAACTAAAATGGAAAGTCATTTGGATTTTAGGTGAGAAAGTTATGGCCTTTATACTAAAGATGGTTCATTAAGAAACTTGACCAAACTTTGCCAACTGTGCGTCGCTCTTTTGAGCCACTTCAATTCCGTATCTTAAGATACTTGTGAGAGATAAAAATGTGCGTCTCAAAGTCTTCTTTCGAACAAGACTAATGGCGAGTCGTTTTGATATCGGATGTGAAAGTTATGGCTTGCAAACTGAACATCACTCAATTAAGCTCACAGCACGTCTTTTGCTGCAAAAACATCTGACACATATAAAATCTCTAAAACGCATAAAACAAGAATTTTTCACTTTAAAACAAGACAAATATAGTTCATTAACTCCTAATAACCTATACTAAATAATGCGTAAATGAAAACTCATCAAACACCCTCAAACATAGGCTTTGCTTGTCCTAAGTAAAGGAGTGAATGAAAACCTATACTTTACTCCTATACTACAATGACTAATCCTAACAAACCTATGCCCTTCACCAAGTCAAGTTTGAGTTTCTTTTTTATTTAAATCTGCCACTCAAGTAACCATCACCCAAAAGAAATTTAGTGTCAAATAGTGTGAAAACGGAGTCCAAATATCAGTGAAAATCACCATTTCAAAAACCATAATCAAACCAGACAAAAAACCTTCAACTACTAAGATTTTACAGAACCACTACATTAAAGCACACAAGTTCAGGATTTCTTATAATTAGTACATCAACACCGAAAAAAGGATTATGAACGAAAAGTGCAACACACTATCCATAAATATTGACTAAACACACCAAAGAGAGACAATCATACTTAAATATGAAAATGTGGAACAACACACTCGAATAACTCAATTGATCTAGCTATAAGCACTCAGTCAAATCTTTTTATTTAAGAGTTTTTATAAAATTTCAACTTTATGCGTATATACACTCTATTTTCTCTAAAAAATTTAAAAGAAGTACGGTCCCTGCTCCATTTCCAGTGGAATCCGTTTTTCTCACTTTTTCCCACCACAAGATTCCCTGCTCCATTTCCAGTGGAATCTGTGGGGCTCTCTAAAATTTTTTAAAAACTCTTGTTGACCCTTCTCACTTTCACTATAATCAAATGAGTCATCCAATGTCTGTTCAAGTCTAAATCATTCTCGAAAACTAATCAAGTCATATGAATTGATGTCTTAAGTGAGCTACATTCTCATTCTAGCACCCTAGAAATTTGATAACTTGTAAAATAGGATACCCTGCCTCTTTGGTATCTTGCACAATTCCTAAACTTCATACTGGCTCTCTTATAAGCAACCTCAAAGATGTAAGGCAACGCTCTAAATTTAAGTACAACTCATAACATTCAAAAGGGCTCAAGTCTCAAAAGTAGCTTCATTTGAACTCATATCCATAATAAAAAACACTCAACAATATGCAACAAAATGACTCTAAACATGCATAGATTTAATAATACGACAAAATAACTACAAAAATGCATGAACTAATATAAACTACTACTAACCTAAATGATACAATGCATAGCATGGCATAACAAGAAAATGAGGTGAAAAGAAAAGAAAAATACCACCATAACTTACCATACCAATGGATTACACATAAAAATAATAAAATGGCTATACCTGTCATGCGCTAATCCATTCATCCAACGCTCCACTATACTTGTAAAACACCCCCAAACTTATCTCAAACCTTGTTCTCAAGGTTTAAAACAAGAATGAGGCTATCAAACTACAAAATGAAAAGAAAAGTGGTGAAAAGAACATGAAAGTGAAGAAGATATGTAATGGGGAATGACATGCAAAAATAAATATGCAAAACTTAATGGACTAAAACATCTTATGAAATATCAAATATGGTGATGAAAAATGCTTTACTCAGGAAACTACGGGAATATACCTCCAACCGACTTGAAAACTAATCCTAATAAACTAAATACAAGAACTTACCAAATCCCAAATAGACTAACAATATATACCAGAGAACCTCAACAGCGATATCGGGCTCTCAACTCCGGTGCTTCAACAAAAAAGAATAAAACACCTGCGAATAGTCACAAATGGGATAAGATGAGTTCACAAAACAAATTGAAGAACAAGCAACTGAAAAGAAAAAGGATAGAAACTTGGGCTGCCTCCCAAGAGCGCTTTTAGTTAGAGTCATTAGCTCGACTTCAGATACATGCGTCCTAGGTCACGCTGTCCCACTCAAGCATGTCTTGAGTGGTTCTTATACGTGCAGCTCCACCATTGGAGAAGGAAACACTATGTGTCAGCATGGGAGGTGGTGGAAAAGTCTCACCAACTCTAAGTACCTGACGGCCGTCTTACTTGTCCAACCTAATCTCATCCTGTAATGGTGGGTTAGAAACATGCATAGCAAACAAGAAAAAAACATTAGTAGGAGATTTAACAGTGTTAAAAACATCAAATGTAATGATCTCACCATCAAACTCCATAGTCATAGTCCCACCAAACATACCAACCTTAGTCCTCGCAGTTCGTAGGAAAGGTCGACCCAAGAGAAAAGAAGGTAAAGCATGGAAAGAATCATCTCCCATATCAATGACATAAATGTCAGCCGGAAATATAAAATCATGAATCTTGATTGGGACATCCTCCATGAACCCAACCGAGTTTACAACCGACTTATTAGCTAAGTGGATTGCAACCTGAGTGTCCTTAAGAGGACCATCATGAAAAGACTTATATAAAGAACTGGACATGACATTTATGGAAGCGCCAAGATCACACATGGCACCCTCAATAGTAATATTACTTACCTTACAAGAAACAATAAACATACCAGGGCCTGGACATTTAGGTGGTAGCTTTTTCTCGATCTGCTCCTCTGGTACTTCATGTACCCCCAAAAAAAATACTTCGTCCACGTCTACACATACCTACTTTGGGGGATCCTCGATCTCAATGACCTGTGTAACTTCCTCAACCTTCTTCTGAATATCTACAATCTACTCAATTGGGGGAGGTGGAGGGATGTCTGCCAGTATCTCAGGATCTCTACATTTCTGGAACAACTCTGGAAAGAATCTCTACAGGAAAGGAGCTCTCATCAAAATCTCACGTCGCCTCCTCACCTTTGCTTCCTCGTCTTGTTCAGGTGTAGTGTGATACTATCTATGGACTACCTTAGGCTCCATAGGCTCGCTCTCAATAGCTAATGATACGACATTTACATGCGCCTTTGGGTTAGGGATGGTTTGGGCGAGCAATCTACCCTGGTCCGTGAGTTTACCTACCTCTTTAGCTAGTTGACTAACCTGAACTGTTAAGTCATGCACAGTAGCATCATTAGTTGCTTTGTACTGTGTCATGTCTATTGCAAGGTTGTCAACCTTAGTGATGAGTGTCCTCATCATATCCTCTAAGGGTTTGGTAGTCTGAACAGGTTGGTGTTGTGGAGGGAGGGGTTGTCCTCTCGAAACAAACTGTGAGAAGTTATGATTTTGTGGCCCATAACTCAAATAGGGGCTTTTAACAGTTTGATCATATGTATTACTATTAATATTTTCGTATTGATTTCTATGAGGACCTTGGAATTCGCCACCTAAAGTGTTAACTTGTTCTCTGAACAAGGTGGGACAAGAATTAATAGTATGGCCAAAAGTGTCACAAAAGCCACAAATCTTGGCCTGAGCTTTCCCAAAAGCAAGGAAACGTTCCATGAGATCTGTGAGTTTGTCAAGCTTCCTATCAGTGTTGCTGTTGGGTTTTGGGGTTCATGCGTAGCGGAGATTTCAAAACTATTTTGAGAAAAACCCCAACAAGATCCGAATCTGATTCCATTAAAACACGTTTAAACTATGAAAACTTAATCATACCTCAGTCGCAATGTACCTTTCTAAAGGTTAATCAATATCTAAGGCGTTGCCAATGATGAACGCCCACAATCAGGAGTCCACACACGAACGGCAGCCGAGATTTGAAGTGCTAGCTTCGAGAGAATACCAAACCTTTTTGTTTCTCTCCAAAACGATCTAGAGCATACCAAAAAACTCTAAGTTGTTTCCTAAAACGAAAATAGAGTTTCGACCCTTTTTTAAATCTTTCGTACTTGTATTCTTACTCAAAGCGTCTATTTATACAACCTTTGTATATAGACGATTAAGTAAATTACACATATAGCCCTACGTAAAGAAGTATAAGTGTAATACACTACAAGGATATTTCTGTATAAAATTTTATCATATAAAATTTATTTTTCTGAACCATCTTAAAATCTTGCAAAACCTTTCTCAGTGTGCGACCCAATAGGCTCATACAACGTTGGCAGTGTACCAAAACACATTTTGGTATACAAGTCATAAGCGGCCTCTAGCAAGACATTATGACTACCCAAGTTGTACGAATGTCAAATCGATACAACCTAATCAATAGTGCATATAACATCCTTTTGTCACACGATATCCTTTTGATCAAACATAAGGCATGGAATTGTCATCCAACATGTTCAATCATACTAGTCTCAATCTCTAGGTAGACTGAAAACATCCAAGTGACATTGATCAATATCAATTCACTTAGACTAGGCCTTTTAACAGTCTAACACATCGAGGGATCCACTGGATATCTCTCTCTATATGAGAGGGACAAATTCTATCTGGATTACATAACTTCACTACATTATTCACACAATAACCAATCACAACCTTTGTAATCGTCCGGTTAAAGACAACGTTTGATTGCGTCAAATCACTATGTTCCTAATGTTGAAGGCTCTGGTACTCTCAAGTCAGATGACTGAATAATATACATATCATGAGAAACAACTATGACTTAATCCATGTGATGTTCTCATAGCGGGTCGGTCCAGTACTTTATTTTCTAACAAGTACTCATGATCTTTATTCGTATTCCTATACGTATGATCATCAATCAAGACTCACACTAGTCTTATTTCATTATAGTTCCCAGTATAATAATCGACTAGGGACATTTAGGATATTTCTGTAAATACCCATGGATCTTATTATAATGGAAACATGCAAATCAATTATAATAAACAGCAAATGAAATCCTCTATTTTATTAACTAAAATATATTCATAAAGACTATTAATGGATTGACCTAGGGCACATTTCCCAACAGTTGCTTGACCCACTTCCACTGAAGGTATGTCAAGAAGGCTCCTTATTCTCATCGTCGTCAACATATTGACGAGAATGACTAGCCATAGATTCAAACAACTCGAACATCTCGTCGGTTGTTCTCTTCTTATAGCCTTCACCACAGGTGTTGTCAATCATGCGTTTCTCAAGGGTCTTAAGACCGTTATAGAGGAATCGGACAAGAGAGGTTTTACTCTGACCATGTTGGAGTAACTATGCAATTAGTCTTTTGAATTTGCCCCAATAGTCATTGAAGGTCTCTCCCTTTTTCATTTTGATTTTACATATCTTTGAGATAAGCTGAGAAGACCAGGATTCGGGAAAGTATTCCCTTAAGAATGTTGAAATCAAGTCATTCCAACAAGTGATAGATCCCGGGAGGAGGTAAAACAACCATTTCAAAAAAGGCAGATTTTGCAACGAAATATTCCGTTGCTAAACCCTGTTTTTTAGTTGCTAAATGACTTAGCGACGAAATTAGCAATGGAAAAGAAGCGTTGCTAAAACCTTCGTCGCTATGTCACTCAACGACGAAATTCAAATCCGTTGCTACTATCCGTTGATATATATATTTTTCAGTTGCTAAACGACTTAGCGACAAAATTAGCAACGGAAAAGAAGCGTCACCAAAACCTTCGTCGCTACGTCACTTAGCAACGAAATTAAAATCCGTTGCTACTATCCTATGCTATATAGCAACGGATTATATCAAATATTTATTTTTAAAAAATATCCATTGCTAATCCGTTGCTATTTAGCAATGGAATAGCAACGAAATATATTAAATATTTATTTTTTAAAATATTCGTTGCTATTTAGCAACAGAATAGCAACATAATATATTAAATATTTATTTTTTTCAAAAATCTGTTGCTAAAGCAACCGAATAGCAACGAATTTTATAAAAAAATAAATTTTTAATATATTTCGTTGCTAAATAACAACTGATTAGCAACGGATAGTATTGAATATTTATTTTTAATAAATAAATATTTTGAAGTAAAAAATAAAAAATTTAAATAATAGAATAAATTGGTCCAAAAGTAGATATATTCATAAAAAAATATTAAGAATTTACAATAAAAGTCCTCAAGAAATTAAATTTATATCAAACTAATTAAATACCAACAACGACTAATCCAAGTCATCATCGACACCGTCCTCTACATAGTAGCCCTCAACATCATCATGATTGGTCATGGCACGAGAAGGCGGGGCATCAAAAGGTGGGGCCTGATGAGGTGAGGCATAAGAGGTGCTTGCCCCGGTATCGCCAAAGACTACACCAAGATGTTGTTGTCTCATAAATGCTAAGAGATGACACATCATCTCATCATGCCTCCGCTGCGCTTCCTGAAGAATGGTGATTTCCTCAGTCAATCTCAATATCTCTTGTGCCTGTGAAGTGGTAGCTCCTCCATTACCTTGACCTAATCTCGCATATGACCCTAAGCCATAAACATGCCCTCTCTCATCTCTGCCTGAAACCTCATAGAAAAGCTCATCCTCATCCACTAGCACGTCGGGAGATGCCTGAGTCATCTCCTCAAGCCTCCTCTGATAGTCCTCCCGCAAAAAGTAAAACGAAAATTCATTTACATACTTGTACAACCAAATCAATCTATATATAACAAAACATGTACAACCATATTATATCGATCCATATCTATACTATATATAATGGCAACTCAAAATGTTTTTCTCCGTTTTTCTTCATTAAGAGCCTACTACCCAAACATTAATTTTCTTAATTTTTTCAAAGTTGACTTTAGGCCTATAGCATTAATAGTTGCAACATTTTCAATTGTAGTTGCATATAAGAACATATATAGATGTGAAATGTAGTTTTAAACTCCACAAATTGAGTTGCCACCATTTCCACCCTTCGAGGTTTCAAAGACAATTTCAAATACCCTCCCAGTGGTCTTATATCAACTTTAAGCCATATATACATCAACTTCATGGAATCATCACATAAATTCATGTCTAGAATCACAATGCTAAGTCATTTATATCATTTTCCACATTAGTCCTTAAAATTGAATGGAAAATAATGAAAATAAAGAAAACATTTACCTCACTTTCTAGAAGCTTATAAGATCAGTTGAACTTGATTTCTTTTGAAATCAATTAACTGATTTTCCCTTACATTCCATCCTTCGATTTGATCAAGATCACATATTTTCCTAGTCCCTTTTCATCTCATGGCCACAACCCCCCACATCTCATACATAGAATCATATGAAGAAAGATGTAGGAATAAAAAAGAGAAAAAATGATGCCTTTAAGGGGTGAGACATTCATGACGATAAATAAAGAAACGAGAGGATTATTTCATTTTAAGTTCAAACCTTGTTGGACATCCATACTCCATAGATTTCCCATCATGAATTGAACTAAAAAGAGGCCCTAATGAGTCTAATTACGTTTAGAATCACAATGTTAAGTGATTTATAACATTTCCCACATATAGTCCTTAAAATTGAATAGAAAATAATGAAGATAAAGAAAACATTTACCTCACTTTCTAGAAGCTTATAAAATCAATCGAACTTGATTTCTTTTGAAATCAATTTACTAATTTTCCCTTGCATGCCATCCTTCAATTTGATCAAGATCACATATTTCCCTAGTCCCTTTTCATCTCATGGCCACAACCACCCACATCTCATATATAAAATCATATGAAGAAAGATGTAGGAATAAAAAAGAGAAAAAGTGACGACTTTAAGGCGTGAAACATTCATGAAGATAAATAAAGAAAAGACAGGATAGTTTTATTTTTAGTTCAAAACTTGTTGGACATCCACACTCCATAGATTTTCTATAATGAATTGAACTTAAAAGAAGCTCTAATGAGTCTAATTAAGTCTAGAATCACAATGCTAAGTCATTTATATCATTTCCCACATTTAGTCCTTAAAATTGAATGGAAAATAATGAAAATAAAGAAAACATTTACCTCACTTTCTAGAAGCTAATAATCAGTTGATTATAATTGGTTCACATATAATACTAAATATGATTAAGACAAATAATATTTAACCATCAGCCTAACTCAGGTTAATTAGTATTTAGATTATCACTAATTACCCTACTAAGTTTTCTTCCATCCTTTCCACTCTATCCGCTTCAAGACATATCGTTGGTCATGTTTTTCTTTAAGTTGTCTTTAAGGTTGAATAATTTATGGGAAGCCTTGAAGCTATTAGTTATTCAAGAAGTAGAGGTAGCACCAAGACAAGTTATGTAAGTTTATGTCAATATCTTCTAGACTTCTACATATACTTCGAAAGCCATTAGTTGGTTAGAAAAAATTATCTCTTTTCATGAATAATATTTTTCTTTGTCTTTGTTGCATTTTTCTTTGTTATGTGCATCAAGAAGTAGGTACAATCCCCAAAGGACAACAAAGAGAATATGGAGGAGAACTGGACTATAAATAGTGTATAGAGAGCAATATTGAGCAACAATATACAAAAAAATGGTGGCTTACATTTAACTTGCGAGACCTCTCATCGACGAACGTGCCTCGGTCATGACAGCGTGTGTGGGTGTGATTAAATAATGCGTTCACTCCCACTGGAGCCCCCACCTCATTATCCTACAAAAATGAAGTTGAAAATAGTAGTAATAAGTTAATTACTATAATAATTATATAAATATTCTTACAGTGGTAGTTATTTAATAAACGATACTTACCAATGACTCTTTATGACATGCAAATGACTTCGGACCACCGGTATATTTGGATATACCGGCTCTAGTTCCGTTCTTCTCACTCATTCTGTTCTTTAATGCTTGCTCAGACTTGGCCTTGTACTCTAGCATAGCCCATTTGGCTCGACATCCATCACAAACCTCTTGTGTCAGGAAACCTGGCCTCTCATTAGGTTTTTTGCGGCATTCACTCATCAACGATGAATATCTAGTCCCCGCTTTATGCAACTAGGCTACGTAGAACTTTGCATCTATAGCTCAATCCCATATGAAGAAACGCTGCAAAGAGAACAATTTTAATAAGTAAGCACTACAAAACACAATTTCAAGTCAATATAGCTATAAATTGATATTAAATTACTTGCCAATCATTCCAATAAATCTGTCGTGTGTGCTCAAGGACTTTCTTTCAAATGTATCCATCGGGGTGCATTTCACGTCTGAATGCCACACTAAGGTACTTAGCGACAATATTTCCAGGATGCAACCTATTGAAGTTTTTAAGCATTAGTAATTTTCATATTCTATAAAAAAAATATTGAAATAATCTATTTATAGAAAAACTTACCTTTCCTTGTCATCTAAACCCATGGGGATCTTTATGACTCGTCCATGCCTATCTCTAGGAGGCACTGTCGGGACATCATCATCATCATCATCATAACCATCCAAGTAATCTAATATCGACGATCTATTGGCAGGACCAGGTACTATGGCCGGAGGAGTAGTCCCCAGTGAAGAGTAAGGTGGGGATAGAGGATATCAGTTAGACGGCGATTGAATAGATAATGACTGAGACACCGAATGAGTAGACGATGGTCTACTCAATGATAGTTCAATCATGCCACGCTTAGGAATCCTCTGCGTAGGCTATCAACGACTCAATGATGTTGCATGTGCATTACCCTGGCGAGGATCGTACGATGATGGTCAATTGTCTAAAGGCCGACCATCGATATGCATAAGCAAGGCTCGAGGTGTACGTCCCTCTGGGTGAGTCGTCTTTGGCATCTATGTGTGGGGCTGTGATGACGCATACGACGAGTAGTAGTCTGAGGAGGTATGGCAGGAGCCGCAGGAGGATGCTCGACATAAGTAAAAGGAGTTGGCGTTGAGACCTCAGGATCGGGGGGTGTACAAGCATGATCAACCTAGGGGGTGTTGAATGTGATCGATTGCGGCAAGTTACAACCATGTCTAAATTACGAAAATAAAGAGATCAATAAACATCAACTAGTTAATTTATCACTGAATGCTAGAATGCAAGAAAAATGACATTAAAGGACTGGAATTTCCATGGCTAAGTAAAAATTAAAGTTAGGTAATATATATGATTTGCAAACTAAAAAAAACATCAATTAAAAAAAGAATTATCTTACTCAATCATTCTCAATTATAATTTAATTGTCATTATCTGACGACGCTTCTTCATCATCAGATTCCTCTACGTCAGACACGTGTGAATCGAATGGATCAGCTACATCTGTATCACTCAGGTTGAGGTCCTCTTCAACAAGGAAATGATTGGGTTTATCATCTTGAACTGCAACGTCAGCATGGGGAATGACTTCTTCTACGTGTGTGGAGATGTTTTTCTCATCGACAAACTTAGGTTGAAGCTTAGAAACAGCTAACCATTCAAGACAATCTCCTTGGGTAAGGTAGGAAATATACTTGACGTGCTTGCGCCAATATGAAGGATTCATATGTAATGACCCAGATATTTGGCTATTTGTGAATGATGATGTGTATTACATATTTATACTCGTATTTGACTGACCGGACAATTAAGTCGGTGAACGAGTACGAAAATTGGGTTACGGGTACACGGGAGATTTAAAACACTGTTAAAATATAAATAAATGAAATTTTGTATAATTTAAGTAATTATTTATGAGACAATGCGAAACTACGCGTGTGACGGAGAAATACGAACCGAGGAGCGCTAGACCAATGCGGGAGTCGGATAGTCTCGCAACATACAAGCTATGGGATAGAAATTGTTAAAGTGACAGCATAATGAAGAGAGCCATGAGATTGGCATTAAGATATGTATGTGTGTTGAGTTAAGATGATGAGGTAAAAGACCTATAAGGGCAACTGTTCAAAAAATAAGAAAGTGTTAACTTAAGGGCAAAAGGGTCATTTTACCCTTATTTTATATATATAAACAAACAAAAACCCTACACACACTATTCATCATCTCTTTCATAGAACCGCCGCCCACTCTCCTCTCCTACTTCTCCCTCTCGGTCGACACTCCTCCCCTCTCCCTTAGTGACCGGACACGACCCTCGTCGGAGGTTCTCTCTTTCTTTCTCGATCTCTCTCTCTTTCTTCACCGTGCCTCCATTCACACTTCTCACTCTCGTAAATCTACCATCGAAACACCACCGGCCTATAGTGTTCAAACCTCACCGGAGGTGTCTCTGTCACCGGAGCAGATTCTCTCTCTCTCTCTCTCTCTCTCTCTCTCTCTCTCTCTCTCTCTCTCTCTTTCTTTTCTCTCATTGGTTTTCTGACTGCCCTTATGGTGGTAGTTTTATCTGGCCAGAGTGACGGTTGTGGAGATTGGAGACAACCCAAGAGGCCATCGGAGCCTTGGAAGCACCCCAACGACGCGGCTATGAACAGTAATATGGGTGTACTATAAATGATTATCTTGTGTTGGAATGTCGGTCTGATCGGAGGGAAGGCCAATGCCATGGCTGGGACTCATCTCGGATGACATAAGGCGACTTACCAGAGCCATGACAGTCCTGGAGCACATCCCCATCGCGATCTCGGTAAGGTTGTTGACTTGTGTTTTTTACACCGTCATTTTTCTCGAACTATCGGTTGTCTTGCTACCTCGTCGAAATTGCTGAACTCGGTGGCACTGCTGATCGGATCACCTTGACCTTGGGGGACATCGGAGACCACACCAAGCCCTTGCTTGAGTCTCATAGCCCCGGAGTGACTGAATCAGTGGTGGTGGGTGTCCGTCATTAATGTCATGTAGATTTTGCCGTCGACTTCCGTGGTCATGTATGGTTTTTTTCCAATCCGGTTGAGGGGTTTTCTCAGCAACCCAATGCCACGGTAACCCCTCCCCAATGTCGGACAGTACCAAAGTGTTGCTATAAGGGTCTTGGTCGGTGTTGAGTGTTATTATCATGGTCGATTAGGGTGTGTGTTGTTGTGGGGTGCGTAATGGTGTGTGTACACCACAGTTCGGGTGCGGGGTGTATTATTGTGTTGGGGTGTCACTATGGGTATACATTTTCTTAGGGTTGTAATGGTTAATCGAGGTTCTTTATTCGTGATGTCATTTCATACGATTCTGTTGTCAAGTTGATTGACTTGATTTTGATTAAACGACTAGACTCGTTGTAGTTTCTTATCAATGATGAATGGTTTCGAGTTTCGATCATGGTAGTATTGTTGAATATAGTTTTGGTTTGAAGGATTCACGGCATGACCACGTTATGGTGATTCCGGATCCATAGCGAGACATTGTATTGGTGAACTATTAAATGTTTACGTTTTCATTTTGAGTGTATGGTCAGGTTGAGTTTCATGTTGAGACCAATTGTGTTTGATGTTGATTGAATGGTAGTGACGTCGTGGTCACGCCGCCGGTCCTCGAGACTATGGCGTTACCTATTAATGACTAAATCGAACCTATGATTTTTGAATAGGCTTACATATGTGTTGTAATTTCAAAACCTAAAAGAGTTGTGTTTCAATGGGTTTTTGGTCGTTTTATCAATTGGTTATTGAGTTGTCGAGTCCTTAAAACACGGGGAAAGTACTAAGAAGTTAACTTAGGTTTAGTTAACGACTTAACCTATTAACACGAATTTCCAACCTTGTTAGGTAGCTAGAAACTCGGGGATACGCGTTAGGATTCGCGGGAGTGTTGTTACGCAGGTCGCGTTGTCAGGTAAGTACACACGTGCCTTGTATGTGTGTATGTTAGTAGGCCAGTACAGAAATAGCATGTGATTTATACATACCTCTATTCATTGAAATTGTTGAATTGAGCCTTTGTTTGAAATTTCATTCCATATTGTTTGTTGTATGTTCTTGGCATGAGTATGTGTCTCGAAGGCATCATGTGCTCCCGCACTAGCTGGGACAACGAGGGTGCCTCCTGCAGGGGTAACTGACCACCCCTAGTGTTATGTGTACTGGGTACTAGATTCGAGAGGTGTTGCGATGCCTCTCAATTTCAAGCTGCGCTAATGTTGCGACATTGCCCGGGGAGATCTTGCGAGATCTTTGCCGTATTGTTGTGAAATTAGACCACTCATGGGCCTCTTTTGAATGTTAGAACATGAAAATTTCGATTGTTTATCTATCAGTCTGTTTATCATGCACTTGATTTACTTAGTTTCCTGCTCTTTTATTTTCGTGTGATATTTAGACTGCTTTACTTGTTGAATCATAAATTATTGTTATATTCTTCTGGCACTACTTTCGATTTTCTTCAGTTGCTCACCGTTTAGTTTGAGACGGTGGGTGCAAATAGGGTGGATAGCTGTAAGGGCAAAGGGCCCTACCTAGGAGACCTACTTTGAGGACTAGCAGTGGAATCAGGGAGACTTTATAGTATGCGTTTATGTTTTGCTTACTTGTATATTATTTCATACATATGTTTTGGAATTATTGAACTTGGCATTTTTTTATGAGGCTGGTATCATGTATATATATGCTTATCGAATTGTACATGAATACCCAGAGTTTGCCACACTTTTAGAATTCCTATATTTCCCTTGATTGAGTTATTTCCCGTATTATACTTGTTTAGTCTTCCGCTGTGTATTATTGCAATAACTCTTTCATAAATTGTTAAAAATTGATGAATCGAAGGCTGACTAGGCTCGTCAGGTTGCCGGGTGATGACTCAAGGCCTGCATGGGTCTAGGCTAGACGTACCCAATTGCACGGGGAAATTGGGGCCTTCACATCATATTTGTTGTATCGATGATTTTTGTGTACATTAACCAACTTGAGTAAACGGTGAACTCGTGTACCATTGCCCAAAGTCGAATCGAACCACTGACACTTGAACAAAAAAGTATGATAGCACCCTAAACCAATGACTTCTTCAACTCGACCATAGTAGTCGAAGCCGTTATCAGCGTAGTTGGAGCCTTATACCCAAACTCCACTATTATCGGTCGATCTGCATCTTGACCGGTGGTTCACACTATTAAACTTGTACCCATTCACAAGATAACCATGATAAACTGAGCATAAATTACTAGGGCCACGAGAAATGTAGATGATTGTCTCATCGTCAATATTATGGCATGCCTGCACAAAGCAATTGTGCATAATAATTTTTTAACATTAATAATTATTTAGTTTATGGTGTATAATAAAATAAATAGAGTATTAACATTACATATTCTTCGAACCAATGAGCAAAGTGTCACTCAAGGCTCTCATCAACAACAAAATTAGTAATGTTCAACATCTGTGCACGTAATTCGTTGAAGTATAACCTATAAGGAGTTGCATAAATATGAGAAGGCGAGTGTATTTAACTGAAGTTGTAGAATTTAAAATATATGATAATATCATATATTAAATAAACTTATGAGATGTAAGACTTAATTTCTAGACAATTAAGTAAGACATAATTGCGAGCAGCAATGTATTCTCTTTCCTCAAGGTATCGAGCGGTATGCTTACCTGATGTTCGATCTCAATGTGTAAAAATGGAAAAGCTACCTGGAAAAGTTAGTGTGGACCCTACGCCATCATCATCATTGCGAGGCACTTGATCATGCGTCATCACAATGTGATCCTTGAAGAAATAAGAACAAAACGAAGTTGCTTCTTCCAATAGGTAAGCATTGCAAATCGACGCCTCTACTTTCGCTTTGTTTCGAACATTTTTTTTAAGATCTTGAAGGTGCCTAAGAACCACATTTATGTTTCAAAACACTCGTTAACCGATGTAAGTAAGTAAAGTATAGTTCTAAAACATGAAGAAAACTATTTAATTTACCTTTCAAATGGATCATCCACCAAAATTGTACTGGCCTAGCTAGACGAGCCTCATGGGGCAAGTGCAAGGGAAGATGCTCCATCGATTCAAAAAAACTTAGAGGAAATATCTTCTCCAACTTGCACAAGATTTTTGAAATGTCACGGTCTAACAGAGCGATATCATTACGTTTTATATTTCAAGCTGCTAGGGTACTGAAAAAAAAAGCTCAACTCACTAATAGCTAGCCAAACTTTTTCATTAAGGAGTTCTCGAAAGGCGATTGGTAAAATTCTTTGCATGAAGAAATGACAATCATGACTTTTTATTCCAAACAATCACAATCTTCTTTCATCAACACAACGACCAAGATTTGAAGCATACCCGTTTGGAAAACATATGCGTCCTACCCATTCGCAAAGTTTTTTTTTTCTTGATTTGTCAATTGTAAAAATCGCCTTGGGATATTTTTTTCACATTGGGTCCATGTGCAAGGAAGGGAGGAGGTAAATTTCTTGTACGTCTAGCCTAAACTTTGCGTTGTCTTTGGTTTTTCCAGAAACACCTATCACTGTGTTGAACATGTTATCAAAGACATTTTTCTCGATATGCATAACATCTAGATTGTGCCTTATGAGATTAGTCTTCCAGTAAGGCAAGTCCCAAAGATGCTCTTATTTCTCCATCCTGTGGTTTTTTCGTGTCTTGCATTTGTCGCTTTCGCCCCTAGTTCAATTACCTTCATCAACCCTAAACGTTCAATTTCCATCAATAATTGTTCGCCGAATTTTAACAAATGTGCTCTTTCATGTAACACACTTTTTACTATGCGAAAATCGTCTATATCTCTCCTAAGAATCGAACCTGATGGTAAAATCGACGGTGACAGTCAAACCATGAAGTCTTCCCACCGTGTTTCAACTGGAACATAGTTGTATCATCCATACAATATGGACATGCCATCTTACCGTACGTGCTCTACCCCGATAGAATGCCGTAAGTAGGGAAATTGCTTACAGTCCACATGAGGGCAACTCGCATAAAAAAATTAGACTTTGAATATACATCATATGTAACTGCACCATCTTGCCACAAGTTTTGTAATTCTCTTACCAGCAGTTGTAAGAAAATGTCAATTCGTTGACCTGGATGTGACGGTTCAGAGACGATTATAGTAAGAAACATAAACTCTCTTTTCATGCACATTAAAGGTGGAAGATTGCAAGGAGTTAGTATCATTGGCCATGATGAGTATTGCTTTCTTGAAACACCAAAAACTTGAAAACCATCAGTGCACAACCCCAAACGAACATTTCGCACCTCAGCATCAAAATCTTCATTAACCTCATTGAAATGCTTCCATGCAACTGAATCAGAGCAATGTTGCATGACATCTTCCGGTGAGTAGTGTTTCCCATGCCGTCGCATATGTCGTGCAGTTGTTTCTGATGCATAAAGACGTTGTAATCATGGAGTTAACAGAAAGTAATACATTTGTTTACGCGCTTTTTGATTCTTTGACATGTTGGGTCGCTCTTGATCGTATCTGAACTTCCAACAAAACTTGCACCACTCCAACTCAGAGTCTACACCCCAAAATATCATGCAATTGTCTACACAACAATCAATTTGCTCGACAGGCAAACCCAATCCTCACATATGTCTCTTGGTGTCATAGAAGATTTTGACAAGCGAGTTTTCTTCTGACAACATATCATGAAAAAACTGTAAGATGCCGTAGCAAGCTCGTTCAGAAAAACGAAATTCTGCTTGCCAAAAGCATTGTAAAATATAATTTAGTTCTTATTTTTATAAGATCTTATACAATTGATTTCACTTATTCATCACAAAATAACAAAATATTAACATTTATTTTTAATTCTTAATTTTAAAAGATAAATTAATCCAACAAAAATAAAATTTAAAAACTATTTAAAAATGTTTATAAATACCTCTCAAGCAATATATATCAATCTCTCCTCCACGCGTGGTGGTGACGACCACAATACTAACAATAAAGTGTCACAAACAATAATTAATTAATATATTCTCACAAACTATAACAAAAACACGAAAAACTCCCAAGAATACCCTCATTCAAGTGTTTTAGCAAAAACAGAAATAAGTGCAATTCAGTAATTTCAATCAATTTCAAATTTGTGTTTATGGTCCCTTCTCTAATTTATCTCCACGAAACTAGCGGTTTCAAATATATAGTTTCCTTTTAAAATCCAAAAATTAAGGAAAACCACTCTTTAGCGGTTATCAAATATATGCTTTCCTTTAAAAATCTAAAAATTAAGGAAAATCACTCCTTATTTAAGAGGAATGTGATTATCTCTTTCACTTTCATGGCTCCCTCTCATCTCTCAAGGTTGGCACTTTTAGACGGTTTGGCAAGTCATGAATATTGAATTCTTTATCTACCACGTACGTGTCAACATCGATCCATTTCTTTCACTAATTACCACCGTCTACAACTTTGTAGGCTACACATCTCTTCTTGAAGTGCAAGCATTGAGATTCAAGATTATGATTTTTGAAGAGAGCAAAGAGGTATTGGAAGGCAATTCTTGAAATGCCACACGCATGTAAGGACATATTTCAAATATTTGAGATTAGAGATCTATACGCGAATCTTTGTTTCTAAATATTTTTCTTCAAACTAGCTATTTGAAATAGTTTAGGCGTTTTTACATATGAAAAACACACTCCATCGCTACTAAACCTATTGCTTCTCTTTCTACTTGATGTGGCGGATCTGATCATTTTTAGATTTTTATTGTTATGCATGGCTTATCAGATGTCAATGATCAATCACCACTACAACATGGAGTAAGCACAGGTGAAGAACAAATTCACGAACAGACTACACAATTGATAGATAAAAAAAATAAATTCAAATTTAAAAATATGGCTATATAGAAAAAAGAAATTGCGTCATGTACCCGTTGACTAGTTGTAAATAAAATAAATACCGTAAACAAAATTAAGTAAAAAAATAGTTAAAAAATAAAAATAATAACTGCAAAAGAAGTGCGTGAGGGGTAGGGGTGGCACGAGGAGGGGCGGCACAGGGAGCTAGGGCAGCTATGAGGAGCACCGAAGGTGGCGGGAGTGAGGACGGGGAGAGAGAGGGGCGACAGTGAGAGAGACCGTGAGAAGGGGAGAGAGGGCGATCGGAGTGAAGGAGAGACGAGAGGGCGGCAGGAGTGAGGAAGGGGCGGCAGGAGGAGAGGGAAGCAAAGACGGTGAGGGAGAGAGAGGGGTGGCGAGAGGTCGGGAGGGGGCGAGAGGAGGCGACATCAGTGGTGGAGGGCAGCGATAAGAGCGGCGGAGGTCAGCGGCAGCGGCGGAGGCAACAGGAGCACGCTTGAAAAATTAGGGCTGGGGAAGATGGGTGGGTATATATATTGTCTTTAGCAACGGATATATTTTCGTTGCTATTTAGTTGGTAATTCAACCTAGAAACAAAATAGCAACATAAAATCTAGCAACAGAACTAATTCCGTTGCTAAGAATTAGCAACGTAATAGAAACAGAATAGCTATTCCGTTGTTATTTCGTTGCTAAGTTGAATTTACAATGGAATTAGCAAAGGAATAGCTAGCAATGGATCCAATTCCATTGCTATTTCCGTTGCTTACTGAAATTGGAAAATTGGGCACAAACTTTACCAACGAAATAGCAACAAAACATTTTGGAGGCAAACTTTGGCACCAGATTTAGCAACGGAATAACGACAAATTTTATTTCGTTGGTAATTTTTTGTTGCTAAAATCGAAACCCACTCGGTGTCACTATTCTGTCGATTTTTGTTGTTAATTAGCAATGCAATTCATTCCGTTGTTAACTTTTGTTGCTAATCTTACTTGTTTTTGTAGTGAACCATTTTTGCGCTCTGTCTTTAAGACATAATGGTCTTGCCATCAATTTGACTTAATCTTTTTGTGCTCTAGGTGGCTTTATCATTAAACATTTGGAGTCGAAATCTTTAATGAAAGTCATCGGATCTTCATGATCTAAGCCATGGAAGGAGGGTAAAAGGTTTAGGGAACTAGACTTAAGCTCAAAGTTAACCCTACGAGCAGGATATGCAATGTAATGGGGTTGATGTGCAAGGAGAATTTGCATCTCCTGATTTTCAATCTCAATGGTGATGCGGGGCACATCATGTGCTCGTGAACGTGCAGGTTGAACACATTAGGTGTGTGTGGCTGAAATTGGGGGATTAGAGACCCCCTCGGTCCTAATGGTGCCCTATCCTAATTATCCCTTTGATTTTGATTATTCCCCTAATCTTGGGGAGGATTGTGGCTTGTGGTCGTTATCCTCCATTTATGGAGAATATGAAACGCTAAGAGTATCTTCGGAAGCTTGTTTCCGTTGGCATGCTTATCTCGCATTCCGTCGGCAAGTCTTCTCAATCTCCAGATCAAATGGTAAAGAGGATCCAATGAAGTGTGATCGACGAAGACCCCTATGCATAAAATAAAGGAAAGAAAAATCTAAATCAAGTAGGACCTAGTGCCCGACAACAATGCCAAAATTTGACGTGAGTCGTAACACGTCTAATACAATTCTCGATTCCTAGACCGAAAACTACAGAAGACTGCAGTAGTGGCAAACTCGAGATCAAACCACAAGAACTAGGTAACTGACTTAGGTTTCTAACGGAGAAGAGAAAACAGGGGATTTTGTAAAACTTTTGGAAACTTTGAAAACCTTGGAAATAAAGTAATGCAATAAAAGAAAATCTAGGTATTCAGCTTCATGGTCTTCGCAATACAACTTAGAATTTATTCCATTAATCCTTGGTTCATAAACGATATGAGACTAATCTATGATCTAGTGTAGCTATAGATCCGGTGACACACTCGGTTCCTCGCACTTCTTGATGTTGGCAGCCAAGGTACGATCGTTGACTATTTCCCTAGCCAAACACGCAACTTGATCGCTTATGCTCCAGATTTAACGCGTTGGCCACATTAATTCGATTCGTGAAGGTACTTCACCTAGACAACCGGATCATTAGTGCTCCTAATTTAGCCTAGATCCCTAAGGTACTTAACCGGTTGGTTAATTGTTAGAAGTTTGATTTTACTATGTGGAAAGACGTTTCAACTTCAATGACTAAGGGCAGTCAATCTAATATGCATGCACAACACTATACATACAATCAAATCTAACCCTATGATTAAAAACAATACCAAAGAGAATAAACCAAAAAGGGAATCAAGAGAATTAAATATAAATAAACCTCATAACAAAATCCCAAGTCACAAAGCTTGACCGATCCACCTTCAACCTAGAGAAATGAGATTTGCTAGACATAAAAAAGCCAAAAACCTAATTTCTAATGCAAAACGGAAGTAAAACAAGAGTTCCTTTCATTTGAAAGCATATTGGTATTTATAGGAACACCCCAAAGTGGGTTAAAAACCTAAAATCCTAATAAGTAAAATCCCAAAATTTCAAGTCTTTAGGGCAGCGGCGATGTGTTCAAGACATGTTTTTTAGCTCTTTGGTTCACTTGTATGTGAGTCATGCCATGAGAATTTGTTCATCACGGAATCCTTACGGCGTATTTTTTTCTCTGCCTTGCAACGCAATTTTGGACCACTTAGAGGTCGAATTTGAAGAAGCTTGTGAAACAACAAGTCATTTGGATTTGCGATGAGAAAGTTATGACCTCTATACTGTGTGTCGCACTGTTAAGCCACACTTGACCAAACTTGACCAAACTTTACCAACTGTGTGTTGCACTTTTGAGCCCCTTCAATTCCGTATCTCAAGATGCTTATGAGGGATGAAAATGTCCGTCTCAAAGCCTTCTTTCCAACAAGACCAATGACGAATCGTTTTGACTTTAGATGTGAAAGTTATGGCTTGTGAACTGAACATCACTCAATTAAGTTCATAACACGCCTTTTGCTACAAAAACGTCCAACTCATGTAAAATCCCTGAAACACATAAAATAAGTATTTATCACTTTAAAATAAGACAAATATAGTCCATTAACCCCTGATAACCTATACTAAATCATGAGTAAATGAACACTCATCAGTCGTTGTAATCGAGAATATCTAACTATTATGGGCAAAATCAAGTATTTTTTTTCATCGTTTCATTTTTTTTAGCTTCAAAAATTTTTCATTCGTTATGTCGCTCGTAGGTTTTAGACATACAAGGCCAAGCTATCATCGAGAACTTTAAAGAGGTCTCAACAACAACGCAGGTCTCAATCTTGAAGGGAGGTGATTGTGACCTCTATGGGAAGTGATCAAAACCTCTTTAAAGGTTAAACCGTATCTAACGTTGTTTGAAAAAAAAAACACTCATACAACATTTTCAATCTAGTGCAATTACTCTACAATGGCCAAAATTGGGAAATAAAGAGGATTGGAAGTGATGGGGTAAGGGTAAGGGAGATGGGGTTTGAAAGTTGAAAGAGAAAGGTGTTTCGAGGTTTTAGAGAAAAAAAACATAGGGTATATTTAGCAAATGAGAATTTTAATGAGAATTTGTTTGAGTAACGATGTATGTTTAGCAAAAAGTGTGGTTCGTTTAGCCATTCTCTCCAAACAACAAAGACGAAAGAATAAGAATAAAGATACATGTTAAGTTGTATGAAAAACTTAAACCAACAAAATAAGTTTTGTATCCACAAGTATGTTTTGAATTATAACCAACAATTGTTGGAATACCACATAAAGGCATGCTAATAGCGCATTGATCAATCTTGCTACCGCAAAGCAAACAAAAGTACGTATTCCATTAAAGAGGAGCAAGTTGGTTGTGTTTGTACACCAGTAATCAAGAAGTGACTGAGTTTTCTATAATAAACCAAAAGTCCCTGCCTCTTAATAAATCACTTTGGTCTAACTTGTCTCACTTAAAATAAATGAATTCATCTGATCTAATATGTGATGATCAGTCTAGGTTGGGGTTGTGGCACACCCATTATTAATATAGGACCTCTGTGTAACGTTCATCTTTTCTTTGTGAGTGTGGGTTTGCTTAGAATAAAGACAATACATAAATAAGCAAATTGTTTTGTTTTCTTCTGTAGAGAAATCGAAATTTCATTAATCATTTATGGTTCAATATAAGACTAGACATAGAATTAAGTACATTGATTCACTAATCCTATTTGTTCAAACAAACTGCCAATAATTTGTGTGTAAATGCAAAATTGAAACAGTTTGACAATCTGGTACTGCTCTCTACAATGGTGCAACTCATGACAATACACAAAACCATTAGAACTACAAAATGAATAATAAAACTTTCCAACAAGGAGAAGAAAAATCAAAAACTTCCAACTAGGGAGGAATTTAAACTAACTATAAAATAAAGCTACACACAAGATCAATCTAGTGTGCTGCACAAATCCACGCAACATCGTTGATTCAGATGCACTATAACAAGGATGAACCAAACTATACAATTCTTAATAGATTTGTTGTTTAGTTTATGAACATAATGCATAAGGAAATTGATTGGAACTACCGCCAATTGAAGAAGAGGATCGACGGTTGTTCAAAAACAAAAATTACAAAAGTCAATCATGAAAAATAATTTTAGTGTTTTTTTATTATAAATAAGCATATTGTTAAAAATGGTTGTGTGAATACAATCAAATTCTTTTGAATACTTTTGTAAGCTGTTTTTAAGGCTAACAACAGAGAAAATTCACACTGGTAAGCACATTGAGAGAATCAAAAGTGATCACGGCAAGGAGCTCGAGAACTCAAAGTTTCAAGAATTTTTCAAGAAAGTCGGGAATACATCAAGAATTCTCTGCACCAAAAACACCTCAACAAAATGGTGTGGTGGAAATAAAGAACATACATGTGCAGGAAATGGCCAGAGTCATGTTTACCTTCAAAGATCTTCCAACCAAGCTATGGGCTGAAGTAGTAAGCACAACATGCTACATCATCACCAGAACATACCTTCGTCTTTTTACTCACAAGACTCCCTGTGAATTATGGAAAGGTAATAAGCCTAACCTTGCTTACTTTCATATTTTTGGAAGCAAATATTTTGTGATGAAGGATAGGGAGGTGCTAGGAAAGTTTGACTGAAGAAGTGATGAAGTAATCTTCTTGGGATACTCATCATCAAGCAAGGCCTACAGTTCTCAATCGGCACACTCAAAATGTCATGGAATTTACCAATGTTGTATTTGATGATGTTATTCTAGAAAATGGAGCACCACCAATTGCAAAGAATGATGATGATCCATTGTCAGGTACAATTGCTCCAATTCCTCCAGTTGCAACCGATACGTAGCTGACTCCAGAACAAATAATGGGCAGAGTACTCATAACAGTAATGAAGAACTTCCCTTGAAGGATCATGAACCTTCAACTATAGTCCAAAAGGACCATCCAACAGATAACATCATTAGAGAAATGGAGGAAGGAATTTTCACACGAGACAAAGAAGGACTAGACTACAAAAGTCTAGCTAGGTATGATGGCTATGTCTCCTCTGTTGAGACTAAGAATGTGAATGATGTACTATAGGATGAATACTAGACTCTTGCTATGCTAAACATGTTTCAAAGGCTCGATGTATGAACTTTGGTTCCAAGACTACAACATGCTAATGTCATTGGCACCAAGTGGATATTCCAAAATAAATCAGATGCTCAAGGAGAAGTTGTTAGAAATAAAGCTCGTCTAGTAGCTCAAAGGTATAATAAGGTAGAAGGAATATATTTTGATGAAATTACACACCTGTAACACGTTTAGAATCTATTCGATTACTTCTTGTTATTGCTTGTTTATGGGTTTTAAGATGTATCAGATAGATGTCGAAAGTGCATTTCTGATTGGCACCATTAATGAGGAAGTGTACGTGGAGCAGCCAAAAGGATTTGAAAATCCTTCCTATCCTAATCATGTGTTTCAACTAAAAAAAAAGCTCTGTGTGGGTTAAAAACAGGCTCCATAGGCTTGGTATGACAGACTTGCCAAGTTTTTACTAAATCAAGGATACAACAGAGGAAGTGTTGACAAGAAATTGTTTGTGAAGAAGCAAGTGTTTTCCGTTCTTATTGCACAAATATATGTTGATGACATTGTGTTTGGTTCTTTTGATCAGGCTTTAGTTGATGAATTTCTTACTAACATGCAACAAGAATTTGAGATGAGTATGGTAAGGGAGCTTACTTACTTTCTTGGTTTAAAAATTAAGGAAACCAGCAGAGGTACATTCCTGTCTCAACAAAAATACACTTGCTCCTCGATCAAAAGTTTTTTATTGTAATAGGCAAAACATGTTAGAACTCCTATGGGACCTAATGAGAAGTTGTTTAAAGATGATAGTGAGAAGCCAGTAGATTAATCCCTTTATCGAAGCATGATAGGAAGTTTTCTTTATCTCACTACTAGCAGACCTGACATATCTTTCATTGGGGTATATGTGCACGCTATCAAGCTATACATAAGGAATCTCACTTGACTATAGTCAAGATGTTAATTCGATATGTAGCTGGCTCTTCAAATTTGGGCTTGTGGTATTCTTCAAACTCAAGTTATTCTCTAGCAGGTTATAATGATACTAACTGGGCAGGAAGTGCAAATGATCAAAAAAGCACCTCAAGAGGAATTTTTTTTTTTTTACAGGAACCAACATGGTTTCCTGGTTCAGCAAGAAATAGGTTAAATATATTGCAGTAGGAAGCTGATGTACTCAACTACTCTAGATGCAACAAAATATTGCGGGACTACAACATTCAGTTACAACTACTGATTGTCTTCTGTGACAACCGAAGTGCAATAGATATCTCTAAAAATCTAGTCCAGCATTCTAGAACTAAACACTTCGATTTAAGGTACCATTTTATTTAAGATCTTGTTGGAAAAAAAGTAATCACTCTGAGCACATTTCTACTGAGAATCAATTAGTTGATATTTTCACTAAAGCTCTTGGTGCACATAGGTTTGAGTTCCTTAGAAAGGCTATTGGGTTATGTACTTTTCCTATGTAATTCTAAGTGCTACTCCTCCCTTTGTTATTTTTTAATGATTATGTTTATTTAAAAAAAAGGGAGTAATTGGCGAATTTGTTTTTACATTTTTATTAATTGAGAGTCGTTAAAGCATTTTTACTGTTGTGAGGATTAGTTTTGACTTTTTATTATTTGTATTGATCCTTATAAATTAAGGGTTGTGTGAGTTTAAATATGTTATGTGACAGCCCTAGTTCCACAATCTTAAACTGGGCCCCGCCCAACCTAAACTTACGTGAACGCCCGAGCCAATCTCACTGAATCACGCAAGCCTAGTTAGCCTTCCTTTACTATTTACTATGTAGAAACCATAAAAGTTGAGTTAATCAATTAGTGAGTTATCATAGTTATAACGAAAGCAATTAAATCTCAAACTAATCAATTAAACTCACAAACATACAAGTTAAGACAACCTAGAGTGTAGAAACCCCGCATATGTATATCATCAACAATGAATGGTCAGAGGAGAGTAACATACATATATACATGCCACAGATCTCTCAAAACCTATATAAAACCCAGTGTTTTAATACATATACAAAAAGTAATACAAAAATGAGTCACTTATATCGGACAAGAGGAAAGAACTGCTCCGGTATCCTCATATGATATCTTCTAGCTGTTAAGCCTTTCCCTTACTAAACTGTGGATCTGCACTCTGTCAAACATAAGAATGATGAGCCCAGGTAAGTAACGTCAGTAGGACAAAAATACAACATTTCAAAATAAATAACACAATATAATTCATGCATATAAAAAGAAAGGAATAGGGAACAAATGAATATATAAGACTATGAAAAAATCAATCAAAAATGGAAGGTCCATAATACGAAAATCGAATACCAAGAAGGCTTAACCAAAAGTTTGTTGAGTCGCGCAAAAGCCTAGCAACTCGGGTTTAGAACGAGACAACCTATTAGCCCTAACGACTACGAGATATCCACAGGCCTGGATAAGTGCCCCCAATGTACATTCAATTGGGAGGTATCAATAGCGTCCAGCGTCTAGATAAGAGCTCATACCACAGATAAATAGTAACCATGACTCACTTGCCAATGGACCACTCAACCAATGGAAATTCCAAAAGAAATACGGAACAGAGCAATAACAACAAATTAAAGGCTAACTGTAAAATTCCTTACTGGTTCACTTACCTGTATACAAGCTAACCCGTATTCACATGAACTCTGACTCGCCTCCTACGAGTCCCCGAATGATCCGTCAATGACTATAACTCCTAATAATCCAATTAAATTGAAAAACCTCATTAATTACTTCTTAATTTATCCAATTTTCCACAATTATTTTATTAGTGTAATTGTGTCGATTTCTAGGGTATTATGTTGTATTTGGACCCATTTGGATACCTGCGAGATCCCCAAGATTTTCTATAATTTTATCTAAATTTTCAATGTGGACAGTGTTATGCCGTAAGTGGCTTCATGGGGTGTTGGACTAAGTGTTGTCATACTTACACTTCACTCGATATTTTGATGCAACAAACAATGTGAAGTAGTACTAACATGTTTGTCAAGTATTTCAGTATAACAAACTTTGTTAGACTCACAAGTTCAAATGAAGCTGAACATCACAAGTTCATACAAAGTGGAAGGAAAAAAAATCGGAAAAGCTCAATAAGTGATTAAGATAAGCAAAGGCACTGTAAAGCATATATGGAGTTATGTACGTCATTTTTTAGGTATTAGAGTTCAATTTCATAAGCCAAATGCATTAGAATCATGCATTTCATCATTTTTGGAGTTTCAATCATTTAATGTCTTGAATTTCGAGATTTTCAATTCTGCAAGTTTTAAAATGTTTTAAATCATACAAACATATTTTATAGCCTGCATTTGATTGCACAAATTGTCAAAATCAATTTTGAATGCACCGATATGTGTTTAGATAGCTTTTGGATTAACATTAAAAATATTTGTAGAAAAGCCCCTATGTATAACCTGGATTTTACATTTTCGGGATTTGTGAAAACATCTGGACCATCTAAATAGGTTATATGACACATAAGAAACATGTGTGACATGTTACATGAGGTTTAGTAGGGTCCCAAATGTGATAAAGGGTCGCTAACTGTATGGCCAAAAATATTTATTTTGAGGCCCCTGACAATTAGCGCACTATTATTTATATTAGCATGCTAAGTGCAGAATTAGCGCACTAGGTTAAAATATTAGCATGCTAATTGTTTTCCTAACAAATTTTTTATAAAGATGAAAATCACACTTTAATTTGAATTTTTAGATGAAATTTGAGCCCTTGGATACCTAAAACGGTCATAAACACTTATAAAGGAATGTAGTGCTGGGAAATGTGTCCTAGGCCAATTATATAAATATTGTTTAACTATTATAAGTAGATGCATTTTTCTTTTATAATAATATCCATGAATGATTATTGTATTATGCTGAACGTCCATAGTCAGTTATTACTGTGGGAACAATAATAAATTAAGACTAGTATGAGTCTTGATTGATAGTCATGTGCTGATTATTCATATACAAATACGGATCAAGATCATGAGTATTTGTTAGAAACAAATACTAGACCGACTCGCTATGAGAATGCTTCATGGTCAATGTCATAAGTGATTCTCATGATAGTTATATCATTTAGTCCTTCGACTTGAGATCATCAAAGACTCCAACATTTAGAGCACTATGATTTGACACAATTAAACGTTGTCTTTAATTGGATGATTATAAAGATTGTGATTGGTCATTGTCCGACTAATGTGTGGAAGTTGTGTGATCAAGATAGGATTTGTCTCTCTTTTAGAAAGAGATATCTATTAGGCTCCTCGATATGTTAGACTGATAAATGATCATGTCTAGTGAATTGATTGGATCAATGTCTCTTGACAATTTCAGTCTACTCAAAGATCGAAACTAGTAGATTGAACTATAAGGGTGACATTCCATGTCTTAAGTTCAATTAAAAAGATATCGCGTGACAAAAGGATGTGATATACAATATCTATTAGGTTGTATCGATTTATTAATCTTAATACCTTGGGTAGCCATAATGTCTTACTAGAGGTTGCTTATGACTTGTGTGCAAAAAGGCTTTTGGTTCACTGCCAACATTGTATGAACCTATTGGGTCGCATACAAAGAACGGACTTGCGTGATTTAATATTATCTAGGTTGATGAATTTTATTTGATAAAATTCATTTTGAAGATTCTCATTAAGTGTTCTAGTTTGACTAAGATTCAAAACTCTCTTACATTTCTAGTGTGACTAGAAATTTAATCTCTTAAAGAATCTTATTTTGAATAGGACTCTAATTGGACTTAAATTATGACTTTCATTCTTATTTGAATTTTAGATAAATTATAACTCTTATTGGATTAGTAATTGTAGATTTTCTATGACTATCATTTTTAGAATTAGACTTTATCTAAGACTCTATTTAGAGTATGATTATGAGATGGAGTTCTTTTACAACTCGACCTATTGAACTATAAATAAGACATCAAGGTCACAATTGTATGATGAGAGAGACTTTTCATGTTAGACTTTTCTAGAAAGATTTTTCTAGAGAGTTTTTTGTTTCTTCCTTAGAATTTTTTATGCTAGCATTCCAGATTGTGATCATTCATTCGTGTGTAGATTTCTGATAGAGGACGTTCGTCTCTGGCAACGTCTTGAAGGAATCGATCAACACTAAACAAGGCAGACATGGAGTTGTGCTTGTTAAGGTATGGTTTTTCTCTCATGATATATCAATTTAATGGAATCGATAGGATCCTGATTCGGGGATATTCGAAAAGGTTTCAAAATTTTCGCTACACTTGATCCCCGAAACCTAACATGTAGAACATAACAAAACAACAAGAACACACAAACTTCTCTTGCTTAAAGAATACACAAAGTGCTCAAAAATCATGATTTTGCAAGAAAAGTGATGATCTAATACATACACTCGCTTGGAGATTATTGCGGCTGATCTTATACACATCAAGTGACGTCAAAGGAAGTGTTTTAAGGCTTACAACTCTTGCTGAAAATTGATTTTCGGATATCACACTTGTGGTTGTAAGATTTCTTGATTTCCTACTCTTTTTGGGCTTAATCTTTACTTTTTGTTTGGAGTATTTTTTAGAAATCATTTGTGGTGTTTTTAGACATAGTTGTCTTGGATTTTGAGCTTAATCTTGATGTCATAAATCTTAAGACTAATTTGTACTTATTGGGTTTAAACTTGATTTTTAAAGTGCATGAAATTAGAGAAACTACATTGAGCTTAATCTCTATTTATTATTGTTGGTTTTATTGAAGTGTACAAAACACAACTAAAAGAGCTTTTGTACTTAAACTTGATTTTCTATAAATCCAAATATTGAGTGCACTTTTCATAATGCACTACATTCACTTGAAACATACTTGTGTTTAATCTATACTTGATTTTGTGGTTTCATATTTGTGTTGTTTTAGCAACATATTTTACAAGGGCCTTGTTCTTAATCTAAACTTGTTTGTGACCCAAGGTTTTGATTGCACAACTTGAGCTTAAAATTGCATCTTTTATTTGTGTATCAATTAGTCATTTATTGGAACCAAGTTGAGCTTAATCTATACTCTTCTTAATTGGTTTCAATATTGAGAGTTAGCCCATAAAAACTTAATTTTACAAGACATCTCAATTGGCAAAGTCTCACTTGCATCGATTCATTTTAGGATTATATTTGGCTTGTAGGAGGAGAACAACTTATACCACTTTACCTTGTAAAGCACACTTTCATTGTATTCATTGAACTTTGATCGTAAGACTTAGTGGGATCTAAGTCAAAAAGGAAGACCTTGTTGAGGGTAGGCATAAACCTTAGTTGAGGGTAGGTGAAAAAATCCTAGTTGAATCCAGGTGGTAGTATAAGGCCTTATTACGGTAAGGTATCTTGTAAAAGACCTATTTGAGGCTAGACATTCACTAAGCTTGTGGGCTTAGGGATATTCAGTTATGGATAATATAAGTGGGGGATTGAAAATTCTAACCGGTGAAGTTAGGTAGCGATGTAGATCGGTTGGATCGAACCACTATATATCGTGTATCTCATTTCCATCTTTTTTACCTCCTTTACTTAGTGTAGCTTTCAATTTACTTGAATTATTCAGCGCATTGCTATTATTCATTACTACTACACGTCATTTAGCTCAACTCGCCAAGTTAACTAAGTGGATTAGCAAAGAAAGTTTTAAAAAGTATCATTTGGCCATCACACCTAATTCACCCCCTCTTGGGTGACCTTCATGGGGGTCACATAAAGTGTGACATTCTGAGGTCTATGCCCCAGATGCCCCAAGTGGCGACTTAAAGCGCGACTTCACCTAAAACGTTTGCTATGGGCGCAATAATCAACGTCGTGGGCATAAATGCTCCACGGGGTCCCTCGCGACATGCACCCCTGCATTCGAACCCAGGGTTTTCGAAACCCTAGCTCGTGTCGTCACATTTCGAGCATATCCCAAACTCTTAGGGATGTCCAATACAACACCACTCCACCTTCGCCTTACGTCAAACCCTCAATAAAACCCCTGATTTCAAAAATCATAGAAAAAATCCTAAAAACTTAACAAAAATGCCACAACTTACCTAATCATCAAAACCATCACATTGAATCCATAAATCCATACAATTGTCAACAAATCCTTCAAACAAAGCCAATATAAATTGAAATTACAAAATCATCGTCCGAAACCATCGCGACAAAATCGTTCAAAATTACTGTTAAAACGTAGATACATACATGGGGAATCATGATCTCACCTTAGAATTCGTAGTTAGTCGATCATTTGGTGTCAATCCGCGTTGAATGCTTTAGAAACCTAACACCGTATTGTTTCTTGTTCGGATGAGAGAATGAGAGAAAAGTTGAGGAGAGAGAAAAGTTGGTGATGGGTTTATATATCCCCTCTTTTCATCACACTCACGCACGTATTCTGAAGCATATCCTTTGGCTTTCCTTCACTCCACCCAACCACCTTGAGATAACTTTTTGACTCCTATGTGTGACTCTCACTCACAACTTAGCCATTTTCTCGCATAATTCTCGTGTTCCCAGACCCGTTCCGCACCATAACTTGCTCGTCGTGTACTCTCAGATGTACCAACGTACCAGGCACGATATAAAACTTTTATTTATTATTTATTTTGCATTTAGTAAGTGTTTTTAATTTAATTAATCCCCCGGACTGCTAATTACTCGACAACTGTTCGCCCGAAATCCCTTATTCATGTTCTACTGGAGCCGAACCTATTCTCCAACACCAACACTCACACTCAAACATCCTTACACGTTTAAGACATTGGAATTTATATTCAGATAGTAAAATATAATACAAAACACCGAACAAAAATAACATACCTCGCCATCGACGACTAAGAATTAGACAACTTTGTCACGGCAAGGGTCTACGTACGACCTAAATTGACATGTGGTACAAGTTAGATTTTAGGATCATTACAGTTTTCCCAACTTATTGAAATTTCGTCCACAAAATTAAAACAGGATTTAAAAGAAAAATTACCGAATCAGAAAAGGCAGGGAAAGTACTCGTGCAAAAATCTTCACTTTTCGGTCTAGTATCTGAATAGGCTACTCGTCATAGGTAATGTCCTTTCTTAAGTCTATTTGGCTCAAATCCACCATTAGCTGCCTGCCTCTCTCGACCTATCTTGTCGAAGCATAGAAATGTGAAACACAGGGTGAACTCCATACTTTGGTTGGTAACTCCAACTTGTATGCAGCTCTGCCTATCCACTTCCCACTCTGAATGGACCAATGAATCTCGGTGCAAACTTCCCTCTCATCCTAAACCTCTTGTGACCCTTCATCAGAGACACCTACAAGTAAACGTAGTCCCCGACCTTGTACTCTAACTCCCCGTGATACAAGTCATAGTATTTCTTCTGCCTCTCCTGTGCACCTTTCAGTCTCAGTTTGATAAGGCGTATCTTCTTCGTGTGATCGATAACTATCTATGACCCAATTGCTGCCACATCCTCTAGCTCTACCTAGCAAGATGGAGATCTGCATGGCCTCTCGTATAATGCTTCGAACGGTGCCATACCAATATTGGCCTAAAAACTATTATTGTAGGCAAACTTACATAAGTGAAGATACTCCTCCCATAGCCCACCATACTCCAACACACACATCTTCAGCATATCCTCGAGTATTTAAATCAAACGTTCTTACTATTCATCAATATTTAGATGATAGGCAGTACTAAGATCTAATTGCGTGCCAAACTATGCCTGCATGCTTTGCCAAATCTATTATGTAAATTGTGGCACTCTGTCAGACATAATGTATAAAGGTACACCGTGCAGTCAAACTATCTCCCGGTCATACAAACTAGCTAACTTATCCACCCGATATGTGGTCGAAATCGATATAAAGTGCACACACTTAGTCAACCTGTCCATAATCACCTAGATGTTATCATGATCGCATTGAGATCAAGGTAAACCACTAATAAAATCTATGGCAATATGCTCCGACTTCCATTGAGGAATGGGAAATGACTGTAATAGGCCACTTGGTCTACAATGCTCTGCCTTAACTCTCACCCTCGAATGTAATCAGAAACATTAGTTTTTATCCCCGACCACCAAAAGAAACGAAGCACATCTGCATACATCTTGGTTCTGCTCGGATGAACCTTAAAATGTGAGCAGTGTGCTTCATGAAGTATCTCATCGCGTAGCTCAGCCACTGATGGAACCCACAGTCGCCTTTTAAATCTCAAGCTTGAGTCTATCGAGTGACTTCAATCTAGATGATCTAAACTCTGAGCGAACTCCAAAAATCTCCCGTACTACTCATCAACCCTCTGACCATTAAGTACACTCTGAATAGAAACTGTTAAAGACTTCATCGCCCACAAATCAATACTTTAGTATTGGTCAGAATATCAACAGAATACAACCTCTCGACCACCTCGAGCAAACGATACTCGTGTATCATGTGGTAGGTAATAACTTATGAGTCTGACCCTCTGCGGCTCAATGTGTCAACAACAACATTGGTCTTCCCCAGATGGTACTCCAAAGAGAAATCATAATCCTTGAGGAACTCAAGCCAATGCCTCTGTCTGATATTTAGATATTTCTGAGTAAACATGTACTTTAAACTCTTGTGGTCAATGAATAGCACAAATCTCTCACCATATAGATAGTGGCGCCAAATCTTCAGTGAAAACACCACTATCGCCAACTCCAAGTCATGCATAAGGTAGTTCTTCTCGTGAAACTTCAACTATCGCGACACATAAGCAATCACTCTACAGTCCTGCATCAAAACACAACCCAAATTGACTTCTAAAACATCGGTGTTCACCTCAAAACCCTTATTGACTCAAATAATACTAGCACTAGCACAGTAGTCAAACGTTCCTTCAAAGTCTGAAACGCCTGGACACAACTATCTGTTCATAGAAATATAACATCTTTCTTCGTCAACTATGTCATTGGTGCCGCAATATTTGAGAAGTCCTGAACAAAATGCCTGTAATACCCTACCAAGCTAAGAAAACTATGAATGTCTAACACGAATCTCGGTGTAGGCCAATCTATCACTACTCTGACCTTAGTGGAGTCCAATGACACTTCGCTTGCTCCGACGATGTGTAACAACTCCAAATTCCACAACCCTAAATATGGGCTTCGCTCGGCCTAAAATTACGTAGATTCTGAATCAACACCCATGCAATCTACGTAAACCTAGTGAGCCTTTCCTATCCCTGTCCATCTATTAAATTATTTAAGTTGAGTAATTAAATATTAGTGAGTTATGCAGATTATCAAAGTATAGCAGAAGCAACTAACTCCAACCAATATAAATACTCATAAGACACTGGTTATGACAAGCTAAAATGTGGAAACCCCGCATATGTATACCAACATTAAGTTAGAGGAAATATAACATATTATACATATCCAAACCTTTCTCACAAATCTATATCCCTATGTTCTCAAAACATATACATATATTCCATATGACCTACCAAAAAGACGAGCTTTGATTCCTAATAACACTTCATTTCAATCGCCTATTGTTGGTCACTTGCCTTTATCTGACCTGCAAAACAATGAGTCTGCACCCACCATCATAAAAATGATATTGAGTATAAAAGTAGAACAGTAATAACCAATTGGATGTCCAATATCATTTCAATGTCAAATAAAAAAACTACTCAAATATCATGCGTAAACCCAGCAAAAATAACAAAATACATGATAATAAATTACTGAGATATCAATGATAAATGAATGTCCAAATAAACAAAGGATAGGCACAAGCAGCCCCAACTTAGTGAAACAGTCGTTTGAGCCGAGGAATAATCTACCCCTTCCAAGCCCGGAGTTTAAGATATGGCCCACTTACATCATCTTAAAAATCCATGCCAATAGGAACTCCTCAGCAATCTAGTGAAGTAATTCCCTTTCCGTATAGAACCATTAACCATATAATGCATCCTAATTACTGGCCTCTGGTTTGTTCACCAACTTAACCCTCTGGCCTCTGGTTTATTCACCAGTTTAACCCTCTGGCCTCTGGTTTATTCACCAGCTTAACCATCTGGTCCCTCGTTTATTCACCAACTTAACCCGTAATTCCAAGGATTATGTTGACTAAGTTGCCCTTAGACCACTCAAATAGATTAGAGTTCCAAAGTAGGATATAACAAAACAATAATAATTCCAACTGCTCAGCAATAAGGATAATAACCAAGTAAATGCACAAATGAAATAGTATTAAAACTTCCATTGGTTTTACTTACAGTACACATGGTACCCTGTGTTCGTAGCTCTCCAACGTTCCCAAACTGATCACGCAAGCTTACCCCAGTCTCCTAACACTTGGTAATCATTCCAATACAGTTTGGATACATTAGAGTTCTATTTCCATTTCCTTATAATTTCCCCCATTTTCCATAATTTTATCCATTTTCCTGTATTTTGGGTCATTTCCTACAGTATTGGTTATATTTAAACCCATATAGCTACTCGAGAGAAATCTTTCAGTTTTCGTTAATTTTCAAAATTTTATTGCTATAAACAGTGTCATGCCGTGAGAAAAATACCTGGTAGGTTTAATCAAAATGTGAAAATTCAACTAGCACAATTCCAGACATCATGACTCACCCCGTAGGGAAAATCCCTGGCATCATATAAAACATCAATTCCCTAACCTTCTTTGTTCTGGATGTCGTGGCTCATAGGATCCAAGGCGTCCCTCGCTGCATTACCTACTGAACACATTTTTAGGGTTTTTCGAGACCCCGGCTTGTGTCGCCACGCTTCGAGGCTCTCCCAAACTCCTCGGGATGTCGTTACCAATCCAACACCGCCAAAACCACCCTAAACCACTACTAATTGAATTCCCAACATTCGCCAAAACCCACGAAAGCTACATCGAAACGGCACACACAACGTAAGGAGTCGATATATTAACTCCACTCGAGTGTTTACTATCTCTTCGCACTGTCGTGAGCATAGGAACCAAGCTGCTATTGCAATCCCGCGAGAGAAATAAGAGATGAGAGAGTGAGAGATCAACAGTGAGGAGAAAGAGCAACATATATATATATATCCATCACTTTCATCTCCCTGCAAATACGTATCTCGAGGCAAATACAGTTGCTCCTGTTAACTCCTCTGCCTCCACCGCTTCAGCCGCCATAGCCTAAGTGACACCAATTGGTGACTCACCTGGGTGACTCCATGTGTCACAACACGTTCCTGACTATGTTTTTTCCTCCAAATCGCACAATGACTTGCCCCATTGCGCACGAATAGAATACTAACAACCTGAACCTTTTCTCGGGTTAATTATTTAGTGTATTTTATTTGTTGGTCGCCCATAATTATCAATTTCCTGGCACTGTGTACCATTTTCAGAGCTGAACCTTACTCATACACTGACGTCATTGTCAGTACACATAGACACGAGTAATAATAGGTACTACACCAAACCATATAAGCACGTCACATTTTTTGGGTCATTACAGTCTTCCTAACTAATAAAAATCTCGTCGTCGAAATTAAACTTAAATCGAGCGAAATCTTACCAAACTCAAATAGTAGGGAACAACTGTCTAACCAATCCCTTCATTTTCATATTCATGTATACCCATATTGCCATGAATAGATGAACCCAAAACTTTATAACTGGCAGCATACAACTAGCCTATCCAGTTTATGGTCGTCCAGTAAATTCTAGATTCCACTAGAATCATTTTGAAGCAGATATCGATATTTCCATAAAATATGTGTTTAATATCAAGGCATCTAAAGGTTTCAAATACATCAAATTGCAATACGTAGTACGCAACTTAACTTTCTAGACATATAGTGAACCTAAACAAACCCTCCCCAAATAGTCTGTGATCATATCGCAGAGTACAATTCAACTCAAATTGCGGTGGTACTAGCAATCTCTAAATTACGGGTTTGTACACATCCAAAATCCCTATAGTTACAGTAGTGAAATATCACCAATCCGTAACCACTATATAGCTCACTTAGACCAAAAAATTTCTGATATCCCACCTGAATTTACGGACCTACTTAAAATATAGACTCCCTCCAGTCTTAGCACCTAGCCTGATCCATCATTTCAAAATATTGACCCACCTAGAGTCATTAAATATAGCTAGTGATTCTTTCAAAGGCAAACATTCTCTCAGAATCTAAAAGTACCGCCCTTGCTGGCACAACTTTTGAATGTTGATTCACCTAGAGCCATCAAACATAGCTAACTATATATGATATTTCGAACGATTTATTTACACAAACTTCCTCATCATTACCCACCTAGAGTATTTTTAACAATTGACTCACGCAGAGTCGTTTTTACAACTGACTTACCTAAAGTCAATTGCATCACTGACTCCTCCCTGGAGTCCATATTCAATTTCCTCTGACTCCCCCCTGGAGTCCATTCTCATTTCTGAATCATATAGAGTCAATTTCAATATCTGACTCATTTCGAGTCAATGCTAATCTAGACTCACCAAGAGTTTCCTCAGGTCAGACCTAAAATATAGGTCCCCTCAGGTCTCGCATCGGCTCTAAGTCTGGATTTGTAATATCCTGTAACTCTTCCTACCTTTGTAACTGAGGATTATATTGTGGTACTTGTGACAACCTGAAAATTTGGCTATTTATGAATGATGACATGTACTATATATTTATACTCATATTTGAGTGAACGAATAGTGAAGTTGGTAAATGAGTAGGAAAATGGCCGAACGGGCGTCGACTGGCGGGTTACAGGTACACGGGACATTGAAACAATGAAAATATGAATAAATAAGTCAATTAAATGATAATTGAGCTAATTGATTACGAGAGAGCGTCGACGAGACCAATAGCATGAGACTCATGAGTCGTGGTATGTTTTTAGGTGCGAGAACGCGAGAACGGACTAAGGAGTTGGTTAGTTAAGTGGTGAGTGAGTCACCTAGTGAAGTCGCATAGGAGAGTTAGAGTAGGCGGAAGACTTAATAGTGTTAGTTGGATTTACCTCGGGATATGTGTGTTTAAGTAGATGAGGAGTGGGCCTATATAAAGCCCACCTCCCACAGTTTTCTCTCCTTTTCTCCTCTTTTCCTTTTCACTTCTCCTTTCTCAAAACTTGGTGAGCAAGAAAGTGAGTGAACATCTATTGGAGGGTTGTCGAACTCGCCGAAGTATGGTGAGATCTCAACCCTCTTCGTCTATTCCTTACATTTAAGCGTTGGTTTTTGTTAATTTACATCGCGATGACCATGGATGTCGTACTGGGAAGTCGATCTAATCGACAAACCCGCTGCCATGGCGATTTACGGAGTGATCAACACCTATTTGTGTTGTCGGAGTTGAGTTGCGCAGTGTTTTACAAATTTTGTTGAGTTGCGACGTTTGGGATGGTTTTATCGTTTTGGACTAGTTTTCGGGGGTTCCACAATGATCTGAAGTTGGTTTTGGGTGGTCACAGGCCCCCATACACATTGGGGAAAGGCGTGGACCGCAGCGACGTAAGCTGAGGTTCAAAAACCCCAGCAAAAGACCCACTGGTCTAGGCGCCGAGTGCAAATGCCCTACGACGCCAATCTTGGCACCGTGTCTAGAAACAAAAAAAGAAATTTGTATATCAAACCCCCCAAATGTGTGCTCGACTAAGCCCAGTGCCTAGCCAGGGCGGCAGGGCGGGATCGAGTCGGGTCAGACTAGACCCGATCAGAAAAAAAAAACAAATTAAAATTAAATTAAAATAAAATAAATTCTGAAAAAATAAGGAAAATCCTAAAAAATATGAGATAAATATAGAAAATAATATTTTGAACAAATAAATAGAAATTGATGAATTTCTATGAAAAAATGAAATATTCGGAAAACTTTTTGGAACTTGATGTCAGGGCTTTTACCTCGTAAAGTGTGTAATTTACAACTTTGATCCAATTGAATTCTTGAAATTTGTTTGAGACGGGTAGAAGCCGCGATGGACGAATTTTGCGATCTTATCAGGTAAGTTGGTAAGCCAGTAAGAAATTATCATGTGATTCTATATCTTCTATTGATTGTGATTGTTAATTTGGTCTCATACTTGGCATTCCATTCTATTCCTAGGTTATATGTTCTTGGCGTAAGTGTGTATCAGAGTATGCGGCCCTACACTAGTGGGACAATGCGAGCACTTTTATACAGGAGTGTGGGACCACCCATAGTGATCGTGTGATACCAAGTACTGCGGGCTTGTGTTCCCCATCATGGCTATGCACTACAAAAAACAGTGAAATAGCAATGGAAACAACGACAGAGTAAGATTATGTTGTTGATTAGAAATGGAAAAAGAAACGGACTATGATGGAAAATTGTTTAACTAGTCAGAGATAAAATAAAGACGAAATTTAAACAGAATAGAGACAAGATTTAGAAATGGAATTAAATTCCATTTCTAAATAAGTGGTGCCAACTTTCTCATCAAAATATGACAATTTCTGTTGTTTTATTGCCGCCCATTACGCCTCGAGATTCACCCAGAAAAATTAATGATAATTTTGATTAAAATAAGGCCCACACATTTGCTCCCCTCTCTTATTCGTGCGCACAACCCTTTCCCACATTCGACCCCTCTTGTGCTCGAGCCCTAACCCTCGTTTGCTCTGGCCTCTGTCACCGCTACCATAGCCATTAGAGCCTTCACGTCATCACTTTCTCTCTCTCTCTCTCTCTCTCTCTCTCTTCGTTAATGTCTCTGCCCCTTGCGTCATCGTTGCCTCTTTCTTTTGCAGTCTCTCCATTAACGTCTTTGTCCCTCGCATCGCTCTCGTCTTTGTCCCTCGCATCGCTCTCGTCTCTGTTGCTGCTTCCATAGCCGCCGGAGCCCTCACATCGTTGCTCTCTCTCTTTGTCAATGTATTTGCCCCTCGTGTCGTTGTCGCCTCTGTCTCTTGCATCAATTCTCAAAAATACCTTGACAATAACACCAAATCCTCCAAATTTGAACTTGGAATATCATCTCAAATTGTTGCCAAATTAGTATATTCTCTAAAAGGCTTAAAAATATTCCCATTTTCTCGATCTTGCAAGCTTGAGTATGCAAAACCTTTGAGTCTATACATTGAGTTTTTCATGTGATTGCCATTCATCTTAATTATGTGTGTGAGACTAGGTGCGTTCATCATTTAGACCTGCAACTTGCTTATCTTGGGTTCAATCTTAGTCTCATCTTTTTTCTTTTTTATACAATGATTTTTTTTTACATGTTTGTATATTACATTGTTGGCTTTCTTAAATTTATGGCGGTGCTATTCATATCTTTATGAAGTATGTATGAGTTTTTATTTTAATTTACTAAATTAGCTATAAGTTGTGGTTTTCTTTTAGACATGTCATTGAATATTTGTATGGTGTTTCTTCTGTTGGAATGTGTCAATATGGTGATCCATACATATTTAGCATGTTAAGGCGATGTAGTGCATTCTGTTAATCTCTCTCTTTGTAGTTTATTTGGATACTATCTTAGTTTATGGATGAGATAATTTAGAATTCTACTCTTTTCCAGACACCTACCTAGTGCATCTATGTATCTGTATGCATGAGTGTGAAAATTCATTAACACACCAGAAGATGTTCGAACAATGATTGAGTGATATACCTCTGATACATGCATTTGTTGCTTATCTGTTGGAGTCCTTTAGCTATACATTTATGTGTGTAGGCCGATCTTGATGCATAATCTAAAGACCTATAACAACTGCGTAGCAAATTTATGTATCAAAAGTGTGTCACTTGATCTTTATCAAAGATGTCAACTCTACTTCCATTCATAGATGATGAATTCAGTTTTCCAGCCGTGAAATCTTATTTGCAGCAAACGCCATTGCGGATATATCTCTTCTTGTTTATGGGTGAAAATAGTTAGTCATATGCTTAATTCTATAATCATCTTCGCATGAGGATATTATTAATAACACTGTAATGTCTCAATGTCATGCCATTGGAGTCCGTCAGACAGATAGGGTTTAAGCTATGTTGTTGTTGTATTGTGTGCTTAACTTAGTTGTTCTTAGGGTTCGGAGAGATAGGGTTGCCGCGGTGGAGTTTTCTTAGTCTTACATTTGTTTGAGAAGATTACAAGTATTTTTTTTTGGGTCTGAAGTGATGTTTGGGGTGTTGAGCGAGCGAGGATTAGCGAAAATGTGTTTAGTTTTGGTGTTCTTAAACTTAAAGGAGATAGGGTTTGGTACATTTTTTGTTGTGAACGTTTTCGTTAATGAACTTGTCCGGTTTACTGAATCTTTATGTTTTTTATGAATAGGGATTTGCCCATTTCTTGTTTTGGCTGAGAAATGTGTATCATCTAGTTTTTGTAGTTTTTTAGGGTTGTCTTAGACTGATCTAGGAAGTGTAGGAGTTGCTAGGGGACTGGTTTTGTGAGTTATTTTAATAAGAGAGGGAAGGATACTACCTGCAAGTGTATTCCTTATCTTGGAATTAGTATTGTCCTACACTCTCTTCTTTACTTTAATTCATGTTTCCTTAATTATTGTCTGTACTAAGCATTTTACGTCGTAAATGAGTTGCTCTGATGAATGATTTCATGTTTGAGTACATTGCCTTTCAATTGAGTTTAAGCTTTATTCATAATGAAAAGGAAATAATATTGTCATGGAATAAGAGTTTCATTTGCAATGTTGTCAATGTGATGTTTTCGGTCCATACGTTTTGATTGGTATATGATAGTTTAGGCTAGGTTAAAGAGGGTTGTTATTTCAACCCGTTGAACCTCTTTTCCCAACAAATCAAGGAAACTAATGTTTTTTACTAAAATGTATATGGAGTGGATTCCCTTATGCATTTCTCACCCATTCTCTGTTTTTCTTTGTCTACCAAAATTCAACGAATCTCAAACTAGTCTTCAACAATTCTGAACCTTGCTATTAAAAATTATTCTTTTGTTTCGTTTTGTACGTTTAATTTGTTGTTAAAGAAATTCTTTAATTTGTGTTTCTTTTGGTATTTTTGTCCAAGAATATAAGATTCATTTTTTTTAAGTTGATTAACTTGGTTTTCAAATATGGGTGTGAAGAATTTTTTGCCTTAGATCTTTTTATGTCATATCTTCTTGTTAAATGAAGCAACTGTTACCACATCTAGCAACAAGCAACACCGCCTTCATCAATAAAGAGCAAAATCGCCAAAATCAAACCTTTCCTAAAGTTCTTATCGATTTCAATGAGATTTGTAGACAAAGGCACTTTGTTTGATCTCTGTTCTTTGCGATACCGATGTTGCCTTAGTTTGAAGTTAGTATCATTGAATTTGAGATCCCAATATCAATATCAATTTCAAAATGGTGACTCTCCCTCCCTCCACCTCCAATTAAGTACTACTCCCTAGATTTGCTAATATGTGTTTTTTTCTGCAATTTACCCTAAATAAACCCTTCTTCTTCTTCAATGCTGAAGAGTGGAGACTGAGTGGAGGAGTTGTACACTAGAAATATGTCCTTAACAACATTCATGGTAAGAGATTCTGCAATGCTTTTACTTTGTGTGCTGTTGAAAGTTACGAAAATTGACTACAAATGACATTGGGCAACCTTCAAATTGAAAATTGTTGTTGTAAGTGCTTATAACTTCTGCAACTGCCTGTTGTTACATAACTCCATAGAAGAACCATTTCTTACAACACTTGTGTGTCTTAACAACGTGCATGTCATAACACACACAATCTGCCTTATATCCTATGGCCAACTACTTGTATAGATTTCTTGAAAAAATAATGGAAAATGATAATCTAACACACTTTTGGCGCACACTTTATTTTTTAGCTATTTATGATATTTTGTCAAATGCGGAGGCAACATCTAGGGAGACAAGAAAGAACCAAAAATGTCTAAAAAATAAAAGTGTGCGCCCCAAGTGTGTTAGATTATCATCCTCTAAAAATAAAAATACTACTTGTGTGGATGGACGCTCTGCTTTTTTTTGATGTTACAATGCTCTGCTTTATAAAAAAAAAGGATTTATTATTTGGTAAGAAAATGATTTAGTAACATACTCTTCACACTTTTTTTTTGACTTCAGTGAGAATCGAACCACGATATCTCGATGTCTTACCTTTTTAGCAAGTGATATCTTTACCATTTCACCTGACAGGGTTTGATTTATACTTTTCACACTTAGTTGTCCTTTTGTTATTTTTTTTTAAGATACTTGAGCACATATTTCATTATATAAAGGGCTTAAAATAACTTGTATGAAATGTAGGTGTTAAAGGAAAGTTACTTTAGCGTTGCCCATAAAACCAACTACAAAGCTCTGCCTCTAAAGACCCAAGCGCTCATGCCACATTTTTCTAGGGCTCGCGCGTGAAAGGTCGGCAATGGCAAAGACCAGTGTTCCGAGAAACCCAGAGCTCGAGTCACATTTCACTAGGGTTCGAGCATGAATCGTGGGCAATGGCGACGAAGACTAGGATTCCGATGAACCCAGAGCTTGTGAGGGTTATTGACTGGTATTTTGAGATGAAAGATGTATCACACCAGCGGAAGAAGAAGGGGCTTTTCAAATCTCGTGCTCCCGTCGTCTCAAATCACCGACAAAAGTTCTCTCTCAAACCAAAATCTTATTTTTGTAGCAGGGCTTCTCAGTCCCTCAAAAGTTTCATATTGTTATCATCTTTTTTTTTTCACTGCTTTCTTTCTCTTTGTGATAGTAAAGTGATCATTCACTGTTTTCTTTTATTCTATTTTTTTCAATGTTGGGGATTGATTAAAAGTTTAAAACCCTATTTTTGGTGCTAGATTAATTCCCATTGATTGCAAGGATAAATTCCTCTACAAGGAGATTCTTGAAGAAGAATGTCATCAAGGATGTGAGTTTACTCTAAACTATAAACATCTTTACAACTAGCTATTAATCTTTCTAGTTTATGCTCGTGTTTTTTGTTGCTTAATTACAAAGTCTTGTGACTTCATTGCATTCAATTTGTATTGCGATATACCAGAGTGTGATGAACTTTCTTTATTGTAGAGACTGACACGTGTGGTTTCATGTTGTCTTTGTTGTTTGCATGTTGTTTGAAAAAATTTCTCAAAGATTTGCATAGGCAAAAAACTAGTAGGCATATGAGTTTCACTGCTACTAGTGCACCACATTTATTTGATAAAATGATTCTATGAATCATTGAATGGTAATATGTGACAGAATTTTAGCTATCATTGTGGATTTGATACTGCTAACATGGCTTAGTAATTGAGTCTATCCCTAGATCTTCATTCATTATAGTGTGTGTCCTATAAAAAATGAATATTTCAGTGATCATTAGTTAATTGGGGAAAATATTCAAATTATACGGAGTTAGAAATATGATTCTTAGAGGCCTTCATTTTGCTTCCTTGGGTCCTTGGCTTCTTTTATATGAAGGTCCATGTTAGTTTTTTTTGTAAAACAAATTAATTTATGTATCTTGACTAATTTGGGATTGAGGCTATGTTGTTGTATCTTGAGTATGTGATGCGTTTATGTATCTTGACCAATTTCAGTGATCATTAGTTGATTGGGGAAAATATTTGAATTATACGGAGTTAGAAATATGATTCTTAGAACCTTCATTTTGCTTCCTTGGGTCCTTGGCTTTTTTATACGAAGGTCCGTGTTGGTTTTTTTGTAAAACAAATTAGTTTATGTATCTCTCTTATTAGCATGACCCAATTTTCCTTTCTAAAAGTTCATTGCCCCTCATGGATGATTGGTATATGGTGTATGAAAAAAGTTTGAAATTAGTTTTCTATGTTTTTTTTATTCCTGCAGTGCTAGCTTAAGTGGAAAAATATTTCTGTTTTGGATCCTTGTGGTCCTCTTGGTAATCCGGGATGTATGGAAACACAATTGGTTATTGGCGTGTAAGTTTATCGAATGCAAAAGATCTTTTTCCGTTTTAAAGTTCTTGATCTTGTTCTATAATTGGATAAATAATTGCTTAGACAATCAAAGTCATAGCTTATTTGAAGGCTTCTCCAATCAGAAGGAACTTAACAAATTTCTCTGGATCATTCCATTAGGCTTGGGTCAGCAACTTGACATTTTAAAATTTGTCTGCTTTTTAAGCCAACTTGTTCTTTTGTTATCTCTTGAAATATGTGGTTTATTGATATATTTATATTATGTAGTTCTCCTTACCTTAATTATATATATCTCTCCCTCAATAAGTGTAACTCTATTAAGCTTATTTTGACTATAAACTCTACTAGTTTTAAGTGTGTGAGGCATGGACATTTGAATTAGGAGAGATCAATTTAAAAGTGTTAGGATATAATATTCAAGCATATGTTGTGTTTACCTTTTTTTATTTTCTATTCTCCACTTCATTTATTTGGGTCTCATTTAATACATATAATACATATTTATTCTGATCAAAAAATTTAATACATATTTAGCACTATAATGGGCATATGTTGGCCTCAGATGCACTTGCATTGAAGCAAGATAGTTTAGAAGATCAAATGTGTATAACTTTTTCTCTTTAAATGGGACATGTAATTAAAGATTATGTGATTGATGCTCTGATGTTGTCTTTGACATTTTTTGTATTCAGTTCTTGCTATTTTATTTTTCATTGCCCTATGTATGTGAGTTGATGGTGCATAAAATTTCAAAATTCACTTATTTTTTAATCTCCACGGACACCTACAATGCCTTTTAAGATCCTTAGTCAATATATTTGTTAGTTCTACCATTGAGGAGAAAGTGACATTGCACCCTTTCAAGGCCTCTATTCTATTTTTTATATCTCTTTTTTCCCTAAGTTTAGATGGCACCTATATTTGAGATATAAAATTATCTTTTATGTTATATTTCTTGTAATTACCTTTATACTCTGACTTTGAAAAAGAAAACGCATAAAAATGTTTATGTACAATATTTGAATGTAACTTTTTTTGTGTTTCCCTTTATTTTTTATTCTTTGCAAGTGCATTGCCCATTAATTCTTCTTATTAACATATCCTTTGTTTTTCTTTTAGTGGCGAGATTGGTTGAAGCACGCTAAAGAAGCCTAGAAGAAGACCCTTGGGTTGTAAAGATATTATTTTTGTCTATATGTATGTGATGCCATGAAAGGCTTACTTGAATATTTTGGACCTTTATATTTTGTAAGATGTTTTGTCTTGTTTATGTTAATTTTTGTTGACAATGTGTTATTAAATATTTGTATACAATGTATATTTTTATTTGTTTATAAAATACAATAAAGTTTGGTTCTTGAGTAACCAATTAAGTGCAACTGATTTTACTATCAGGAAGTGAATATAGTGTAAAAATAGAATTCTCACAAGAAACAACAACGTTCAAAAAAGTAGTTGATTATCAAATTAGGAGTAGTTATACCTTATACCAAATTGTAATGAATGCTGACCAATTAAGACAGGTTGTGGCGTTCATGCAGAGCCAGTTCGGGATGACCATGGATGGAGCGGGCTGGTCTTAGCCACCACCACCACCTCAGGAACAACAACAGGTGTAGATGGATCCAGCTGATCCACTAAAACATGATGACATTGATCGGGAGAGTCAAGATTGGGTTGTAGAGGATGCGCATATTGGAGATACTTAGGTATCTTTTATGGTTATTTGTAGAACTTTTGAATTGGTAGTTCTTTTTCGTGGATATTTAGATGACTAGTTCTTTGTTGTGGATATTTAAATGGTTGAGTTACGAAGGATGAACAACTTAGGGGATACTTAGGTATATTTTGTGGTTGTTTGTAAACCTTTTGTGAATATGTAAATCTTTTAGATTTGCAAATTGTATCGGTTTTTTTTTTTTTTTTTTCTTATTTGCACCTTTTTTTATTGATATATATTGTTGGTTATTGTGTGTATATAAAACTTTGCATTTTGGGGGATGGTAGCACCCCAAAGGAGTTGTTGGAGGGGGTGCACGCGATGGATAATGTCACTTTGCAGGTTTTGAAGTTTGGAGAACCATTTTGATTTCAGTGAAAATAAAAAAAATAAAAATTAGGAATTAGAAACAGAATAAAAGACGAATTAGCAACAAAATTCATGAATTGCGTTGCTAATCCGTCTCTAATTTGCAACGAAATAGCAAGGGAAATTAAATCGTAAACTGGGTAAGTTAGGTTTTGAAACAAATCAGAAACAAATTAGCAACGACACTCATGAATTCCGTTGCTATTCCGTTGCTGATCAGAAACGGATTAGCAACGGAACTCATAACGAAATCAAACTAGGAGAATAAATAAAAATTGATTTTTGTTTCTGATCCGTTGTTGGTCAAAAACGGATTAGAGACGGAATGCAAACCAAACTCTTTGACTTGGATAGGTGTTCGTTTCTGTTGCATCTCAGATTCGTCTTTGAATCCATCTCTATTCCATTTATGATCTGTCTGAATTCAGCAACAAATCTTAAAATTCGTTGCTGATTAATTAGTGAAGATGATTTTAGAAACGAAACACATTCCGTCTCTAATCCATTGTAAAATTGGATCAAAGATGGAATATATGTTGATCAGCAACGAAAATTTCCATTTCTGATCAGCTATTTTTTTGTAGTGGTGCCTTCACTTGTGTTGATGCCCGAGGAGATCTTGCAAGATCTTCGTCGTTATGTCATGATTTAGACCACTTAGGAGCCTCTTTTGATTATTGGAACACGCAAATTTTGATTATCTGTTAGTCTGATTATCATGCACCTTTTATATTTCTTGCCTTTCAATTACTACATGATTCTTGGATTGCCTTGTTGTTTATTTGTGAATTACTGTTACATTCTTCTGGCATTACTTTCAATCTCTCTCAGTTCCTCACTGTCTAGTTTGTGATGGTTGGTGCAGATAGGTCAGATAACGGCAAAGGAAAGGGACCAACGATAGGTGATTTCCTCTAAGCGCTCCTCGAGGACGATTTCTTTCCTTGTTGCATAGTATATATTGTTTTTATTTATATATGTTGTTTTGAAATATTATAGATAGTGTTGGGTTATAAGACTTGGATATCATTTATATGCCCTCATCATACTGTGGTCACTAGGCTTTACATTTATATCTTGTATTCGAGGTTCCACATTATTAGTAAAATTCCTAATTTCCCTTGAGTTATTGATTGATTATAGTTGAATTCCGTTGCGTATTGATCTGACAAACTTTATAATCTAATAACTCATGTTTTGATCCATAGATGAATGAATTGAGGCTGACTAGGCGTGTATAGACTCACCAAGTATCTACTCGGGAGCCTATGCAGGTCTAGGCTGGGCGTTCCCAATTGCATTGGAAATTGGGATCGTCACAGTACTCTTGGCCTCAAAAGACAGACAACGACAATGTGCCCCAGTTGTCGGCAATGATAACACAAAATTTCTCCCCGCGATTTACTACCTCCGCCCTAAGTACTATACTATTGATATTGTCTTGCCTGTACACCCTGAATTGACCACCTAATGACACCAGTCGTCGGAGTAGAAAGAACTGCCACCTTGAACACCTCCACTGTCGATGTAGTTACTTTCAAATCAAACTCCCTATATCCACTACCTTGGATATTCCCCTGTCTCAAAGTGTTTGTCGCCCTAGTACTCGTATCCCTAGGCGTACTCTGATCATCCTATCTTTAAGTAACTGGTGTTAAAACAATAGGAGCTATTTCTATGGCTTGTGCCCTCATAAATTATAAGACTTCCTCCAACTTATAACCCGAATGTAATCCTCTGATATATTTCCTCTAGCTTTTGCTGATAATCATTCGAGTTATTACCATCACCACCACTGGACCCTGATTGATCGGCCATTGCAATCTAGCACGAAAGCATATCCACAATCAGACTATAGCTATGATAACAATAGAATATACAACACATCAAATAGCCCATAGTCTAGTTTTACATTTCCCAACTCTCCTCTTACTTCCCAACTAAAACTTAAGTTAGGATCATAGGGTTCCACTCTAAGTTCAGCTATTGTCCCAACTTCTGTTGATTTGTGTCTTATGCTGGTTGTGTTTCCATTAAGAGTCAAGTTTTACAACTTCAGTTATCGCTAGATATCAACTATAACATTGATATCAAGTTACAGTGTAACCTTCACTCTATTCCCTAGGCTCATCCACCTATGTTACGACATTAACTATGACATCACTATCACAATTATTTGAACCACATAGTTGTAAACCTTTCCTTTGTATTACTATTTAAAACATTGGTATCTCAATTAATTTAACCTCAGAGTCTTAGAACATAATCCTAATAACACTTTGTAACAGTTATATCAAAATTATTTTGATATCAAGTTTATAGAACTTAAGCCTCGATACCAATTATAAACTGATATCACTTGTAACATTCATTCCAAAGTCATAAAAATGCTCTGATATTAACTGTACCATTGGTATCACCATTTCTTTAATTCTAGAATCGGAGAACATAGCTTTGAAATCAACTGTAACCTTTACCCCAGAGTTACAAAACATTGCTCTGATACCAATTCTAATATTAGTACCACCTTTTAATTTTATGCCTAGAGTCAGAGAACATAGCTATGATACCAACTGTAACGTTGGTATCCCCTTTTAATTTTATGCCTAGAGTCAAAGAACATAGCTCTGATACCAACTATAAAGGCCTCAAATTCCACTCCCCTAAATTTGGGGTCCACTCGGCCTAGACTTTCGCAGACCTTAAATCAACACCCATGCAATCTGCATAAACCTAGTCAGCCTTTCCTATCCCTATCCATTTATTAAATTATGTAGGTTAAGTTATTATATATTAGTAAGTTATGTAGATTATCAAAGTATAGCGGAAGCAACTTACTCCAACTAATATAAATACTCCTAAGACACTGGTTAGGACAACTTAGAGTGTGGAAACCCCACAAATGTATAGTAACATTAAGTCAGAGGATATACAACATAGTATGCATATCCAAACCTTTCTCACAAACTCATATCCTTATGTTCTAAAAACATATATATATATATATAATCCATAGGACCTACCAAATAGATGAGCTTTGATTCCTAATAACTGTTCATTTCAATCGCCTATTGCTGGTCCCTTCCCTTTATCTGCCATGCGAAACGATGAGTCTGCACCACAATGATGAGTACAGAAGTAGAATAGTAATAACCAAATGCATATCCAATATCATTTCAATGTTAAATAAAAGCTACTCAAATATCATGCATAAACCCAACAAAGATAACAAAACAACATGATAATGAATTAGTAATATGTCAACGATAAATGAGTGTCCAGATAAATAAAGGATAGTCGCAAGTAGCCCCGACTTAGTGAAATAGTCGTTTTGAGATGAGGAATAATCTACCCCTTCCAAGCCTGAAGTTTAAGATATGACCCACTCACATCATCCTAAAAATCTACGCGAATAGGAACTCCTCGGCAATATAGTGAATTAATTCCCATTCCGTATAGAACCACAAACCATATCGTACATCCCAGTTACTAGCCTCTGGTTTGTTCACCAACTGAACTTGCAACTCCCAAGGACCACGCTGACTAATTTGCCCTTGGACTACTCGAACAAAATAGAGTTCCGAACTAGGATATACAAAATAATAACAATTTCAACTGCTCAACAACAAGGGTAATAGCCATGTAAATGCACAATTGAAATAATATTAAAACTTCCATTGGTTTTACTTACAGTATACACGATACCCCATGTTCGTAGCTCTCCAACCTTCCCAAACTGACCCCACAAGCTTACCACTAGTTTTCTAACACCTGGTAATCATTCCAAGGTTATATTAGAGTTCTATTTCCATTTTCTTATAATTTTTCCAATTTTCCATAATTTTATTGTTTTGTCCTAGATGTTGTAACTCTCGTCGTGGGGAAAATCCCTGACGGTGTCATATAAAATGTCAATTCCCCAACCTTATCTATTCTGGACACTATGATTAATGTTGTGGCTCACAAACTCCATGGTGTCCCTCGCGGTGTTACTTGTTGAAAACATTTTTGGGGTTTTTTGGACACTCGACTCATGTCACCGCATTTCAAGGCTATCCCAAACTCCTTGGGACATCGTTACCAATCCAACACCACTAAAGCTGAATTCCCTACATTCACTAAAACCCACGAAACCTATGTCAAAATTACAGACATAGCGTAAGGAGTCGATATATTAGCTCCATTCGAGTGTTTGTCGTCTCTTTGCGTTGTCACGAGCTCCGAAACCCAGCTGCTACCGTTATCTCGCGAGAGAAATGAGAGATGATAGAGTAAGATATCAACAACAGTGAGGAGAGAGAGCAACATATACATATCCATCACTTTAAAAAATAAACACGTATCTCGAGGTGGATCCAGCTGCTCCGGTTTACTCCACCGCCTCCACCGCTTCAGAGACCACAGCCCAAGTGACACCAATTGGTGGCTCACTAGGGTGACTCTACGTGTCACAACACATTCCTGGCCACGTTTTTGCCTCTAAATCGCACCACTACTTTCCCTGTCACGCACGAATAGAATACTAACGACCCTCTTTCTCGAGTAGCTGTAAAACCGTTCTGAGGTGTTCCTTATAATCTAATAAGTCCTGGAGTATATCAAGATGTCATCGATGCACACAATAACGAATTGATCCAAGTACTTTTTTAACTCTTGATGGATCAAATCCATAAACATCATTGGGGCGTTAGTCAGCCCAAAAAACATGACTGTAAACTGGTAATGCCCGTATCGAGTATGAAACGCAATCTTCTCCCTATCCTTCGCTCTAATCCTCAGTTGATAGTACCAAAATCTCAAATCTATCTTCGAGAACTACTATGCTCCTATCAATTGGTCAAACAAGTCATCAATACACGGAAGTGGATACTTATTTTTCACTGTCACCCTGTTCAATTACCAGTAGTCAGTGCCCAATTGAAGGCTGCCATTTTTCTTCTTGACAACCAAAACTGACGCTCCTCATAGTAACATACTCGGGTATATAAAACCCAACTCTAACAACTCATCTAGCTGACCTTTAGCTCCTCTAGCTCTCTTGGAGCCATACGGTACGGCGGTATCAATATAGGTTTTGTCCCCGGGACCAAGTCAATAATAAATTCGATCTCCCTAGGCGGTGGTAACCCTGGTAGCACTGCAAGAAAGATGTCAGGAAACTCTCATCACTAATACCTCATCTAACCTAGTCACAACTCGCTCCATCGTACTCAATACATTAGTGAACGTCTCGACATCTACGCTAATGGCGACTCTACCTCTAGTGATAGGTAATCTAGTCGAAGTCCCCTGAAAACTAAACTCTTGATGCCTTAGAATTTGAAATGTGATTCTCTTATTGAAGCAATGGATCTGTGCGTGAAAAACACCTAACCAATCCATGCGTAACAATGCATCAAACTTGAGGAACTCTAACACTTTCAAGTCTGCTGGCATGATATGACCATATCGAACATACAGTCAACACATAACAAATTTGGGTAGACCTTGTCCCCAATAGCTGTGCTAAAGATCAAGGGCCTCTCTAATTTAGTAAGTCTCAAATCCCACTCATCAACCATACGACGTGAAATAAAAGAAACAGTAGTGCACGAATTAAGCATATCATGCACGAATCTACTACATATATAAATCGTACCCTCAATCTGATTATAGTGCGATCGGTTACAGTGCAGAAGCGTGTGAACTCGCTCCCGGCTCTCTTGTGGATGCCCTCGGCCCAGTCGTGGACATGCTCTGATGAAATGACCTAACTGTCCACACTCCTAACAACCACTCTGAGATCCTGATCTAGATTGACTATGTTTTCCATGTCCCTGCGCCTGACCAAACCTTTGTCCTTGTCTCTGGCCACTACCTTTGCCATTAGTCCTCTAATAATAATAGTGTTAAAAACCTAAAGTTGCTAGCTGCTGCAATGCACTAGCGTAACTCTTCGCTGGACCAACTGAGACTGGCGCAGTATGCAAACTACAAAAGGCGAAGATGCAATAGAACCCATGCTTTGAGCTTGATCTCTCTACCTCAGTTGTCTAGATCTCTTCCTCCTCCATTCTCCTCCAGAACCACCACCTAACTGTGTTGGTGCTGATGATGCCACCAGTGCTAAAGTGCGTGTGCTTAGAAAGCTCTTGCTAGCCACAACCATCTCATAGGCCTCTTGTAATGTGCTCGGAGCCATCGTCACTACTACTGACGCGCGCCGAATGCGTCAATAAAATATTTCCTTAAACCAACTATTTGCAGATAGTGGCAAAGGGTCGATCCCACAGAGATTGGTAGTCTTTCTAAGGTTCTAAAAGAAAGGAGAATGGGGGTTTAGAGAAAATAACTAAATTAATTAATCTAATTACTAATAAAATAATAACTAAAATAAATATCTAGGACTACAAACAATTAATTTAAATACCTAAGTCTATGGTTCCACAAGACAAGATCAAGATTCAATGGCATATCATGGTCGTCAATCTTTCCCAAAACAATTATTAATTCAAGTTCCCCTAGATTAGCTATGGAAAATCGACATCCGCCAGAAATTCCTAATTCCCCTAATCTCGATAGCTAGGACATCCGCCACTAACTACTTCCCTAATTAATGCATAACCCTAGACATCCGCCATAAGATTTAACACATTAACTGCAGTAATAAACTTCTATGGGAATACTAATCCTAGATAACCGGATCGCGTCCGCTCCCGATTTAACCTAGATTCAATTGTTGCACACTCAAGAACCGAAAGGTTTTGACGGCAATCGGGTGAATGTTTGTTACTTATATTTTCCCAAAAGTACAATTACGGATATTAATGAGTCAATTAACTATAGATTTTCCACCTAAAAGCATGCACTGGCCACATACATACCCTAAGTTTAAATCATATTCATTAAAATCAACACCAATGAAATAGAAGAAATTAAGTTAAATTAAATAATAAAATAAAAGATCTCACAAGTTATGCCATGAATCAATAATCTTGACTTGCTTCACCTCCGACCTAGGCAATGACTTGATTAGCTAGACATATTCTTCATAAAACTCTAAATAAAATAATGCAAAAAGTCCCTCTAATGAATAATAGATGTTCTATTTATATCTAAAGTCCTAATATGTAAAACTACTAAGAATTGGTGTATGGAAGAGAGAGAACTATTTTTGGGTGTATTTTCGTCCTTGACACGTGGCAGGCTTCTATTGGATGAATTCTGGTGCTTGCTGACGTGTCTGGAGATGATTGGCCGAGAGTGCATACCGGGTGACATGGCGCAACATGATTGGAGGAGAAGAGAGGCGGTGACGTGCGTGGGAGGGGTTGAGAGCGCAACACGTGGCGGCTGGGGTAGAGGTGGGCGGAAATGCGCCTTCTTTGGACCGGTCGCGGGAGCGACACGTGCGGCATCTTGTCTTGGGCGAGTCGCGCGACTCTTACCGAAAATCTGGGAGTTCGTGTGGATGCGCATCTCGAGGCAGATCGACGAGCTGGAGAGAGGAGACTGCTGTCTTGTCCACGTGCCTGGACATGAGTGGTGCTGACGGTGCTGGACTGCCTACGTGGCTTGCTCTCATTGGCGGAATCGGCTATATGTGACGCGTCTCGGTGAATCCGTTGTTGACACGTGGCACTGCGGACTCCAATTACCCCATTGTCGGTGTAAATTTCGAGACTAACTCTCCCGGTATCCAATTAATGCAAGTAAATACTCTATTTTGATTATTTTTCCGCCCCGAATTCAACCGTGCACTCCGTTTCACCTAAAAACAAAAACTAAATATAATTAAATATATGTTTTATAAACTTCCACACTAAATTATACTAAAATATACTATTAAATCCTATAAATACTGACTTATCAACTACATAACCAATAGAGTCTAGTAGACCGGGTATAAAATAGTAAGACTGGTCAGCGTTAGTGTCGGCTGCACCCCAACATACTCCATTAAGTGTAGATACCGGTCCATATACTGCATGACTGACTCCCTGATCCTTTATCGAATGGTCTAAAACTCAGTTATCTTCAGGTTATGGACCATAGGAGGAATGTATTTCTGATCAAATCTCTCCTTAAACTCAGCCCAATCCTTGGGATTCTCCTTTGACGCCACCATAGTGCACCACCAAACATCAGCCTCACCGAAAAGTGAAGCTAACCATATATATGACTGCATGTGCGCCGGTGTGGCCAGTACATCATATATCTTCTCGTGGCTCCTCATATACCACTTTGTAGCGTCGATGTTAGTACTCCCATAGAACTTCTCTGGATGATGCCTCTGAATCTCGTGAGCCTGCCTAGCCTTAGTTGTCACACTAGCACCCGTATCATTCAGCATACTTGGCCTATCCTCAACTGGTGTCTTAGGTGTATAACGTATTATCTCTGCCTGAACACGTGCCTCCTCGATTACTACTGGTCCTGCCTGAACTATAGGTGTTGTAGGTGTATCATGGACTCTAGGAGCACTCCCAGCCTAAGTAACTGGAGCTGCTGACGTGGAAGGTGATGCTATTGCCTGAGCTCTCAGTAGTTTAAGAATCTCCTGAAGATACTGATCGTGAGATGTAATCATTTGCAACATGCCATCTAATCTCCCTTGTACGTCACCCATACCACTATCGCTGGTCTCGGGCTGATCGGCTATCACTAACTGAAAAGAAAGTGATTTCATAATCAGAACATAGCTATTGATCATAATAGTACAACAAATCAAATAGCTCATATCCAATTTTAAATTTCCCCAACTTTCGTCACTTCCTAACTAAAATTTAAGTTAGGATCATAGGGTTCCACTCTAAGTTCAACCATTGTCCTAGCTTCCGCTAGTTTTATGTCTTAATAAATTGTGATTTAAATCAAGAGTTGAGTATTTAAAACTTCAAATCTGATACCAACTGTGATAGCCCCAGTTCCATAATCCTAAACTGGGCCCCGCTTAGCCTAGACTTGTGTGGATCCCCAAGCCAATCTGGCTAAATCACGCAAGTCTTATCAGCCTTCCTTTACCATTTACCATGTGAAAACCATAAAAGTTAAGTTAATCAATTAGTGAGTTATCATAGTTATAACAGAAGCAATTAAATCTCAAACTAATCAATTAAACTTACAAACATACAAGTTAAGACAACATAGAGTGTGGAAACTCTGCATATGTCTATCATTAATAATGAACAGTTAGAAAAGAACAACATAGAGTGTGGAAACTCTGCATATGTCTATCATTAACAATGAACAGTTAGAAGAGAGTGACATATAGATATACATGCCCAAGATATCTCAAAACCCATATAAAACACAATGTTTTAAAACATATACACAAAGTAATACAAAAATGAGTCACTTATATCAGACAAGGGAAAGAACTGCTCTTGTATCCTCAGATGATATCTCCTAGCTCAGAGCCTTCCCCTTTCTAGACTGCGGATTTACACTCAATCAAACACAAGAATGACGAGCCCAGAAGTAACACCAAATAGGACATTAATACACCATTTTGAAATAAATAACACAGTCTAATTCATGCAGATAGAAAGAAAGGAACAGGGAATACATGAATATATAAGAATATAAATAAATCAATAGAAAATGGAGGGTCTGGAATGCAAAAACCAAATAGCAAGGAGTCACGACCAAAAAAGTCATTGAGTCGCGACAAAAGCCCAGCAGACTCGGGTTTAGGACTAGATACAACCTACCAGCCCTAACCCTTACAACTATGAGATATCCATAGACCTGAATAAGTGCCCCCATCGTACACTCAATTGGGAGATATCAACAGTGTCCAGATAAGAGCTTATTTCACAGATAAATAGTAACCATGACTTACTTGCCAATGGACCACTCAACCAACGAAAATTTCAAAAGAAATACGAAACTAAGTAATAACAACAAATTAAAGCTCAAGAAATAATTGTAAAATTCCTCACTGGTTTACTTTCCTATATCCAAGCTAACCTGCACTTACACGAACTCTGACTCACCTCCTCGAATCCCCGTGTGACCCGTCAATGACTATAACTCTTGATAACCAATTAAATTGAAAATCCTCATCAATTACTTCTAAATTTACCCAATTTTCTATAATTATTTCATTAGTGTAATTGGGTTAATTTTCAAGGTATTCGGTCATATTTGGACCTATTTGGATACTCGAGAGATCCACTAGATTTATCAAAATTTTATAAATTTTTCACTGTGAACAGTGTCACGCTGTAGGTGGCATCGTGGAGGTCAAACACCTACAGCGTCACATAAAGCATGACATTCTAATGTCTCTACCTCAAATTCCATAAGTGGCATCGTAGGGCTTTCCCCTCCACGACGTCACTTAAAGCGTGGCTTCATCTAGAGCGTCTGCTCTAGGCGTCGTGATTGACATCGTGGGCATAAATGCTCAATGACGTCCCTCGTAGCATTCACCCCTGTTTTTGAAACCCTGGCTCGCATTGCCGCATTCCGAGCCTATCCTAAACTCTTAGGGGCGTCCAATACAACACCACTCCACCTTCAACTTGCGCTAAACACTCGACAAAACTACCAATTTTAAAAATCATAGCAAAAATCCCAAAAACTCACCAAAATTACCACAATTTCCCTAATCATTAAAGCCATCAAAACCATCACTTTAAATCCATAAATCCACACCATTGTCATCAAATCCTTCAAACAAAGCCAATATAAATCGAAATTCCAAAATCATCATCCGAAACCATCGCGATGAAAATGCTCAAAATTACTCTCAAAACGTAGGTACACACATGGGAGTCGGGATCTCACCTTAGAATTCGTAGTTGGTCGATCCCTTGGCGTCAATTCGCGTCGAAAGCACCGAAAACTCAACGCGCTATCATTTCTTCTTCGGATGAGAGAATGAGAGAAAAGGTAAGGAGAGAGAAAAGTTGGTGATGGATTTATATACCCCCTCCTCTCATCACACTCATGAACGTATCCGAGGCACATCCCTTAGCTCTTCTTCACTCCATCCAACCACCTTTACACAACTTTGTGACACCAATGGGTGACTCTCACTTACAACTTAGCCATTTTCTTGCATAATTCTTGTATTTTCAAACCCGTTCTGCACCACGACTTGCTCGTTGCGTACTCCTGCACGTACCAACGTACTGGACATGGTATACAAATTTTATTCATTATTTATTTTGTATTTAGTCAGTGTTTTTAATTCAATAAATCCCCCGAACTGCTAATTACCCGACAACTGTTTGCCCAAAACCTGTTATTCACGTTCTCTTTGAGCCGAACCCATTCTCAACACCAATGCTCACACTCAAACGTTCTCACATGTTTAGGACATTGGAATTTACATTCAGCTAATTAAATATAATAAAAAACACCAAATAAAAATAACATACCTGGGCATCGACAATTGAGAATTGGACAATTGCATCACGACAAGGGTTAGCATACGACATAAATTGACACGTGACACGAGTTAGATTTTAGGATCGTTACAGGTTAGGTGGGGATTCTGTGAAATATCATGCTAATCGATTTCTCATCCTGATCAAGTTCATCGTCTGTTTTACCGAGAACTACTGATCTTCCTCTTTGAGTTGTGATTACAATTTCTACTTAATTTCATCAATCGTGGTTTCAACTCAAAGCATAAAGAGGTCATATCTGTCAAAGGCTCCCGCTCGACCAAGAAAGAAACCAGTCAAGAAAGCCATGAAGGTTCAAAACTCTACACCTGTGTCCATTGTACTACTTTCATCTTCAGTTCACAAGAATGCTCCATCATCTTTAGAGGGTCTTCCTCTAGCTGTGATAAAGGCACCTCATAAGGAGAACAATCCACACTTTTCTTCCTCAACACAGTATGATAATCCCCTGAACTATAAAGTTAGGAGTTCTTCATTAGCTAAAGAATCTAAAAAATTGCATGCTGAATCATATGTTGGTCGTGTTGTTCTTGAAGATTATGTCAAAGTAGAACAGGAAAGAGATGAATTGCAACCACCAGACTACTCTACAGGTGCAACTGTTGTAATTTCATATGCTCAGGGGAATTCTGAATCTGTAACTATTCCTGATGTTGCAGATCTTCCTTCCACTATTGAAAAATCCTAATGAGAGTGGTGGACATCTCGCGGCTAATCCACCCATCAACATTCTTGAAAAAAAAGTTTTGTTAATAAGGAGCGTGTTAATGATGTTGCTATCCCAGGAGATTAAGCTCGTGAAGAAACAACCACAACCAATGAGCCTAGAGCTGAGGATGCAGAGCACTACACTCAACTCATAGCAAAGGAAAGTCTTAATTATCTTGAAACAATTCAAGATGAAGCTCATCCTGCACCGAACAAATATGATGATGATGAATGGGATAATTTCCCTCTAAAGTCTTTGAAGAGAAAAACACAAAAACAGAAGGCTAAAAACGGGGAAGAAAACACTAGGGATTTGAATCATTCGGTTCCAACCACTAACGAAAAGGTAACAGTTAAAACCGAGTCCGATGAAGATTACTTAACATAATCAGCATCTAAAAAGCGAACAACAAATTCTAACAATGAATATGATCTTCCTGGCCTCAAGTTGGGCAATCATAGAGGTATGACTCTTTGATTTTTGGACAAGGAGGCTGAGAGTAGCTTTGAATTTGTGCTGGGAAAGAAGTTTCATTCTGAAAATTTCTTGAAAAAGAAGCATTGTTGTGATGACAATTTGGCATAAAAAAGTATCAGAAGATTAAAAGGATATGTGGAGTCCAGCCAAGGTTAGAGGCATCTCCACAAAGATCAAGAAGGCAGACTTTACTCACTTCAACTACCTGCCAGTCACCAATTAGTTGGCTAGGTCACCTCCATTCTAGTTGCAACATGGTATGTCATCAGTAGTAACTCCTCACCAGGAGACCAACACATCCAGAGTTCTAAAGGCAAAAAAGAAGGGCAATAAGACTACAACAGAGACTTCTTCAACACCAGCCCATGTTTCATCTATGGGATCACCAACAACAGGGGGACATTATGAATCTAAGCTGGATGTAAATGACTTTCTTAGTTCGAGGAACGAACAAGAGAATGAGTTGATGCGAGCAATTCGAGCCTTGCTTACTGATTTGTTCCAGTGGTTGTTTGACTTTCTAAATCTCATTGGTCCGGCTCGTCCATAAGCTGTGTCATATGATTCTCCCTAATGCATTTTAAAATTGTCTTTATGATTGTCCCAAAGGAGGAAAATTTGATGGGGAGTAAATGTTGTATTTTCTTGTTATTTTGATTATGTTAGAGGAGTACACTTTATTTTTACTTTCTTAAGTATGTTTTGACTGAAGATACTATTCATGATGTTCTTGAAGTTTCTCCATGTGATATTTCATCTTGGAGTTATTTTGAAAATGTTGAAATCAGGTACCACCAAAGAATTTGATCCAGGGTTGTAACTGACAATGGAAGCTATTGAGATTTTGTTCAACAGTACCTTGAAACTACTGCTATTGAAAATTCACCAGCTGTATTTTTTATTCCTACTTTTGTAATTTTTTTTATTATTTGAAGAGCATTGTTCATATTGAAAATATGAAGATGATTTTATGTGATTTTTCATAACGGAGCAAGAAGGTTGTTGGTTTTATTTCTAACTAAATCCTTCATTTTAATGCTGATACATTTGTTCTCTTGCCACATTTACCTTGTGACCAACTGTAACAACCCTCAATTTTAACCCGACTAGTGTTGCAGTGGTTAGAATCGTGACCCGGCTACGTGATAGTAGAGAGTATTTTGAACTTAGGTAGTCGACACCAAAGTAATATTATGTTTCTGTGATGTGTGTATTAGTATTGTAGTTTTATACGAGTCTCGAGCCTTTCGGGCGACTGTTAAATTGAGTGAGGCTTCGCTTATAAAAATGGGGGTGTAACACAATTAAAAAAAATAATAATAATACAATTAAATGAATTTTTTTATAGTTTAAATAATTATTTGTACAAGATAAGGTGAAACTACGTGCATTTCGAGAGTCGGAACAAGGCAAGACGGACCAAGGAACGTAGTATGAACATGGGAGTTTGATAACTACATAACAAACGAACCATGGGATAGGATTGTTAAAGTGACACAAACAAATGGTGGAGAGCCCTTGGATCAGCCTCGAGATGCGTGCGGGTGAGGAGATGAGATGAAAAAAATCTATAAAAGAACACAACCCACTTTCCCATTCACTATTCATCATCTCCTACCACACATACTCTATCCCATTCTCTCTCTCATCGATCCTCCTTTTCCCTCACAACCAAGCTCCCTAATGACTGGCCCTCGACCCTTGCATGAGATCACCCTGTTTGCCGGAGCTCCGTCACGCTCTCTCCCTCTCTAATCAATCTCTCTTTCTTTTCTCCTCTCCTTTTTCTCTCTCTTTTCCTTGGTGGGCAAGCCACCAACCCACAGTGGTCCTAGGGTGGCTGGACCTCGTCGGGGGTCCCTCAGCTAGCCAGAGCTAGGGTAAGTTCCCTCTCTTTTATTCTCTCTCATTCTCACTCACTCTCGTTCTCACTCTCGTTCTCCACTTTCTCGTCCTCGCTTACCCTCTCTTTCTCGTTGTTTTGTGTGCACTAGTTGAAGAGGCTACTGCTGTGATAGGGACCGGTCGTGGACGACCCATAGTGGCTCACTGGAGTCCTGACCATCCTCGAGCACCCTCCCTCACGACACATGTAGAGTAAATACCATGTCACACCTCACTGTTCACACCTTTGCTTTCATGTTTGGCGGTTGTGCCGCCGTGCCTGGCTGCTACTCCAATGGGTTTTGGTGGTCAGGGATGGTCCATGAATGTCCTCCAACACCCCTATGTTCCCGGAGAACCCTTGGGTTGCAGCAATAGTTATGTAGATCCATGTTGTACACGTTAGGGAGTATATGCTATTACTTTATGGTCTCGTCAGAGTTTGATTGAACTGGGAGGCGCCGCCACTGGACCACAGTGACTGGGGACGTCGGAGACCATGCTAAACCCATGCTCGTGTCTCATGGCTCCCGGAGTGGTCCATAACAACGGTGGTAGTGAGGTGTTATGTTTTGTTAATTTTCAAACTGTTTTAAGTTGTTTAGTGTCCTCGCCCAAAAACATCACAACTGGTGGCGTCACTGGCCGGACCACCTCTTGTGGGGGGTTGTTGGGGACTATGCCAAACTATGGTTAGAACCTCGCAACCTCCAAAGTGCCCAAAACAGCGTGGTGAATGCAAATTGTTATGATTTCATATGATGTTGAAGTTTGTTTCTCATTTATGGGTGTGTATTCAAGTTCTGATTAGGCGAGGTGTTTTCGGCCATTCCTTGCCAAGTAGACCCCTTCGATGTCAGATTGTACCAACGTGTTGCCATGGTCGTCTCGTTGTTGTTTGATGTATGGTTATGGAATTTTTGTTGTTCCTTGTCGATCAAACCATTTTGAGTTTTCCAATTTTGTTTTAATGTTTCGGCTTGGGTATGATGAATTGATTTTCAAATTAACTAGAGTGATTGGTTATCTTAATGAACACACGATGGGTGTGAGAGACATCTGGACATATGGATTATGGTTTCGATTTGAGTGTAAGTGTATGTATATGGTTGTTAAATGCTTATGACGTCATGGTTGTGCCGCCGGTCCTCAAGGCTATGGCGTGACCCACATATGATCGAGCCGAGCCTATAATTCCTGAGTAGGCTTACATGCGTTATGATTATCGATGTTGTGATATCGCAATCGTGGTTATTATTGTGGTTTTCAAACTCAAGAGAGTATTCGTCTTCCTATTGAATTGTCGAGTTGTTTGAGTCCTTAAAACACTTGAGAAACCACTAAGGTTTAACCTAGGGTTTAGTTAATGACTTGACCCATTAATTAGAGTTTCCAACCTTGTCAGGTAGCGGGAAACACCGGGATACACATTAGGGACGTGAGAGTGTCTACAGGTTGCGATAAGTCAGGTAAGTACACTTGCCTTAAAGCTTATATATCATTTGTAAGCCAGTAAGAAAATGCCATGTGATTCATTATCATTTATTCAGATTTGTTATGCTCTATTATTGGTATTCCATTCCATTTCTTGTTGTGTGTTTCTTGGCGTAAGTGTTTCGTCTCAAGAGTATTACGACCTGCACTAGAGGGATAAAATGCGGGCACTCCTGTACAGGAGTGTGTGACCACCCTTAGTGACAGTGTGACACTGAGTACTGGGTGGGTGGACTTGTGTCCCTCCCATCATAGCTGTGCCTTCGCTTGTATCGATGCCCGGGAAGACCTTGCAAGGTCTTTGCCGTTATGTTATGATTTATACGACTTATGATTTAGTCTGTTTATCATGCACTTGATCTATTTAAATTCCTGTCTTTCTATTACCGCATGATATTGAGACAGCTTTACTTGATATGTCATGAATTACTGTTATCTTCTTCATGCTTTACATTCGATTTCTCAAGTTGCTCACCGTTTAGTTTGTGATGGTGGGTGCAGATAGAGCGGAGTGCAGTAGAGGCAAGGAGCCATGCCTAGGCAACTTTTTGTAAGGATTAGTGGTTGGACTTGGAGACCTTAATGTAGGTCTATTATATGTTTTGCTCATTTATTTGATATTTTATATATATGCTTTTGATCATTGAACTTGGGATCATTTTGAGATTGGTATCTTGTACTTATTCATATCTCACGTCTGTTTGTACATGAGTACTCGGGGTTTTCACATTATAGATACTTAATTTCCTTTGAGTGAGTTATTTCCCTTATATTTAGTTTATTTTACTTTTCACTGCGCTAAACTTGCAATAACTCATTCATAAATTATTAAATTGATTAATCGGAAGCTGACTAGGCTCGTCTGACTTACCGAGTACCGACTCGGAACTTGTACGAGCTTAGGCGGGGCATGCCCAAATGCAAGGAGAATTTGGGGCCATCACACCAACATAATGACAAAGGGCGAGATTGTTAGTGTTAGGAACCTCAGATCAACCAGTTATGTTGTCATCATGTTTATCACATTATCAGTTAGGTAAATGTCTTTCCCAAAGCATGGTCCACGTACTCGAAATTAGAAGATAAGTTTTGGGTGATTTGGTGAAGATATGCAGTTGCAACAAGATGCAAATTGAGCAGTTGCAACTGAACCTCTGAATCCAGTTTGTTATAGATTTGATCTTATCTACAACCAACTGACAAGCAACTGAAGATCTCATGGAAGTTGAAGTTGCAGTTCAGAGGCTTATCACTACGTGTTTAGTGTGCAAAGACGTGGTTGTTTCAAGATGAAGATTGGGCTAATCTTAACCAAATTGTTAAGATTTGTTGTTAGGATTTAGTGGACTTAATTATCAATATAATGTGTCAAAATAATTGAGTTTGTACCCAATTAAACCGATTTATTTTTCTTTGTATTGTGAACATGTTGTTCATTTCCTTTTCTCGAGTTGTAAAATGCCAAAGGGACTTGGTCGTTCCAGTAAATGGGAGCCTTAAACATAAAAGGAGTCTTGTGCACGTAATGCCATAGAGAGGAGTGTAAGAGACTAATAGGAGGAGCTCAGTAAGGGAGTCATATTAAGAGTCATGTAGTTTGTCACTGTTATACTTAGAGGATATTACATCTGGGCTTAGCCCACATATGTAGGTCGTAGACCGAACTGTGTAAACAATCCTCTATGTTTTGGTTTAATTTACATTTCCGCATTTAAGTTTTTAATTAGTGTTTCCAGTTACAACTAACATCTGTGCTAATCATATTCCAATAACAAATCTCAAACAATAAAAGTAACACAAAACAAAAACAAAAATGAAACAAAGAAAAAAGTAATTTTATATTAACACTTTAAAGTTGGACAGGGTTCGGGCTCGAAACCATTTATTCTTTTTAGTAAAGAAGGATTGGCAGGAGCAAAGTCAATAATTGTTCAACCAATAACTTTTTTGCTCTTAGTTTGAGAATATACTTATCTTTTTGAGCAACATCTTTGCAAATAGAGGCTAATTATTCCTAAAAATAAGCAGTAGCCTTTTCGGTTGTTACCATCTTTGGGTTGTGTCCTTAAGCATCTATTTTCAGTGAGATGCTCTCACAATGCATATCACATGCAAAAAGCTTCTACAAATTGACATGAGACATGATTATGTCACTGTTTCTATTTTCTTTTTTTTTATTAGTTTTTTCAGTCTATTTCTTTTTAGCAACTTTTTTTTTCTTTTAGTTTTTATTCTTAAACAGATTTTTATGCTTTGATTTTTTAGTTATTCTAAAGTCATCCTAATATTTCACATTATTATGTACAAAAAAAATATCACGTTATGTTGCAAATATATATATATCAAGTTCCTTTTTTGACTACTAAGAAAATGCCTCTTCCTTGACGAGATTCATGCTAGATCTCTCCGGTGAGTTTTCTGGCTGCAAACACTCCTTTCTTTTCCTACATCTGATATGTAAATATTGAGAATCGAAGTATAGGGCGAAGATTAGGTGATGCAGTATATTCTTGGATGTGATCACCCGAATCCTGATCTCAGAATAAAGGAGATTTGGGGATCGACGATCAAATCACGACGATAGGGCGAAGATTGGGTTATGCATTACAAACTTGCTGCTTTCACTCTAAATCGAGTTCCTTCTAAAGCGGTTGATAAAACACCATATGAAATATGGTACAGGAAGAGACCTAGTTTGTCTTTTCTTAAGATTTGGGGTTGTGAGGCTTACGTAAAGCGACAAGTCTAAAAAAATTAGCACCTAAATCTGATAAGTGTTTATTTGTGGGTATCCTAAGGAAACAAAGGGATATGACTTTTATAATCCATTGAGAACAAAGTGTTTGTTGCTCGGTATAGTGCCTTTATGGAAAAACAGTTTATTTCAAAACACACTAGTGGGAGAGAAATAAATCTTAAAGAAGTTCAAGAATCACAGATAAACACTGAACCGCTACTAGAAGTTCAACAACGTTATGAACCATTTGAACCTCCGCAAGTGACACAAGGCCCACGTAAATCTGGTAGGGTAAGACATGAGCCAGAGAGATTCGGATTTCTCATTACTAATAGTTGTGATGTGTAGCTTATGGATCAAAATGAGCCCACCACTTATCAGGAGGCTATGTCTGGACCAGACTCAGATAAATGGCTAAGTGCCATGAATTCTGAGATGCAATCCATGTATAATAATCAAGTTTGGTACTTGGTTGATTTACCAGAAGGTGGTAAGACGATTGGATGTAAATGGGTTTTCAAGAAGAAAACTGACATGGATGGCAATGTGCATACTTTTAAAGCAAGACTTGTAACAAAAGGTTTCAGGCAGACTCAAGGTGTTGATTATGATGAAACTTTTTTGCCAGTAGCCATGCTTAAATCCATAAGAATTTTAATTGCCATTGCTGCACATTATGACTATGAGATATGGCAAATGAATGAAAAACAACATTTCTTAATGGAAAGCTGCTTGAGGACGTGTATATGACACAACTTAAAGGTTTTATACATCCTGAGAATTCTAGGAAGGTATGCAAGCTTCAAAGATCCATTTATGGATTAAAGCAAGCTTCTCGGAGTTGGAATCTTCATTTTGATGAAGCAGTCAAGGATTTTGGTTTTATTAAGAACGAAGATGAGCCTTGTGTATATAAGAAGGTCAGTGGGAGTGTAGTTGTTTTTCTGGTACTGTATGTTGATGATATATTACTCATTGGAAATGACATCCCAACATTGCTGAGTGTTAAGTCTTGGTTAAGGAAGTGTTTCTCAATGAAAGACTTAGGAGATGCAGCCTCTATCCTAGGGATAAGGATCTATAGGGATAAATCTAAGAGGCTAATCGGTCTAAGTCAGAGTGCTTACATAGATAAGGTACTAAATAGGTTCAGTTTGCAAGACTCTAAAAGAGGATTGTTGCCAATGTCTCATGGCATAAGTCTCAGCAAGAATCAATGTCCTAGGACAAATGATGAGCGAGATCGTATGAATAAGATTCCTTATGCATCAGCTGTTGGATCTATCATGTATGCCATGCTATGCACTCGACCTGATGTATCATATGCTTTGAGCACTATAAGTAGATATCAGTCAGATCCTGGTAAGACTCACTGGATAGCAGTAAAGAATATCTTTAAATACTTAAGAACGACTAAGGAAGTGTTCTTGGTCTATGAAGGTTTTGAAAATGATCTAGTTGTAAATGGTTACACAGATGCAAGTTTTCAAAATGATATAGATAATTTTAGATCATAGTCTGGATATGTGTTTACTTTGAATTGGGGTGCAGTAAGCTGAAAAAGTTCGAAGCAAGAGACTGTGACAGATTCTACAACAGAAGCTGAGTATATTGCAGCGTCCGATGCACAGAAAAGAGGCAGTTTGGATCAAAAAGTTCATTTCTGAACTAGGTGTGGTTCCAAGTATTGCTAACCCTAATTGTTTGTATTGTGACAATAACGGGGCAATAGCACAGGCTAAGGAACCTAGATCACACCACATATCCAAACATATACTTAGGCTTTTTCATCTCATCAGAGAAATTATTGAGAGGGGAGACGTAAAGATTTGCAGAGTACCTACTGAAGACAACGTTGCGGATCTATTGACAAAGGCTCTTCCACAAGCGAAACATGATGGTCATGTTAGATCGTTAGGCATTAGATGCATGAATGATTGGCCTTAGAGCAAGTGGGAGATGTTGGGAAATGTGTCCTAGGTCAATCCATTAATAGTCTTTATGAATACATTTTAGTTAATAAAATAGAGGATTTCATTTGCTGTTTATTATAATTGATTTGCATGTTTACATTATAATAAGATCCATGGGTATTTATAAAAATATCCTAAATGTCCCTAGTCGATTATTATACTGGGAACTATAATGAATTAAGACTAGTGTGAGTCTTGATTAATGATCATACGATGATCATACGTATAGGAATACAAATCAAGATCATGAGTACTCGTTAGGGAACAAAGTACTGGACCGACCCGCTATAAGAACATCACATGGATTAAGTCATAGTTGTTTCTCATGATATGTATATTATTCAGTCCTCTGACTTGAGATTACCAGAGACTTCAATATTATGAATATAGTGATTTGACGCAATCAAACATTGTCTTTAACTAGACGATTATAAAGGTTGTGATTAGTTACTGTGTGAATAATGTGGTAAAGTTGTGTAATCAAGATAGAATTTATCCCTCTCATATAGAAAGAGATATCCAGTGGATCCCTCGATGTGTTAGACTGTTAAAAGGCCTAGTCTAAGTGAATTGATATTGATCAAAGTCACTTGGATGTTTTCAGTCTACTTGGAGATCAAGACTAGTACGATCAAACATGTTGGATGACAATTCCATGCCTTATATTTGATCAAAAGGATATCGTATGACAAAAGGATGTTATATACATTATTGATTAGGTTGCATCAATTTGATCTTTGTACAACTTGGGTAGTCATAATGTCTTGCTAGAGGCCGCTTATGACTTGTATACCAAAATGTGTTTTGGTACATTGCCAACGTTGTATGAGCCTATTGGGTTGCACACTAAGAATGGTTTTCCGAGATTTTAAAATGGTTCGGAAGAATGAATTTTATATGATAAAATTCATGACAGAAATGTCCTTGTAGTGTATTACACTTATACCTCTTTAAGTAGGGGTATATGTGTAATTTACTTAACCGTCTATATACAAGGGTTGTATAAATAGACGTTTTGAGTTAGAATACACTTACGAAAGATTTAAAAAAGGGCCAAAACTCTATTTTCGTTTTAAGAAACTACTTAAGGTTTTTTGGTATGCTCTCGATCGTTTTGGAGAGAAACAAAATGTTTGGTATTCTTTAGAAGCTAGCACTTCAAATCTCAGCCGCCATTCGTGTGTGGACTGGTAATAGAGGGCGTTCATCGTTAGCAGCGCCTTAGAGATCGATTAACCTTCAGAAAGGTACATTGCGATAGAGTTATGATAAAGTTTTCATAGTTTAAACGTTTTTAATGGAATTAGATTCGAATCCTGTTGGTTTTTGTCAAAATTATTTTGTAATCTCCACTGCGCATGAATCCCCAAACCCAACTGTGTATTACATATTTATACTCATATTTAACTGACCGAACAATTAAGTTAGTAAACGAATAGGAAAATTGGGTTACGGGTACACGGGTGAGTAAAACACAGTTAAAATACAATTAAATGAATTTTTGCAGAATTTAAATGATTATTTGTATAAGACAAGGCGAAACTACGCGCATGACAGAGAAATATGGACCGAAGAAATGTAAGATCAATGTGGGATTTGAATAGTCTCGCAACATACGAGCTATGGCATAGAAATTATTAAAGTGACACAGCATAATGAGGAGAGCCATGAGATGGGCATTGAGATGTGTAAGTGTGTTGAGTTTAGATGATGAGGTAAAAGACCCATAAGGGCAATTGTTCAAAAATATAAGAGAGTGTTAACTTAAGGGCAAAAGGGTCATCTTACCCTTATTCCATATATATAAACAAACAAAAACCCTAAATACACTATTCATCTTCTTCCCTACTCTAACTTACTACCGCCCTTCCTACTCACCCCAATCGGCCTCACCGGAACTAACACGCCTGAGGTCTGTGAGCTCTCTATCTCTCTCGCTCACTCTCGGTCGTGCACACCTCTCCTCTTGATTTCGACACTGTGCACCGCCACTCTCACCGCTATGGATGGTTGCCATGACCAGGGACTGACCAGAGGTGACCCCATCGGCCGTCGAAGTCTCAGAGCATCCCAAAAATCGCGGTAGATGTGGAGGTTCTTACTTGGAGTTGATTGTTTTCACGTTGCGCAACTATTGTGTGTTTATCTCACTACCGTCAAGTTCAACTGCTATTCCGGTGGGTTTCGATGATCGAGGGAGGTCAAGGATCCTCTCTAGATGTGCACCCGAGTCCCACATCCCCGGAGAAACCCCTGGTCAGCGCTAAGAGTTATGAAGGTTATTTGTGTCTGAAGTGGCCATTTGAGCTTGTTGGGAGTGCCAGCCGTCGCTGTGGTGACTAGCGGTGGTTGGGGGCGGTCAGGGTTACCCACCGGAGTCACCACGTCCCCGGGACACCTCTAGCTTGCGACCCATGCATGTTGTCGTTCATGTTTGAGTGGTTTCTTTGTTTAGTCCAGTTGTTGTTCTTTATTCATCGGAAATCGACATGTTTGGCGGCGCCGCCGTCGACGTCGTGACTAGGGGAGTGTTGGGGATCACATAAAAACCCTTTTGTTTGTCCCATAGCCCTGGAATGTCCATATTGATGGTTGCACGTTGTTGTAGTGATGAATTTATATGTCGGTTTTCATTGTTGCGTCGAGTAGTCGTCGAAGTGCGTAGAGCATGCCTCGGCCATTTCATGCCGCAGTGGTACTCTGTCGACATCGTACAACACCAGCGAGGTTCCCTACTCGCTGGTACATGGTTAGTGTGAGTTCTTATTGAGTTATGATTGCTGATCAATATCGATGTTGTGTGTTACGTTGTCGAATGATAGTGACTTACGTTGCTGGTCGTCGAGGTTATGGCGTGACCCATTTATGACTGAGCCGAGCCTAAGTTGTGTAATTAGGCTTACATATGGTGTGGTTTACAAAATCAAAAGAGTTGTGGAATTTGTGTCTAGTTTTTCGATTTACAAAATCAAAAGAGTTGTGGAATTTGTGTCTAGTTTTTCGATCAATTTTCATTGATATGTTCGAGTCATCAAAACATTGGGAAAACACTAGGGTTAAACCGAGGTTTAGTTAACGACTTGACCTATTAATACGAGTTTCCGACCTTGTCAGGTAGCGAGAAACTCGGGGATACGCGTTAAGATTTCACGAGAGTGGATACGATTTGTGAAAGTAAGTACACACGTGCCTTATATGTATGTATGTTAGTAGGCCAGTAAGGAAATAACATGTGATTTATACATCCTCTATTCATTGAATTTTGTTGAATTGATTCCTTGTTTGATATTCCATTCCATATTCTTGGTTGTATATTTTCGGCATGAGTGTGTATCTCAAAGGTATCATGTGGTCTCGCACTAGCTGGGACAACGAGGGTGCCAACTGCAGGGGTAGCTGAGCACCCCTAGTGTTGTATGTACTGGGTACTGGATTCAGGAGGTGTTGCGATGCCTCTCGATTTCACGTTGCACTAATGTTACGACATTTCCCGAGGAGAACTTGCGAGATCTTTGTCGTATTGTTGTGAAATTAGACCACTCATGGGCCTCTTTTGAATCTTAGAACATGCAAATTTCGATTGTTTATCTATCAGTCTGTTTATCATGCACTTGATTTACTTAATTTCTTGCTATTTCACTTCTGCATGATATCTAGACTGCTTTACTGGTTAAATCACAAATTACTTTTATATTCTTTTGGCACTACTTTCGATTTCTTCAGTTGCTCATCGTCTAGTTTGAGACGGTAGGTGCAGATAGGGTGGAGAGCAGCAAGGGCAAGGGGCCCTGCCTAGGTGACTTGCTTTGAGGACTTAGCAGCGGGTCAGGGGAGACCATTTAGCAGGTTCTTATGTTTTGCTTATATGTATATTGTTTCATATATACGTTTTGTATTATTGAACTTGACATTTTTGATGAGACTGGTATCATGTATATATACTTCTTGGATTGTACATGAATACCTGAGGTTTTCCACACTTATAGAATTCCTATATTTCTCTTGATTGAGTTATTTCTCATATTATACTTGTTTAGTCTTCCGCTGTGTATTATTGCAATAACTCTTTCATAAATTGTTAAATTGATTAATCGGAGGCTGACTAGGCTCGCCAGGTTGCCGAGTGATGACATTGGGACTACACGGGTATAGGCCGTGCGTACCCAATTGAACGGAGAAATTGGGGCCGTCACAAGTGTCCTGACAAAAAATATTTCTAAATATTGGTCACCACGCTGGACAATTTTCCCAGCACGCTGCGCAGTTTCCTGACACTTTTTTAAAGTATTGATCCACACTGTTAATTTGAATTTGGGGATCATTTTGGGCCCTTGGATCATATGTAACAGTCATATGGGTTATAAAGGTTTTGACTACTTGCTCAAATACCCAAGAATACCAAAGCCACAACTTGTGCTCCTACACTTTCAAAAATCCAAGTTTTACACACATTTCAGCTAGATTTTTTATCACATACATTTGGTGATTTTTGGAGCTATCGATTTGCCGGTCAAGGCAACATAAGGGAGTTGTTCTAAGGCTTACAACTACTTTAAAACTGATTTTCGAACTTCACAATTGGGGTTGTAAGATCTTTTGTTTTCCTACTGTTTTTGGACTTAATCTATACTTATTGATTAGAGTAATATTTGAAAATTATTTGTTGTGTTCTTGAATATTTTTATCTTGAGTTTTGAACTTAAACTTGATTTATTGGAGTTTAAGACATATTTGAACAAGTTGTTGTGCTTAATCTTGATTTTTGACAAAACCACTTGTTCACTTGAATTGAAACCACACACATTTTCATAGATACTCTTTTGTCGGTTTCTTGACTAAGTATTGCACATACTTACTGATTTTATATACATCTTAGTTGGAGTTCATACTTGCATGCATAGGATTGGTTTAGCTATAGGTGGCTTGTAATAATTAGACTTATTGCCGTTTTACTTTGTAAAGCAAGATTTTAATTGTATTTTTCAAACTTTGATCGTGAGACTTAGTGGGATCTAAGTCGAAAGGGAATACCTAGTTGAGGCTAGGCATAAATCCTAATTGAGGCTAGGTAAGGGAAAATCCTAGGTGAGTCTAGGTGAAAAAATCCTAGATGAGTCTAGGTGGTTGTATAAGACCTTATTACTGTAAGTCATCTTATAAAAGACCTAGTTGAGGCTAGGCTTTCACTAGGCTTGTGGGCTTAGGTTGTAACATTTATTGGTAATATAAGTGGGGGTTCAAAAATCCTAACAGGGGAGGTTAGGTAGTGGATATAGATCGGTTTTATCAAACCACTATAAATTACGTGTCTCATTTCCATCTCTTCTACCCCATTCTTGATTGCATTGCATAAATATTTATTGTTAGTATGTGTATTACTGTTGTTATTGAAGCATAAAGTTTTAAAAAGGCAATAATCACTCGGTAACCCAATTCACCCCTCTCTTGGGTGACCTTCAGTTGGTAGTGAACCAAAAACCATTTTGGTACACAAGTCGTAAGTGGTCTTTGGCAAGGAGTTATGACTACTCAAGTAGCATGAATATAAAAATCAATACTACCTAATGAATAATATATATTGACGCAGTGTAAACGCTCAAACAAGGAAGAATCCTCGAAGTTGAAAAAAACAAAAAATTTGAATAAATTGATAATAATTGATAATGATTACATCCCTAATCATGTCTTTATATAGCCCATCAAAAACTCTAATCCTTTTACGACTCAAAATGTAATCCTTCAACGACTCTAAACGTAATCCTTCAACGAATCTTAAACATCTAATCCTTCTATGTCCAAACGCAATAAAAATTATGAAAATACCCTAAATAAAAGAAAACCCCCGATGAAGCTCAAAACGAAGGAATTTGAATTTGCAAAACTCAATCCTGGAGAGCAAAGCTTTGGGGACAGCTGTAGAAAATAAAATGCCATTTCCGAAAAAGTAATATAATAACCAATCGGGTTCTTGGATCAAAAGTTACGATCCCTCATAGCATCTGCAACTGTCACGATACCATTCTCTCCTACGTGAGAAAAACTCGACCTCGAGTTTTCTGGATACAAAGGCTCATCATCTGGATAAAATGGAAATATATTCGCCACATTAAATGTCTTGGATATTCTCATACTAGTAGGCAGACCAACAACATAAGCATTATCATTGATCTTCCTCTCAATCGAATACGACCTACATTTCTTGGACTGCAACTGGCTGTATTGGCAAACTGGGAATCTCTCTCGCCGCAGGAACAACATAACCTGATCACCAATAGCAAAAAGCTTATCCTTGCGATGCTTGTCAGCTGCCTGCTTGTACTTGGCATTAGACTCCTCAATCTTCCTTTGAACTGCCTCTGTAGTAGACTGCCAATTCTTTGCCATGTGCTTGGCTGTTAAACTGTTGTCTTTCTCCTTTGGCAATGTCAGTAAATTTAAAGCATGGGCAGGTGCTTTCCTATACACTATTGCAAAAGGTGTCATGCCTGTAGTACGACGAACTGAACTGTTATAAGCAAACTCTGTCTGTGCCAACGCAGTATCCTACTTCTTCGGTTGATCTCCCACAATGTTGCGAATTAAATTACCTAGGGATCTATTGGTTACCGATGTCTGGCCGTCTGTCTGAGGATAGACCGTACTGATGTAATTCAAAGAAAAATCAAACCGGTACCAAAGTAATCGCCAGAAGTGATTGAGAAATTTGGTGGCTCTGTCAGAAGTAATGGATTTTGGCACACCATG